>JANAVB010012322.1:0-317748 GCA_029216955.1 Iris pallida | reverse complement strand
TAGTTGACTAGACCTAGACCTAGAATTGACTTGTTAAGCCTAGATTAGACTAACTTAGACTAGTTGAGCATGGTTGACCAAACCCTAACTACTTGACCTAGTTTGACTTTTAGAGTTGACCAGAGTTGACTTTAGCCTAGAATGACTAGAAATCATATAGAATGTACTGTAATCTTCAATATTTCCATTCTGGACATGTTGTGACCTGTGTTGCTCTAAATAGGACTCATCTACTGTCTGGACATCTATACTTACCAGATACTCAAGATATCAGGCGAGTACATTCTCTGATTATTTTATACTTGTTAAGATATTCTTGTTCTAGATTACTTTACTTGATAGTGTCATGTTGTTAACACGGATTAGTACTATATGATTCTTTACATTGAGATGTTATCCCCCTCAGGAGCATCGGGTACATCATGTCGTGCGTTTCACTTTCATCGTGTACTCCTGTGCTTTTATTATTCATGTACACTCTTGTGATTCATGTAATCTCATGTTCACAGAGCCCTCATGTATACCTTCATGTGTACCCATTATGGGCCTCATGTGAAATATTGTAACAACATAACTTGTCTAGATCCTTATGTATTGATTGGAGTACGGGGGAGTAGAAGCTGTCATGTGAACAATTCCAAAGTAGTCATTGTACAAATTCTTTAGTGTAATCATGTGCAAATTCAAGTCATTCACATGTCTATTTTGTACTCTACATCACTAGTCACTAATAGTTCTCTACTTATAGTAGCTATTTACATTACAGTTCTCTCTCATTTACTACATATAAGCATTTCATGTATTTTACTCTATTGCATGCTTTATATTCCTGTCTTGATATGAAATGTGAGATTTTATGCTTGTTTCTGTCCTGACTGGACCAGTTGAAAATATTACAGAGGATGACGATGACCTTTGCCCTACCTATTATGGAGCTGCCATAGATGACACCTGCGACTTGGACCTTCAGCAGGATCCATCAGCAGTAGAGGATGTCACCCCTATAGATGACACCTGCGACTTGGACCTGTTGAGGATGTCACCCCTATACTTGGGACTAGATACGTATCATGCCAGCTGTATACATACGAGTAAATAAAGGCTCATATGTATATATAAGCTGTAAAATGAGAAAGCCATGCTCAAACTAAATCTCATCCACAAGTATGAAGTTTTAATGATATAATCAAATAGTCATTTGTACAAACGTTGGGCGGAGACATATCCACTACCAACAAGTTTAAATAAGAAAGAAATATACAATAAATGATTTGGTCGAGCGAAGCAAATGACGAGTCCAAGAGCAATCATCACGGAGGAAGGAAGACATGGCCTTAGCTAAAGCACATGCAAGAAATCACGAAACACACACCTGGAGAAATCACCAGGTCCTTAGAGGAACGTAACAAGATACAGGAAGAACATGCCATTATAACTGCAATTGTATACTAAAACTATGACACAACTGGGTTCCTAACCGTCTATGTGATATGCACTTTGAGGACAACGTTCTACGCAGGGGCTGTAAGGATTCACGCAAGTAATAAAGAGTGGCCGTCAAGTAGCGCTCATCCGAGACACTATCGGCCGGGCAGCAAGTAGCGCTCATCCGAGTCACTATCACCCATAAATGTGTAAAAAGTAAATGTAGCCCTACGCTAGTAGCTGTCCCCTCCATCCCCAATGATATAACATGCATCGTAACCACGACACAAATACGTGTCGTTTCCATAATACGATTTATATTCAATAAATGTCAAGTCTTCTAACATGCATCTATTGACAGTTATTCCTACACATGCGCAGGGTGATCAGCCAACACGCAAGTGACCACTACATGATACTCACAACTCACACACAACTCGTGATACAATCGTGACAAGTTTAATGAAATACACTAAGTTGACGGTAGTTCCTTAATTCTAAGTCCACATACAATAAGAAAATAATAAGCAAAAAATATAGATACAATAAATGAAATAAAATGCAACTAAATGTAAGTAGTAAATATGGCAAGGTATCTTGCATGTGAGTCGCCTGGTGTGGTGCGGTGATCTAACATGTCCTGGTCGTCCAATAGCCGGGGTCAATGCGTAGGGGTCCGGAATTCACGAGAATAGAAACAGGCAATCAGTCGGATCAATGATGATAATTCGAAGAGATTTGGGTATAAAGACACGTGTCCTATTTAGAAAATATTTATATTATTTGAAACTAGATTTTGATTAGACTAAATATAAACTACAAAATCTAAAGAAAATTGTTATATATATATATATATATATATATATATATTATATATATATATATATATAATATAATTATATTATAATATATATATATATATATATAATATATATATCTATATATATATAAAACTATATCTTGTTAGTAAAAATAATTTAGATAAATATTAATAATTTTGGAAAATTATTTAGGGTTTTAAAACAAATTTTGAAATATAGGCCGAGCCAAATATAATATATATATATATATATATATAATAATATATAAATATATATATATATAATATATATATATATTGTAAGAAAATTTTGAAAAGATTTTGATTACCATGAATATATAAAATCATAATAATCCTAAATTTTAGTACAGTAAATAAAAACTAATAACAGAATCTATTTATAATAATAATAGAGGAATATCAATAATACTAATTATCTATACAATACACATGCATACATATTGTATGGTGTTGTTTTGATATAGCAATTATAACACAAATAGTAATTAATACTAAATAATGTTTTTTGATTGCAACTATGCTCGACCTGTGATAATTCAATCAGAAGTTAATAATAATATAATAATAAAATAATAATAATAACCCCTTAAATAAACCTTACTGCTCTATTTCCCATTTCGAGACAGTGAGAGAGAGAGAGATGGAAAGAAGAGGAATGAGAGGGAGAGAAGAGGGATTACCGGAGTTCGCCGGCGGCGATGGGGGTTTCTCACCAATGGGGTCGGCGGCGCGGGCTGGACGCCGAATCATCTACGGAGGGCGGACGCTGGGGCTGAGAGTCTAGGGCTTCCGTGCGGGTGGGCGAGGAAGTTCGACGCTGGGCCTGGGTGGCTCGGCTGGGACCGACGCCAAGCGAGGCTGCGACAGCGCACCGCGAGAGGAGGGAGGCAGCGCAGATGATGCTTGAAGGCGAGGTTCCATTCGGGCGGCGGACCAACACGGCTCACCTCCGGTCCAGTCGCATGGAGACGCTGTGCCCCGGCGTCGGGTGCTCAGATGGCCGCTTGGCAGACGCGCCAGTAGTCGGCGCTGGTGCACGGAGGGAACCGGACGGGGCAGATCTGAGGCGGCGCGGTCGGGGTTCGGGTGCTTGCGGGCGGCAACCGTGGCAGAGTGTTGGAGACGCTCGAGGAAACGTCGCGGTGTCCGGTGGCTTGGCCGGGGTGATGTAGAGGCGACGGAGGACGAGTCTTCTCCGGCACGGCAGAGGTAAGTCATAGTGGGATGTTGGTATTTTTGTTTGTTTGTTGGGTGGTGGCGGTGACGATTTTGGTGGTGATGACGATGATGGGCGGTGGGCTAGCCGGTGAGGGTTGGGGGTTGTGCGGTAGTCGCGGTGGTACGGGGCGGTTCGGTGGTGGCCACGCCGGTGATGGCGGGGACAGAGGTGGAGACAGGGTTCTTAATTTCTGTGGTCTTCGTATCCGGGGTGTCGGATACGGTGAGATGGTTGGTCGTCAGGTTTGGTGGCTAGGTGGCGCCGGGGAGAGTGGCAAGGAGATGGTGGCAGTGATGTTCGAGAGGCGGACGGGAATAGACGGGATGGTGTCGTGTCCTACGAGACACCGGCTGGTGTGTCCAGGGTTGTCGGACACGGGTAACAATGTACTTGTACAAATAGAAAAATATAGTGGATGACACAGACACGATGCACATCTACATTGTGGAAGAAATTTAGATTGTAAATTAGGGAGACAAGAGAATAGGGGCTCTCCTTATATTGGAGGTGATGCTCTCATTTGGATAAGGACTCGGACTAGTTTAAAATTCCGATAGATAATTCCATCATTTAATTTAAATAACTTTAAAAATTATTTAATCAATTCTATATAAAACCTTCACTTAATTTAAAGTCTACTTGAAATAAAATTTCCTCAAATTTAAATTATCGTATTTAATCAAATATTAAATCAAACCAAATTTTAAACATCTTTTTCATAAATATTAAAATATAATAATATAAAATTTTGAAAATCATGATAATTACTTAAATATTTGAATATTTTTTATAATAAATAAACCAATTATATTTAGTTTTCAAAAAAAACAAACGGACATGAAAAAGTTTCATATCGCTCGCACACAATAATATATCTTATATAACCAAATTTTCTAAACCACTACTTATTTTTAAACAACGAAATAAATAACCTTTTTATAAAAATAAAAATATTTATCACATTTGTTTGAACAAGTACTCTCCCTATATAAAAAAATTTATAATAAAAACGTTTTTCTAAAATATGTACCTCGACACATATTCGAACTCGTCGAGCAAATACGAAACGCAAATCTCGCACGCTACGTAAAATACAAAAATGCAAACTCGTATGCGACGTGTAGATACGAAGTATAAAATAAATACCAAAATTTATTTATTTTAAAAAAATCATAGTAGAAATTTAGGGGTTTACATCCTACCCAACTTAAACGAATTTTGTCGTCGAAATTTAGGAATAGTTAGGATAGGCAGGCTTAAGGAGGTATATGTTTCTAGGTAAGAAAACATAATCAAAATTTTGGCAAGGAGTCATAAACGAATTTTAAAGAAAACAACCATTTAGATAAAAATTAATCCACAGTCATAGTTTAGCAAATGATCACATGCATGACAGTCCAATAGTGTCTCGATCAATACGAACCATAAATCTTAGAAATGTGCAGCCTCGTATAGGCAATAGCTTCTCAAATCTCTTTTCATTTCCAAATTCAAATTCTCCTTGGACCCCTAGAATCAACTTCTATTTTATTATTTCTCTTAAAAATTTAATCCATAATTCTTTTTTTTTCTTTCTTTGCTTTCAATTTGATAATTATCCTCGAAATTTACTCCCGAAGATTTTAGCTCCAACTATATTCAAATATCTAAATCCAATATCTCAACGATAGAGATTCAATAAGTCCAAACATCTAAGTTTAATAATTCCTAAGCTATTTCTCCCAACTTATCCATACATACATAAATATTTTTCTCATACCAATTTCGTCTTTCATAATTTTCTAAAATAATCCAGTCGCCTTTTAATCAATTTAGTCGAACATCAATTTAAAGTTACTTTGATATGAGCTATATCCAAAATCTTAAAATTCGATAAGTCCAAACTTCCTAATTCAACTAATCTCTAATACTCTTCTTCCCACATATTTTCTGTCAAGCTAATTTCCTCATGCAAAATTTTCCTTTTAAGAATTTACATCAAAATTTCTCCACTCAATTTAGTCAAGAGTAAATTCAGTCTCACTTAATATGACTTTGTATTAAAAATTATCACATGGTTAAATTCTTGATTATTAAGGGTTTAAAGTTTACACTTCTTCTTGAATTCTTCAAACACTCTATTTATCATCTCATAAAATAAAGAACCAATTCGTCGAACAAGAATCTACTCTCCTTTGATCATAGAATATACTCCGCCTCAAAGGTTTTACCGCAAGAATTCACTTATGCATACTCAATCATCTTATTCAACTTTACCACTACTCTCTCTTCTAGGATTTTCTATTCTAACCTCTTTCCAACCAAAGGATGTCATGACCATTTTCATCTTCGAACAAGGGAATCATAAAATGAACACAATTGCATAAACCACGGAGGAATCAATGTGAAATATGAGTGAAATAATTTAATCGAAAAGGAGGAAAGTAAAAGTTGCTAATATTGCATGGAGAGTAGAAGGGTGTTATGCGTAAGTAAATCCAGATAAGGCATGTAAATAAAATGACAAGGTTAAGCAATCAAGTTAACACACAAAGTTTGATGCATAATAAGGAATTAAGTAGGTCACAATCATATATCGGGTCGAAAGGCTTGAGTCAAGATTTGATCTCTAACCGAAGTCAGAATGGATCATAGTATTATGGTGGGGTTTATAGCTAACCATTTTGACTTGAAAGTCGCATCATAAAAATAGAGTACAAGGGGGGTGTTTTAGTGGGACATGATATGTCTGCATGAAGGTGGGTTCGTCTAGGTCTTGCATATAGAATTTGTTGGATGGAAAAGTCTAGTGTTGTGCTCCAAATATCCAAGTCACGGTAAAGGACATAAAAGAATTTACAATAGAAAGTGGGAGTTCATGAGGTAATAATTAACGCACAAAATAAATGACCAAGTTAAAGCATGAAATAAAGATAATTCAGATTCTAGTAGATCAAGGTAACATAAGTTAGGAATACAGTTTCTAGAGATATGATAGCCACTTGATGGGGTATGATTAAGGAAGAATCCAATTATTTCTCAAGTTTTAAATGGTTAGAAAGTCACAATAAAATCTAGATTTTGAGGAAAGGTCGAGTGAGTCAAGATTGAAATATAACCACATGATCTTGGAGATGACTAACAACACTTGTGTATACACTACTATCATGGTCATAGGGGATATGGCAATTAAAGTGGAATCCTTCATCTATCTTGGTTGCCTATCCATATTTGAATATATAAATTTTGACTTCTTCAAAACTTTGCTGTATAATTCTCTAATTAATCTAATAAGATATCTTTCTAAGTTGCCAATCATACTCATAACTTAAAATTTAAGTTTCTTTTAATCAACCTCAAGATAACCTTTATCATAACACAAAAATATTTCTCCAAAAATGTATCATAAACTAACATTTCCACCTTACCTAGTCACCTCAAAATCATAACTTAAGTTTTCCAAATTTCTAATCAATCTCGAATAAACCTTTATTGTGTCACAATCCGATCTATATATTTTCTTTTTCTATCATTAATCCAAATCTTAACTCAAAATTTAAATACGTTTTATCAATCGTAATTTATACAAGAGTTTAAAATAGATCCTCAATTTGTTTATATATCCTTCAAAATCTTTTTAACCAAAATTCTTAATACCCTTACTTCAAAATTTACGAGCTTATTAATTGGGAAACATATAACCCAATTTAAAACCAAGCTTTATCAACCGCCCTCATAAATCTTACAGCAGCATTTAAATTCAAAAATCTTTTCAACTAATAACTATAAATAAATGAATCATAAATATTTCTCAAAGACCTTCAAAAATCAAAACTCAAAATTAAATCAACTTCCTTTCTCAATTGTATAAAGATCCCACTATCCTTTGTAGATCCAAATAAAGTTCTAAAATCCTTCGAAGTTATTAATGTTGCTACTACCCAACTTGGAATTAACTAATCCTTAAGTTCATACTTCTAGAAAAATATGGTTCCTCTTATCCTTATATCCTTATAACTCGAATAGGATCTCAATGCATACTAATTGTCAATGTAATCCTACTAGCCATGGGGTTGACCTATGAGCATATACTAGTGTAGTCATCTTCCTATCAAGTATGGAAATAAGGATTACGGTAGAAAGAGCTCAAGCAAAATGTAGATCAGTGGAGTTGAACAAGTGATTCAAAAAATTTAGTCAAGGAAGATGGTCAAGCAGGTGGATGAGATCCTAGACTCTAATCCTATATTGCAGGCCTGTTCGGTACAGTCATGTAACCGAAACGGCAAACTTGACCTGCATGGGCCACCACAAAAATATGTAATGCCCCAGTCCCAAAATACTTGGGACTAGATACGTATCATGCCAGTTGTATACATACGAGTAAATGAAAGGCTCGTATGTATATATAAGCTGTAAAATGTAGAAAGCCATGCTCAAACTAAATCTCATCCACAAGTATGAAGTTTTAATGATATAATCAAATAGTCATTTGTACAAACGTTGGGCGGAGACATATCCACTACCAACAAGTTTAAATAAGAAAGAAATATACAAATAAATGATTTGGTCGAGCGAAGCAAATGACGAGTCCAAGAGCAATCATCACGGAGGAAGAAGACATGGCCTTAGCTAGAGCACCTACAAGAAATCACGAAACACACACCTGGAGAAATCACCAGGTCCTCAGAGGGACGTAACAAGATACAGGAAGAACATGTCATTATAACTGCAATTGTAAATACTATAAACTACGACACAACTGGGTTCCTAACTGTCTATGTGATATGCACTTTGAGGACAACGTTCTACACAGGGGCTGTAAGGATTCACGCAAGTAATAAAGAGTGGCCGTCAAGTAGCGCTCATCTGAGACACTATCGGCCGGGCAGCAAGTAGCGCTCATCCGAGTCACTATCACCCATAAATGTGTAAAACGTAAATGAGCCCCTACGCTAGTAGTTGTCCCCTCCCCCCCAGTGATACTATACATGCATCGTAACCACGACACACCAACACGTGTCGTTTCTACAATACGTTTATATTCAATAACTGTCAAGTCTTCTAACATGCATATATTGACAGTTATTCCTACGCATGCGCACGGGTGATCAGCCAACACGCAAGTGACCACTACATGATACTCACAACTCACACACAACTCGTGATACAATCGTGACAAGTTTAATGAAATACACTAAGTTGACGGTAGTCCCTTAACTCTAAGTCCACATGCAAGAAAAATAATAAACAAGAAATATAGATACAATAACTGAAATAAAATACAACTAAATGTAAGCAGTAAATATGGCAAGGTATCTTGCCAGTGAGTCGCCTGGTGTGGTACGGTGATCTGACATGTCCTGATTGTCCAATAGCCGGGATCAATGCGTCGGGGTCCGGAATTCACGAGAAATAGAAACACGCAACCAGTCGGGACCAATGATGATAATTCGAAGAGAGTTTGGGTATAAAGACACGTGTCCTATTTAGAAAATATCTATTATTTGAAACTAGATTTTGATTAGACTAAATATAACTACAAAATCTAAAGAAAATTATTTTAATAGAAAACTTTAATTTCATTATATACTTTAATTTCATATATATATATATATATATTATATATATATATATATATATATATATATATATATAACTATATCTTGTTAGTAAAAATAATTTAGATAAATATTAATAATTTTAGAAAATTTTAGGGTTTTAAAACAAATTTTGAAATATAGGCCAAGCCAAATATAATATATATATATTTTTTGTAAGAAAATTTTGAAAAGATTTTGATTACCATGAATATATAAAAATCATAATAATCCTAAATTTTAGTACAGTAAATAAACACTAATAACAGAATCTATTTATAATAATAGTGGAATATCAATAATACTAATTATCTATACAATACACACATGCATACATATTGTATGGTGTTGTTTTGATATTAGCAATTAAACAAATAGTAATTAATACTAAATAATGTTTTGTGATTGCAACAGTGCTCGACCTGTGATAATTCAATCAGAAGTTAATAATAATAATAATAATAAATAATAACAACTTAAATAAACCTTACTGCTCTCTTCTCCATTTGAGATAGTGAGAGAGAGAGAGAGATGGAAAAGAAGAGGAAGGAGCGAGAGAGAAGAGGGATTACCGGAGTTCGCCGGCGGCGATGGGGTTTCTCACCAATGGGGTCGACGGCGCGGGCTAGACGCCGAATCATCTATGGAGGGCGGACGCGGGTGGGCTGAGAGCCTAGGGCTTCCGCGCGGGTGGGCGAGGAAGTTCGGCACTGGGCCTGGGTGGCTCGGCTGGGACCGACGCCAAGCGCGGCTGCGGCAGCACGCCGCGAGAGGAGGGAGGCAGCGCAGATGATGCTTGAAGGAGGGGTTCCGTTCGGGCGATGGACCAACACGGCTCGTATCCGGTCTGTCGCATGAAGGCGCTGTGCCCCCGTCGGGTGCTCAGATGGCCACTTGGCAGACACGCCAGTGGTCGGCGCTGGTGCACGAAGGGAACTGGACGGGGGCATATCTGAGGCGGCGCGGTCAGGGTTCCGGGTGCTTGCGGGCGACAACCGTGGCAGAGTGTTGGAGACGCTCAAGGGAATGTCGCGGTGTCCGATGGCTTGGCCGGGGTGATGTAGAGTCGACGGTAGACGAGTCTTCTCCGGCGCGGCAGAGGTAAGTCGTAGTAGGGTGTTGGTATTTTTGTTTGTTTATTGGGTGGTGGCGGTGACGATTTTGGTGGTGATGATGATGATGGGCGGTGGGCTAGCGGTGAGGGTCTAGGGGTTGTGCGGTAGTCGGTGGTGCGGGGCGGTTCGGCGGTGGCCACGCCGGTGATGGCAGGGACAGAGGTGGAGACAGGGTTCTCATTTCTATGGTCTTCGTATCCGGGGTGTCGGATACGGCGAGATGGTTGGTCGTCAGGTTTGGTGGCTAGGTGGTGCCGGGGAGGAGTGGCAATGAGATGGTGGCAGTGATGTTCGAGAGGCGGACGAAAATAGACGGGATGGTGTTGTATCCTGCGAGACACCGGCTGGTGTGTCCGGGGTTGTCGGATACGGGTAACAATGTACTTGTACAAATAGAAAAATATAGTGGATGACACGGACACGATGCACATCTGGATTGTGGAAAAAATTTGGATTGTAAATTAGGGAGACATGAGAATAGGGGCTCTCCTTATATAGGAGGTGATGCTCTCATTTGGATAAGGACTCGGACTAGTTTAAAATTTCGATGGATAATTCCATCATTTAATTTAAATAACTTTAAAAATTATTTAATCAATTCTAGATAAAACCTTCACTTAATTTAAAGTCTACTTGAAATAAAATCTTCTCAAATTTAAATTATCGTATTTAATCAAATATTAAATCAAACTAAATTTTAAACATCTTTTTCGTAAATATTGAAATATAATAATATAATTTCAAAAATCATGATAATTACTTAAATATTTGAATTATATTTGTTATAATAAATAAACCAATTATATTAGTTTTCAAAAAAAATAAGTGGACATGAAAAAGTTTCATGTCGCTCGCACACAATAATATATCTTATATAACCAAACTTTTCTAAACCACTACTTATTTTTAAACAACGAAATAAATAACCTGTTTTTAAAAATAAAAATATTTATCACATTTGTTTGAACAAGTACTCTCCCTATATCAAATAAAATTTATAAAAAAAACTTTTTTCTAAAATATACCTCGATACATATTCGCACTCGTCGAGCAAATACGAAACGCAAATCTCGCACGCTACGTAAAATACAAAAATGCAAACTCGTATGCGACGTGCAGATACGAAGTACAAAATAAATACCAAATTTTATTTATTTAAAAAAAATCGTAGAAATTTAGGAGGTTTACAAGTACCCACCTGCGCCTTGTGTCACCCTATGCTTTTTCATGCTTCTACAGTGCTGAACACTTGATAGAATATTGAACAATTGAATCGAAACGTGCATCAAGTGCACGTTCATAATAGAACATTGAAAAACAGTAGCGAAGCATGTATAGAGTGCACGAATCGGAGATATTGAACTCTATGTCGTAGAACATCAAACGATAGCATCGAAGCGTGCATCAATGCACTAAAACTATATATATGGCTTCGTATGCGACAAGATGTGGTTCAACACCACAGAATTGTCGTAACATTGAAGGGTATGATTTGTCCGTAGCATGCAGTTATGGCACAATTGTCATGGAACTTTTGTTATATGAATGACTTCGGAATAGTTTGGTTGCGTGGAATGTGGCATGTTGTATAGATGTGTTTGGGTCCTATGGGTCACCGTTCGAGGAGTTGTGCATCAACACGGATGTGTTGGGGCATAGTGACAATGGAACATTGGATAGAAAGATAATAACATGAGTTGATGTGATTCTGATGTTCGTGTTGGCCCATTGGTCATGGTCAAACCTGATTTTAATAATTGATCAAACTCTGTCTCGATATAAGTGCAAGGCAATTCAGATGTTTACCTACGATGTTTTGGACACTGCTCAACAATGGATATTACTATGTTCAAGACCGAAGCTGTTCCGAAGCTGTTTGCCATTCAGAATGTATTTCTTCAAAGCAATGTAATTTTTCATTTTATTGAGTCTAGGAATACATTGTACACCAAGTCGTACTGGCAAATAGGCTGTCCGGAATCGTTTTTCAAAATCACCCTATCCTTTTAAAAATGACCTATGTTTTACAAAAAGCTTCTGAAGACTTTTCAAAAAGCCAAAATTATTTTTTCAAAATCAACTGGCAGAACCCTAGCAGAACTCGGCCAGAGTTCGGCCAAGTTGAACATTATGTGAACGTTTGATTTTGAACTTGGTCACCCTTCAGTTGCGGTTTGTTACAAAGAGTTCTGTCTGAATTCTGCCTGAATTCTGTCAGAGTTATGTCTTTGGAAAAACTATAAATAGAGAAGGATTTCGATCATTTCAAATCACCAATTCACTTTCAATCTCTTCTCTTCTAAAGCTTACATTTTCTCCAAAGAGTTCTCAAAAGCTTATTTTCAAATCCCAAGCCAATTACAATCCTTTAGTCGATTTGCCACGGTACGGTCTAGAAGTTTCAGAACGGTTGTAATCAGAGGCTTGATTGAAAAACAATTCTTCACAATTGAAGTTGGTCGAATTCTTGTATCAAAGCTCGCGTCTGTGGAAGTTGCAAGGACTTCGTAAGAAAACTTGCAGAATTTTCCAATAGTGGATTCAACTGGAAGCTAGAGTTCTTCCGACTAGACTAGTCCTCACAAGGGAAACTATTATAAATCTCGGTGTTTGCGTTTGCCTTCTGATCACTTTTTATTTCTGTCATTTACTTTGTGATTATTTTTATATCTGTGATCTAACTGCTAACGAGATTTTTAATTAGCAATATTCCGCTGCCTACTCTATTCACCCCCCCTCTAGAGTATCTGCTTTACGATTTCATTCCTACAGTTCGGACTCAGACTATGCTTATGATTTGATGGCTTATTAATTCGTACGTATTGCATAGTCAATGGAATTAGACAACCTGTGCACGGGTTTTGGCTTCTCTCAAATGAGATCGACAGGGCACCAGGATCGTTTGGACTAGGAGAGAATTATAATGGGTATTTATGGTACACTTTCAAAGAAGGCTTGCGACCTGGTATTGATGTGATAAGCCACAATACTTATTACTTCGGGGTCCTTCGGTTACTGGGTGTCACCCCCCAGAACCGAATACCGGAGAGCGGGGAATGACTCAGCCAGCTACGTATTACGGGTAGATGAATACCGTATAATACGATCAATGCTATCTACAAGACGGGGGTGCATACTACATTAAAGTCTCGCTAGGGTCAATCAACATCTATTGTCTCAATCATTCAAACAAGAAGCAATAACAGAGAACATATAAGATAAAGCAATAAGGCGTCCCAAACGCTTAGTCAAAATATTTTCGAGATCGGCTGTACAAAACATAGCCAGATGATATAGCAAGGTATACACGATTGTTATCAGCTTAGTCTGATTTAGTTACAATTATGTAAAGGTAAATGCAAGACAGTCCGACTAACATGTCGGTACCAAACGGCAATAAGTATAGTAAATAACAAAATGAGCAGGAAGCAAAGAACCCACTCGTGTCCTCCTACGACCATCCTCTAGTATTGACCATCCTGGAGGCGGAAGTAAGCTGAGTCCTCGGGAGCTGGCTCTAAATCTGGCCATGCAAAACAGAGAGGTTAGACCTCTAATAGCAAGTACCGCAAGGAAGCACGATATAGAAAGTAGAACCAGTGGAAAGAGTTAAGGATATGACAAATAGATCTCTGCTTGCTACTAGGGTTCGCACAATATCATGACACTTCGAGCCAACTTCCCAACCAAACAAGGACAGAAGTTGATCCGTCATGTCCTGACATTCTGCTCGTCTCAGTAGTTAACAGATTAGATACAGTATACAAATAAATTAGTTTAAACGGCCATGCAACTACTACGGCTTGCTACTGTAAGTTCCAATTATCTTGAAAAATGCAAATAAGGGATTCCTCAGTTCTTACAATGTACAAGCAAGGCTAGTCTATCCAATAATCAATTGTGCCAATCATGAATTAGACGAGTCCCAGCGGGATGCTCGTCATCAATATATATCAATATATATAACATTATAAGCATATACCACTCCCTGCCCGTGTGGCAGGTTTGCAGTATCTGTGGGAACCAGCCGGCATGTCGGGGCACTCATTGTCCCAAGATGGCTGCCATGTAAGAACTCGGGAATCTATTCTCTCCATACAATCATTATTTTATTTAGCTTAATAATCTCTATGTTGATTGAAATCTTATGCCGTGGATCATGATCATTCAGAATGAGTACTTCCGTACAGAGTACGATATGCATAACTCTACAACGATGCCCGTGCGGTTAAGTTGTAGGTCTTACATAGTGTAATGCAACAATCAAACCTAGCCACGGAATAATCATGCCTTGACTGGGAGATACACATGCTGTCTTAATAATTGGAAATCAACATGTGCCCATATGCCAATGTTTGGATCGGCTAGTCGATCACAATGGTTCATGGTTCATACATGAACGTGTCTCATTTAATTCAATAAGACGACTAGCTGGTCTCTTAGCTCCAACTAGGAACGCATGATTAATCATTAGTCAAGGGAACAATCAATGTCAATTCGGAACAAGAAACAGTAAAAAGATACTATTGAATGGCAGTAGCTGGGTACCCATCTATGCGGTTAAATAAGTCAGGGTCCCTATGCGGCTGGGAACCAAGGCCATGCCTATGTGGCTAGATAAGTCATGCAACAAGGGCCAAACGGCCATGAGTATACGGCTAGAGGAAACAGGGCTATACGACAAGCAGCCGAGGGTCATGCGGCTAATGGCCTATGCGACTAAGAGCCACGCGGCTGAAGGGACTGGGTCCCATGTGGCTGCGGATGGCGGGCCTCATGCGGCTGGGGAAACTCCATACGGCCGAAACTGTTCAGAGTTCATACGGACAGAGTTAAGTCATATGCGGCCAGATAGGACTCGGTCCTTATGCGGCTGGATAATAACAAAATAACAAGCTCATGCGGTCGAGAAGTCAATGGTTCATGCGAATGAAAAGTAAATGATTTATGCGGCTGAGAAGCATCAAGCTTATGCGGCTCATAATTACATGCGGCCAGATCTCCATGCGGCCAGGCACTTCATGCGGCCAGAACTTCATGCGGCCAGACACTTCATGCGGCCAGGCATTTCATGCGGCCAAAACTTCATGCGGCCAGACACTTCATGCGGCTGAAAGCCAATAAAAACTTACCGCATGAAAACTCATACGGTCAAGAACTGTTCTTCTTCTCCACTTTTCCGAGAAGAAGAACCATGGGAAGCCATTGCTTCCAAACTCCCTAAATCCTTCATTCCAAGTCCAAATCTGGATTTCCATAGGTCAAAATGCGGTAGAACGAAATTCTCCACAACATAGAAACATCAAAACTTGAAAAAAAATAACAAAGTTTACTAAATCAAAATCCAAGAAAATCAGAAAAATGTATTAAACTTAGATCTACATGAAATGAGCCATGAAAATTGCAAATACTAAATACTAAAGAGACTTAAGATCAAGTACGAAAGATGATGGAACAAGTATACTGGGGATCCATCACGAAGCAAGTTGGTACTGGCCTATGCGGCTAGGTAGGTGGGGAGGAGTAATGGAGGATGAAGAAGAAGTAAATGAGAAGGAGTAATGAAGAGAGAGAATAGGTTTGGGGCTTTAAATGAAATGGTGGTAGGTGGGGTTTGGTTGGGTTAAGAGGAATCACCAATCCAAAAATGAGCCAAAAACAGAAATAAACCAACCCAAGCCGGAATAAACTAAAAGCATGATAAGTACAGAAAGTAAAATACAGAAAAATAATTAACAGATAATTAAGAGAATTACATACAGAACAAATGCAGGATAAATATTAAATAAATATATTCAAGCCGTACACGTATTAAGATACGTATTCTGGGGACGGGGAGTGACATCTATACCCTCCTTAGAAAAATTATGTCCTCGGAATTTCAACTCCAAGCAGGATAGAAGTATCAGGGCCAAACTAATCTAAGTACAGCAATTTTATCGAGCGAAAAGTCATTTTACAATATCAATTAGCAAGTAATACATCTATATTTACCAATCTACGATATCAAGCAATCCTACACATAGGGTGATAAGCATGAGGAATCAAGACAATCAAGGTACACGAAAAAAATATACCTTGTGAGTCAAATATGTGCGGATACCGTGATCGGATATCATCCTCACGTTCCCATATTGACTCTCCCAATGAGTGATGACCCCAAGCAACCCGGACAAGGTTAATTGTTCCGTTCTTGAGTATCTTCTCTCTTCGGTCTAAAATGGACACAGGCTGCTCCTCGTAAGACAGGTTGGTACCAACAACCAGTTCAGAATGATCGAGGATGTGGCTTGGGTCCGATACATACCTTCGCAACTGAGATACATAAAATACATCGTGTACCTCACGCAACAAAGGTGGAAGGGACAAACGATAGGCAACATCGCCTACCCTATCGAGGATAACAAATGGGCCTACGTATCGGGGACTCAACTTCCCGCGAACGCTAAATCTAATGACCCTACGGGTAGGTAAGATCCGCAAGAACACGTGGTCCCCAACAGAAAATTCTAACAGTCTACGATGCTGGTCTGCCCAATGACGATGTCGATCTTGCACAACCCTAAGTCGCTCTCTAATCCCCTTCACCACTATAACCGTCTGAACAATCAATTCTGGACCTAACATCTTCCTCACCCCGATATCATCCCATGCCAATGGCGACCTGCACTTCTTACCATATAGCACTTCGAATGGCGTCATCTGGATACTGGCTTGATAACTATTGTTGTACGAGAATTCGACCAAGTGCAGGTGACTCTTCCAAGATCCTCCAAAATCTAGGGTGCAAGCTAGTAACATATTTTCTAAAGTCTGAATTGTCCTTTCTGATTGCCCGTCCGTCTGTGGGTGGTAAGCCGTACTAAATCTTAACTTGGTACCCAAGCTATGATGTAAACTCTTCCAGAAATATGATGTAAAACAGGTATCTCTATCTGACACAATACTGACTGGGACCCCATGCTGCCTGACGACCTGCTGCATATACAACTCTGCCAACTTTTCTGTAGATTGACCTACTCTAAAAGGAAAAAAGTGTGCCACCTTCGTAAGCCAATCTACGATCACCCAAATAGCATCCTTACCACTTAGTGACCTCGGTAACCCGGTCACAAAGTCTATTGTGATATGCTCCCACTTCCATTCTGGGATAGAAAGCGACTGTAATAATCCAGCTGGCTTCTGTTGTTCTGCCTTCACTTGCTGACATATCAAGCAACGAGAAACGAATCTAGCTATCTCCCTCTTCATTCCGTTCCACCAGAAGTGCTGCTTGATATCTTAGTACATTTTAGTCCCTCCAGGGTGTACAAAATACTGAGAACTATGGGCTTCTGCCATAACCTCTTGTCTGATATCTCCACTCGGCACACATAGACGTGATCTAAATCTAAGTGTACCATCTTCGTGAATTTTCATCTCCTTCCTGAGTCCTGACTCACATTTTGTCCTAAACTTCTAAATCCTTGGGTCCTGTGCCTGAGCTGCCTTGATCATGTCTACTAAGTCGGATTGAACTCGTAGACTTGCCAGAATTCCTACATCACTAGGAAGTATAACCTCGATGCCCATCTTCTGAAGATCTTCTAAAATATGTTTCTATGATGTCAACATAAATGTGCTGCCTCTCCTGCTAAGAGCGTCTGCTACCACATTAGCCTTGCCTGGATGATACTGAAGCTCCACGTCGTAATCTTTGATCAACTCTAACCATCTTCTCTGCCTCATGTTCAGTTCCTTCTGAGTAAAGGTGTACTTCAAACTTTTATGGTCTGTGTACATGTCCACTCGATCACCATACAAGTAGTGCCTTCATAGCTTCAAAGTAAATACTACTGCCGCCAACTCCAAGTCATGAGTTGGATAATTCTTCTCGTGGTCTCAAAGTTACCTGGATGCGTATGCTATCACCTTTCCATGCTGCATTAGAACACACCCAAGTCCCTTTCCTGATGTGTCACAATATACTGTAAAGCCTTCGGGTCCAACCGGTAAGGTAAGAATAGGTGCCGTGATCAACTTCTGCTTCAAAGTTTCAAATAATGCCTGGCACTCCGCCGACCAAATGAATGGAACATCCTTCCGTGTCAAGCGGGTCATGGGTGCTGAAAGTCTTACAAAGTCTGATATGAACCTTCTGTAATATCCTGCCAATCCCAAGAAACTACGCACCTCTGCTACAGTTTTAGGCATTGGCCAACTCTCTACTGCTTCTACCTTCTTGGGATCTACTGCCACTCCAGCTCCTGATATGTTGTGCCCTAAGAATGAAATACGGTCTGACCAAAACTTACACTTGCTGAGTTTGGCATACAACTGGTTCTCTCTCAGAACCTGCAACACTTTCCTGAGGTGATCTTCATGCTCCTCCTCACTCGCTGAATATACGAGAATTTTGTCGAGGAACACAACGACAAATTGGCCTAAGTATGGCATAAAGATGCGGTTCATCAAATCCATAAATATTGCTAGAGCATTGGTCAAACCGAACGACATAACTAGGAATTTGTGATACCCATACTTCGACCTGAACGTTGTCTTGGGAATGTCCTCTTCTCGAACTCTCACCTGATGATACCCTGACCGAAGATCTACCTTGGAGAAAACTCTAGCTCCGCTCAACTGATCAAACAAGTCATCGATCCTTGGTAGTGGGTACTTGTTCTTTACTGTTGCTGCGTTGAGCTTTCTGTAGTCAATGCACAATCTTGATGACCCATCCTTCTTCTCCACAAGTACCACTGGTGCTGCCCATGTTGACTTGCTGTCTCGCATGAACTTCTTCGCCTTCAGTTCTTCTACGTGCTGATATACCTTAGCCTGCTCTGAATCTGCCATTCTGTAAACTCGATCTGATATCGGTTTAGTTCCAGGTACCAATTCTATGCTGAACTCAATATCCCTAACCGGGGGTAAACCTGGAAGTTATTCGGAAAATACATCAAGAAACTCTTCAACTACCTTCGAAACTTGAACTTCTTCCATTGCTGCTACTACTCCATCTTCTTGTTGGGTTGCTACTGATCTGACTAAGGTAAATCGCTCCATGCCTGGAATATTAAAAGACACACTCCCTCTACGACAATCTATTATCGCATGACTGTCTTTCAGCCAGTCCATGCCTAAGATAACGTCGAAATTTCCAACAGGAAATTCTATCAACCTGGCGGGTAAGGAATGCCCGCAAACTACAACACTACATGCCAGAATAACCCTACTAACTCCTACGAGACCATTACCAGTGAGTATATTCAATCTCCCTGGCAATGCCTCGAATTCTATTCCCAGTCGTGTCGTAAATTGTGCAGATATAAATGAGTGTGATACTCCCGAATCAAACAATGCTACTGCGGGATATGAGGCGACGAGAATATTACCTGCCACAACATCTTCCGATGCCAATGCCTCTTCTAAGGACAGGTTGAATGCCTGTCCTCGGCCTTCTTGTTGGTTCCCATGCTGCGGCCTAGCCTGGTGTTGCTGCTGGCCCCTGTCTTGGTGATATTGGGGTGGTCTATCTTGTTGCTGCTGCATCGGCGGTCCCTGCTGTCGAAACATCTGAGCCTGTGACATCAATGGACGTTGCGCCAACGGTCTTACTGCTACCGCAAGTCCTTGGTACTGGCCTGCCCCTGATGCGGGCAGAGCAGAAAATTGCTGAACCGGTCCTTCTGACCTCAAATTCATAGGACAGGTGGAAACCCGATGATCTGGACTTCCACATATCAAATACTGCCCATTCAATACCCGACACACACATCTAGTGTGTCCTGCCTTTCTACAATAAGTGCAGCCCGCTGGGGGTTGCTAGTTCTTCCTTTGCTGCTGTGGTTGCTGTCTTGTTGGTGGTGCTGGCCCTCGTATTGCTACATCGTGAATGCGAATGCCAAGGGTTGCTGTAACTCTGGGCGCTGCGCCCCCTCCTCCTTCAATCTGATTGTAAGATCTCTTCTGACCTCCAGTCCTGGATGTGATCCTCTAGATGGTAACCTCATGCCTCCGAGTTGCCGTCAATATCTTATCAAAAGTCTGGTAGTTATGCCCCTCTATCAATTACAAGAGTTTAAGATGAAACCCTTGCTGAAATCTTATAGCCCTCTGGCTCTCTGTTGCTACCATCTCCGGGGCGAACCTACTCAATCTGCAGAACTCCGCTGCATAAGCATCCACTGTCTTGCCAGCCTGCTTAAGGTTGATAAACTTCTATTGTAGCTCAAACTGCGCCACAACTCCATAGTACTTCGTCTTGAATCTTACAGTAAAATCGTCCCAAGCAATAGGACGTCTGATGCCCACTTCTTCTGATTTCCACCAATCACGTGTAAGGTCCTGAAGCAACAGCTTTACTAGATCCACACGTTCTTCTGTCGGGACCTTAGCTGCTGCCAGAATAGCCTCAATATCCTTAAGCCATGCATCTGCTGAAATGGTATCTTCTGTGCCCTCGAAACGACGGGGGTTGTACTTACAAAATCTGGTTGATGCTCCTGAATTTGTCCTCACTCATCTTTCCAAAGCCGTCTGCAACCCTTGGTTGAGTAACACATTCTGCTCTTGTAACTGAGCGTGCATGTGTTGCTGAGCCAATATCTGATGTTGTTGAGTAGCCATCATTCCTCTCATGATCTCCAGAAGGGCTGGCGTGTCTACTTCCATGGGGGTAGGTGGAACTGTTGGTGGTGGTAGAACCTCCGGATACTGCAATCCAGCTGCTGCTTCCACTATCACCTCTTCTTGAATGGTCTCTTGAGGTAGTACTAGCCCTTGTTGCTGATCAACATGGTCAGGTTATTCACGTTGCCGTTGCTGTTGCCGTCCAGCTCTGACAGATGCGGACGAATTGCCCCTAAGAAAAGGGACAGAGAATAATCAAACGACCGGACATGAAAGATCAATGAAGCCAAGGGATACTGGAGTGTCAAAGTTAGGATTGAGAACAACGAATCATGAGATCAAGGGGAACCATGTGTGATTGAGACATCCAAAAAATACCCCACAAGTCTGAAATCAGACCTGCATGGGCCACCACTAAACCTTGTTACGCCCCAGAACCGAAATACCGGAGAGCGGAGGAATGACTCAGCCAGCTACGTATTACGGGTAGATGAATACCGTATAATACGATCAATGCTGTCTACAAGACAAGGGGGTGCATACTACATTAAAGTCTCGTTAGGGTCAATCAACATCTATTGTCTCAATCATTCAAACAAGAAGCAATAACAGAGAACATATAAGATAAAGCAATAAGGCATCCCAAACGCTTAGTCAAAATGTTCCTGACATCTGGCTGTACAAAACATAGCCAAATTATATAGCAAGGTATACACGATTGTTATCAGCTGCAGTCTAATTTAGTTACAATTATGTAAAGGTAAATGCAAGACAGTCCGACTAACATGTCGGTGCCAAACGGCAAAAAGTATAGTAAATAACAAAATGAGCAGGGAAGCAAAGAACCCACTCGTGTCCTCCTGCGACCATCCCTCTAGTATTGACCATCTTGGAGGCGAAAGTAAGCTGAGTCCTCGGGAGTTGGCTCTAAATCTGGCCATACAAAACTAGAGAGGTTAGACCTCTAATAGCAAGTACCGTAAGGAAGCACGATATCAGAAAGTAGAACCAGTGGAAAGAGTTAAGGATATGACAAATAGATCTTTGCTTGCTACTGGGGTTCGCACAATATCACGACACTTCGAGCCAACTTTCCAACCAAACTAGGACAGAAGTTGACCCGTCATGTCCTGACATTCTGCTCGTCTCAGTAGTTAACAGAGTATATATAGTATACAAACAAATCAGTTAAAACGGCCATGCAACTACTACGGCTTGCTACTGTAAGTTCCAAGTTATCTTGGAAAAATACAAATAAGGGATTTCTCAGTTCTTACAATGTACAAGCAAGGCTAGTCTATCCAATAATGAATTACGCCAATCATGAATTAGATGAGTCAC
This sequence comes from Iris pallida, assembly GCA_029216955.1. Classification (NCBI taxonomy): domain Eukaryota; kingdom Viridiplantae; phylum Streptophyta; class Magnoliopsida; order Asparagales; family Iridaceae; genus Iris; species Iris pallida. The sequence goes on along the minus strand of JANAVB010012322.1, from coordinate 295,614 downwards.
AGTGGGACGCACGTCATCAATATATATCAATATATATAACATTATAAGCAGATACCACTTCCTGCCCGTGTGGCAGGTTTCCAGTATCTGTGGGAACCAGCCGACATGTCGGGGCACTCATTATCCCAAGGTGGCTGCCATGTAAGAACTCGGGAATCTATTCTCTCCATGCAATCATTATTTTATTTAGCTTAATAATCTCTATGTTGATTGAAATCTTATGCCGTGGATCATGATCATTCAGAATGAGTACTTTCGTACAGAGTATGATATGCATAACTCTACAACGATGCCCATGCGGTTAAGTTGTAGGTCTTATATAGTGTAATGCAACAATCAAACCTAACTACAGAATAATCATACCTTGACTGGGAGATACACATGCTATCTTGCAATAATTGGAAATCAACATGTGCCCATATGCCAATATTTGGATCCGCTAGTCGATCACAATAGTTCATGGTTCATACATGAACGTGTCTCATTTAATTCAATAAGACGACTAGCTGGTCTCTTAGTTCCAACTAGGAACGCATGATCAATCATTAGTCAAGGTAACAATCAATATCAATTCGGGACAAGAAACAGTAAAAAGATACTATTGAATGGCAGTAGCTGGGTACCCATCTATGCGGCTAAATAAGTCAGGGTCCCTATGCGGCTGGGAACCAAGGCCATGCCTATGCGGCTAGATAAGTCATACAACAAGGGCCAAACGGCCATGAGTATACGGCTAGAGGAAACAGGGCTATGCGGCAAGCAGCCGAGGGTCATGCGGCTAATGGCCTATGCAACTAAGAGCCACGCGGCTGAAGGGGCTAGGTCCCATGCGGCTGAGGATGGCGGGCCTCATACGGCTGGGGAAACTCCATGCGGCCGAAACAGTTCAGAGTTCATGCGGACAGAGTTAAGTCATATACGGCCAGATAGGACTCGGTCCTTATGCGGCTGGATAATACAAAATAACAAGCTCATGCGGTCGAGAAGTCAATGGTTCATGCGGCTGAAAAGTAAATGATTTATGTGGCTGAGACGCGTCAAGCTTATGCGGCTCAGAATTACATGCGGCCAGATCTCCATGCGGCCAGGCACTTCATGCTGCCAGAACTTCATGCGGCCAGACACTTCATGCGGCCAGAACTTTATGCAGCCGGACACTTCATGCGGCCAGAACTTCATGCGGCCGAAAGCCAATGAAAACTTGCCGCATGAAAACTCATGCGGTCAAGCACTGTTCTTCTTCTCCACTTTTTCGAGAAGAAGAATCATGGGAAGCTACTGCTTCCAAGCTCCCTAAATCCTTCATTCCAAGTCTAAATCTGGATTTCCATAGGTCAAAATGAGGTAGAACGAAATTCTCTACAATATGGAAACATCACAACTTGAAAAAAATAACAAAGTTTACTAGATCAAAACCCAAGAAAATCAGAAAAATGCATGGAACTTAGATCTACATGAAATGAGCCATGGAAATTGTAAATTCTAAATACTAAAGAGACTTAAGATCAAGTAAGAAAGATGATGGAACAAGTATACTGGGATCCATCACGAAGCAAGTTGGTACTTGCCTATACGGCTAGGTAGGTGGGAAGGAGTAATGGAGGATCAAGAAGAAGTAAATAAGAAGGAGTAATGAAGAGAGAGAATGGGTTTGGGGCTTTAAATGAAAGGGTGGTAGGTGGGGTTTGGTTGGGTTAAGAGGAATCACCAATCCGGGAATGAGCCAAAAACCGAAATAAACCAACCCAAGCCGGAATAAACTAAAAGCAAGATAAGTACAGAAAGTAAAATACAGAAAAATAATTAACGGATAATTAAGGGAATTACATACAGAACAAATGCAGGATAAATATAAAATAAATATATTCAAGCCATACACGTATTAAGATACGTATTCTGGAGACGGGGAGTGGCACTGGGCTAGCAACTCGTACAGGGAGTGATTGTCGTCTTAGGTTAAGCTATAGTCCATTATGGCTCAGAATGCTAATGGCCTTCATATAAATTGGACCGGTGGGCTGAGATTATGTGTGGTGCAGGAACACATAATCTTGGCACATTTATGTTTTTAATATGTTAACTTTAACATGACAGGGAAGGACGATAGGCATTTACCTTGCATCAGCGCAAGGATGAATACAACGATGATGGTAAGAAGTCACGACGATGCGACATGCTTGATATGTTTATTGCTTTTACTTATGTTACCAAATTATAACATGTTTAACCTGCTCACATGCTTTTCTGCTTTTAAGATGCCATGAAACTGATCCTAAGACAAAATAGAAACATCACATTAACAATGTATGCTTTATGGAATTACTTAGTGTTTGTTTAGGCGAGTGGATTATCTCACTCTTTAGTACACGGTAATGTGCTGATCCACGTTGTGGACATCATTTCAGGTACTCGTGCTTGGTCATTTCGTAAGTGTCGCGATGGCGATGAATTAGATGGGCATGCAAAAGCTCTTCATACAAGACGATGTCTTCTGCTATAAGAGACATAATGTATAGAATGAAGAGATCTTTTGTGAGCTAGAAAAATCATGAGTGTTGTAAGCCAACCTGACATATTCACTAGGGCTATTGAGAGCCTATGTGATATGATTCATTATCAATAATGATTTTGATTCGTATACTCTAATTCCTCTCTGTTTGTTCTGCTGTAATGTTATTAAATACGAGACTTTTGTGATTTAATCACCTTGTATTGCACGAATGCAACTCCAAACTCGTGCGGCATCACGCCCCAGTGAGGATGATCGATTCAGATGAAATCGATGTGAGGACGAACAATTTCACGGGTCGGGACGTGACATACGACATCACGCCTAGTGACGACTTTTCAGTCCTACGGGATCATGAAGTGACAATATATGCTCCTTACAGGGGTAAGCTAAGCTATTATGTTGTAAGAGAATTTATAATAAATAATTTTTATCATTATAGACTTCACATGAACTCGTAACCAATCCATAGATTTACATTGAGTAACTATCTTGTCGCACACATTACATCGAAATATTAAAATAATAATTTTGTTATTTCCTTATAATTTCGTTAATGCTAAGTATATAAAGTATAGTTGCACATATTACACCTACGTATATTGTACATATCCACCTTTTCTCTTGTCCATTTCTTTGCTTTGAACACTTATTGATCTACCATGACAACCCTGGGTTTCTTTCCTCCTTAGATATTGATGTTAATGTTGCACTAACATATCTTTATACGAAGAATATGAGGTTGAACCAAGAGTAGAGAACTCGTATTTAGTTCTATCTTTCATGCCCCAGTCCCAAAATAGGTAGGACTAGGTAACGTACATGCCAATTGTATAATAAATATACGTAAGTTGTATATACGTATAATATATAGATAGTCATGGCACACTAAATATCATCCACAAAAAATAAAAGAATAAACATATTATTAAATCAACTATGAAAGTCATTGAGCAAGTTGCTAGGTGGATACTAATCAACTACCAAGCGATTAAACGAGAAGAAATAAATAACAAAATAAAAGAATTTGACAATCATAGCAGAGGATGATCCAAAGGCAAAACATCTTCAATAAAAAAAGAGAAGATCACGATCATGGTTGGTACTACTGTGGAAAGTCATGAACACCTATACCTAGAGAGATCACCAGATCCTCAGAGTGACGTAATAAGATACAAAAAAATATGCCATGTAAACTGATTATAAAAATATGACACATAGTTATAGGTAAAACAGAATGTTCCAGATCACAACATGGCCCAGTATTCCATCATCGAAATAATAGACCACACCTACAACCAAACAAGGACAATGCGTGACACACTACTCCGGAATGAGACATTGTCCCATGCCATGATTGGAACTGGGTATAACAAGACATCAATAAAGGTCACCTAACCATTCTAATGTGAATATGCAGTTAAGAACAAACCTTCAACGCATGGGCACTCTGGCTATATGGGATTGGCATAGTCCTCTCTTTAGGCACTAGGGACCTACGTCCATAACGCTCCTTGAATGTCAGAGGGTATCAGTAACAGTAGGGGTAATCAAATCCGTCTCCGATGGAGCTCACGGGTTACAAAAGGGAAGTGCATACTTTGCCCATACACTAAAGAATTGTCCTCTCCACCCAATGTTCCTATCTATGTCGTATCCACGACACTGTACCTCTAATAACTGCTAAGTCGTCTGGACTGCTCACAAGTTCCTTCTATATCCTACTCACATTTCATATGTCGTGGCACATATGTGTCAAGGTTAGTGGAATGCCTACGATACAAAAGGTAGTCCCTTAACTCTAGGTCCATATGCAAATGTTAAAGATAAGCAATAAAAATATGACTAACACTTTCCACCATATATAACTTGAAAGCGCAATACATTGAACCATAAACAGATAACATGGATGTAACTAGATGAACTGAAAGTAAATAAACAATAAATATGCAGTATATATATAAGCAGTAAATATGGCAAGGTATCTTGCCTGGTAGTAAGAGATGATCTGACAAGGTTCTAATTAGTCCAACAGTCATGTCTATGTGAAAGGGTCCGAATTCGTGAGAAAATAGGAACACACGATTAGTCACGGCGATGATAATCGAAGAGAATTTACATAGTTAACTATATATAACTATTTTCAAAAAATATTTATAATACTTAAACTATATTTTTTACCCCAAATTACGTTAGATAATTATTTGGAAAATACTAGGAAATTATTTCATAATTAAAAACTACCTTTTCTTAGTCAAAATATTTTGGATAAATCCTTAAAAATCTAGAAAATTTATTTTAGGGCAAAACCTAATTTTGTCAAAATATTATTTTTTTAAAATATATATCTAAAGTTACTATATTTAGTTAGAAATCCAAGTAGCAGAAAGATATATAAGGCCCAAACTAAAAATTTTACCCAAAATATATTTATAAAAGTAAAAGTATAAACCTAATGAAGTCAGCCCAACTGAATTAGGAATATAACATGTTATTTTAAAAGGCTCATGCCCAGTAATATATAGTCATAAAATCCTTAAAACCCCAAAACCTAAAATACCCATATATATCATTACTAATTAATGAATTACATATGTATATCTATAGGGCCCAAAATATTAGCCCATAATTAAAATAAGCCCATATAAATACATGGCCTAATAATTCTTTAATATACACATATATATATACCTAAAATCCTTAAATGTCTGGCCCAAAACAAAATATTTATTTATTCCTCTAGCCCATGGGCTGAGCCCGGCCCAAGCCCACAAAACTCGGCCCTTATTTCCCAACTATCTTCCTTTCGTCCTCTCTCTCTCTCTCTCTCTCTTCCATTCAACGCCTCTGAAAAAATTGTGAAAGAGTCGAAGAGAAGAAGGATAGGGAGAAGAAAGAGAGAAAATACAGGAGTTAAGATCGAGAGAGTGAAGGAAAGAGGGGGATCACCTGAGCTTGGGGTGGAACCGGAGGATCACGGCACCCAGGAGTGGTCGCCTGCGTAGCGGTGCTGCTCCGAGGAAGCTCGAGGCGGCCAGAGCTGGGTTGGTCGACACGGACATGACAGTAAGAGGAGCACGACCATAAGGCTCCGCATGGGAGCGGTTGGCCGCTCGCCGGAGGTACGATGGTGGAATCAGTAGCATTGGGTCGGCTGATCGTGGATCTGTACAAGGTCTAAGATATATGGTCATGGCAGCACTGAGTCAAATCTGCCACCGTAGAGACTTGGGTGGTCGGAGACAGCGAATCTGGTGGAGAAGTTGGTCGTGGATGTAGTCAGACAGTGGAGAACAGAAAAAAGTAGAGGTACGATAGATGTGTGTGGAGAGGTGGAGATGATGTTGGTGGTCATAGTGGTGACTGGTAGGTGGAAGAGGCGGAGGTGGCAGGGGTCTGTGACAGAGGCGATGGTGGTTGGGTTTGGTCAGAGGAGTGATGGTGGCGGTGATGATGATGGCAGCGGGTTTGGGGGAGGAGGTCTGGTAGGAGACGGGCGACGGCCATTGTCCAAACACGGAGGGAACAGGCTAACGAAAGATGGCCGGTCACAGGTGGCAGCAGGGTTGGACATCCGTCGGCCAAAGTTAGGGTTATTGTTGGCCCAATGATTACATCATATTTTTGAATATGGCTAATCAGTTAAGTTTAACATAATGATGTCACTAATATTCATATACTCACTATCATGTTGCTACTTAAACTTAGCATTGCCCAAATTGTCCTATATTATATTGTTATGCTTGTATCATACTGCAATATATTTTGCTGGCCTAACATGTATTTGTAGACATACAGTAAGCATGATCAAACTTGATCAAACCAGGTCATAGGCAATGAAGAATTAATGATGGACCAAAGATGGCGTCATACAAAAAGATTTCTCTGAACCGCCTAGCGACCTATCTGGGGCCTCGTATCGGGGGTTCTTGGTTATCTTTGGACGACTGCTTATCTTTGGACGACTGCTTATCTTTGGACGACTGCTGTCAAGGAAAAAGACGTCTTCAGGACTGCTCAAATATCAGAAGAAAGGCGTCATCAAAGGGCTCTTGGTTTTCCTACTTGTTCCAAGTCTGTAATCTTTAATTTATTGAGTCTAGGAGAATATGTAGTTGAGTCGCACTGAGTCATCTCGACCCCTAGACATATCTCTCCAAGCTCTACCATACAAACAGACCAATTTCTGAACCAAGCCCAAGCTCCACAAAGCCCAAAAGCCCAAAGGCATTCTGCCACCTAGGAGGCAGAGTTCGGGCCGAACTCTGCCTCCACACAGAGTTCGGGCCGAACTCTGCCCCCACACAGAGTTCAGGCCGAACTCTGCCCCTACACAGAGTTCGGGCCGAACTCTGTCCCCTGAATTCCAGGAACTGATTTTTAGGGTTACCAATTGCTAGCTGGTACAACGGCCATATTTTTTAATTTTGAGGACAAAATTCTGGCCGAATTTTGCCTTCCAGACTAGTATATATAGGGCATGATTTCAACCATTTACATTCATCTCTTTATCATCTTTCTATCTCTCACTCTCAATCATCTAAGCCTTATACTACATAAGCCTTACTCTTCCAATCTACTAGCCACAAAACTTCCTAAGCCCCAAGGTACTCAAGGGCGATTCAGCTAGAAGTTTTTGTGCAAGAGTTGAAAAGAAAAGTCACTTGGACAATTCCAAGTTTTGCCACCTGCGAATCTGTAAGAAGTTGGCGTTCTCTTCTGAGTAAAGGCACGTGGTTGTACACTATTTCACAAATAGTATATTTCAATCCTGAGCTAGAGTTCTCAGGCCTGGACTAGTCCTCCACGAGGGAAACCAGGTTAAAACTGTTGTGTCTGCGAATGCTCTTCTGATCTTTATTTACTTTCGTATTTTTCTCTGATTTATTTACTATCTTGATAGTTTTTTTGTAGAGGTGATATAGAGTTAATTTTTTATTTGGTGATTATCGACACAAACTCTATTCACCCTCCCTCTAGAGTTGCCTATACGTTATTTCAGTTAGGGTTAGTATTAGGTTTTGGGGATGGTTGTGTGTTCTTGTGACATGGAGGACTCGTGGGTAGAACTGTGTCCGGGGTGTCGGACATGAAGAAGATGATGATTGTACATGTATTGTGTGCATGATATTGTGGAAAGACACCCCAGGTCAGACTCGAGGCCGACATAGGCTGACACGGAGAAAGTAGACACTGACACGATGCACGACACAATGGTGATGGCTATTTTATTTGGCTATGGAATTATTTGGGTTTCTCGGGAAAGAGCAAGGGGAGCTTCTCTTTAAATAGGAGGTGGAGACTCCTAGTTGGATAAGTATTAGGAATTTTTAAAACCTCCTTTAGATAATCTCACAATTTATTTAAATTAATTTGAAAACTAATTTAATCAAATCTTAATCTAATTTAAATTACCATAAACATTTAAATATTAACATCTAATTAATTTAAAATATCTTTTTACAAATCAAATAATTTTAATTAAATTTATCATCAATAATATCATTTACAAATATACATGATATATTATCATCTTAAGTTCGCATGGAAAATATTTTAATATAGTTATTTACATAACACTTTTTCCAATATACACATATACATGATAACAGAATAAAATACTATATATATATATATATATATATATATATATATATATATATATATATATATATATATATATATATATATATATAATAAAAAAAAAATATATATATATATATATATAATAATTTGACCAACTTTATGTTGATAAAAATATATTTTTATCCCATATGCATATTGAAACAAAATATTTATTTCCTCTATTATTAAAAGCCTATAATAAAACTTTTATTATATATATATATATATATATATATATATATATATATATATATATATATATATATATATATATATATATATATATATATATATATATATAATGTATATATATATAATGTATGAATACTAAAATTGAACAAATAAATGAAAAAATCTATAGTAAAATTTTAGGGAGTTTACATTCTACTCAACTTATAATAATTTTGTCCTCAGAATTAAAAAATAACTAGGGTACGTAGGCTTGAGAAGATAGGAGAGTTGCTTGATAAGAAAACTTGATCAGAATATTGGGCGAGTAGAGGGAAACGACATTCAACAAAAGCAGGCAATTTAGATAACTCGAAAAATAAATCCACGAATATAGTTTAGAAAATGATCACATACATGACATCCCAATCAGTGTCTAAATCTCGGTCAACATTATCAATATGTAACCTCAAAAGAGGTAATAATTTTCCCAAACTCAAATTGATCAATAACCCAATATTCAAATTTAAATACATGTTCAATCGTCAAATTTTATGATTTAACAAATTGTCAATATCCCTTACCAATACTCAACTCTTCATCTAATTTAGTGTCTCTCCACAAATTTCATATTCCGCAAAGTTTTAAATTCCTTGACACATTTTCTTTTCTCTTTATCCAATTTAATATTTATCCTTAAAAATTTTAACTCCACAAAAAATTTAAACTCCTTGAAATTTTTTTTCTCAAATTAAATTCTGTCTTTCATAATCTCCTAAAAAATTGAAATTCAATAAATCTCCAACTAAAAATAAATTCTTTCATTGTCATCAATTTAGTCGAAGCAAAATCAAACTCATCTTAACATGAAATTCATATCCATAATTGTCATAGAAATTTAATCATTAAAGCATCACGAATTAAAGAATTTCCATCTTCAATATTTGAGTAACCTTGAAAAGTATTAACATCACGACACCCTATTTTATCATCACATGAAAGTTTTGCTCAATTTCATCTATTAGTATTTTCCCAAATTCAACATACATCCCAATCTTATATTTGCCTCATAATCGCATAATCATTCTATCCAACTATACCATCAAAATCATCCATGGGATGTTCTAGCACAGCCCCTTTATAACTGAAGGGTGTCATGATCTGATTTCTATCTTCGTACAAGGAAAACATTAAGAAACAAGATTTGTATGAATTATGGAGGAGATTACTGAATAATCCTCCATGAGGAAAGCAAATCAATTGGGAGGGGAAAATCTATATAGTTGGGTTCGAAGGTCGTAGTAGGGTTTGTGTAATGAATGAGGGTTGATAATTAATGCACAAATTAAAGAATATTAAGGATTAAGCAAATCAAGACGAGATTAAGTAGGGACTCATGATACATGGTTCCTTGAGAGAAGGTAGTCTCCTAGGTTGGGGTACGATCAATGAAATGATTCTAATCATTCTCAAGTTTTTAAATGATTAAAAGGTAATGGTAATAGATCTAGGGTTGAGGGAGAAATAAGTAACTCATGACGAGTATGTTGTTAGATGGCTTGGTCGATGACTAACTACACTTGTGTATATACAATTATCATGACCATAGGTGATATGGCAGACTAAGGCGAAACACTTCTAATCTTATTAGGGTGACTTCGTGTCCATCTTGGTTTCCTATCAAGACAAAATTCAAATCTTTTAATTCGAGTATCCTTCAAAAGTTCCTCAATATCTCGAAAATAATCTACCAATTCCTTACTCATTTAGATCGTCAAGCATAGCTTATAATTTCAAAATCTTTAATCATACCTTGAGATAAACTTTATCGTGTCATTGACCATTTTTTCCATTAAAATTTGTCATCCAATTTTTATCCTCGAAATTTTAGATTCATTTCCAAACCTTTAAATTCAAATTTTAAATCAATTCATCAACTGTAAATTTTAAATCCCAAAATTTGAAATTCAAATTCCATTTTCAAGATATTCTTATCCCCAAGTCGATTTCAAAAAATTTACATATACATATATATATATATATATATATATATATATATATATATATATATATATATATATATATATATATATATATATATATATATATATATATATATATAAAATATATATATATATATATATAAATATATATATAAAAAAATATATATATATATATATATATATATATATATATTATATATATATATATATAAATATATATATATTAATTATATCCCTTAAGCCCAATAAGCCATAAATTTTGTCTAGAATCTTCAAAACCAAACTACTTTATTTTCTCCATCTTATATACATAAATTATCTCGATTCTCTTATGAACAGCACCTAGCAGTCTCATCATCAAAATAAAAGTTTTGGCTATCATTTGGAGTTGGTAATATCACTATTACCCAACTTAGAATTTACTAATCCTTCACACAAGATCATACATTTAAAATATAGGGTTCATCGATCCTTGATATATCTAATGCCTTCATAACTTAAATAGAACCTCTAATGCATTCTTAATTTCCAATGTAATCATTATAGCCATGTAATTGACCTATGTGACATATACTAGTGTAGTCATCTTCCTAACCTCTATTACCCACGAGAAATAATATTCACGATAGAAAGGGATCAAGCAAGATGCAAGTCAAGGTAGTCAAAAGAGAGTTCGAAAATGGAATCAAGGAAGAAGATCAAGAATGTGGATGAGATCCTAGACTATAATCCTATATGCATGCTTGCTTGGTACAGTGATGTAACCAAATAATATATTCGTAGACCTACATGGGCCACCACAAAAATATAGCACATCCCAGTCCCAAAATACGTAGGACTAGGTAACCTACATGTTGGCCGTATAATAAATATACATAAGTTGTATATGCAGTATATCGATAGTCATAGCTCACTAAATCTCATCCACATAAAATAAAGGAATACAGATATTATTAAATGAAATATGAAAGTCATTGAACAAGTTGCTGGGTGAAGACAAATCTACTACCAAGCGATTAAACGAGAATAAATAAATATCAAAATAAAAGAATTTGACAATCGCAACAGAGGATGATCCAAAGGCAAGACATCTTCGATAGAAAAAGAGAAGATCATGATCCTGGCTGGTACTTATGCAGAAATTCATGAACACCTACACCTGGAGAGTTTACCACGTCCTCAGAGGGATGTAACAAGATATAGAAAAATATGCCATGTAAAATGAATATAAAAATGTGACACATAGTTATAGGTAAAACAGAATGTTCCAGATTACAACATGGCCCAGTATCCCATCATTGAAATAGTGGACCACACCTACAACCAAATAAGGACAAGGCATGACACACTACTCCGGGATGAGACATTGTCCCATGCCATGATTGGAACTAGGTGTGAAAGACATCAACAAAGATCACCTAACCATTCTACTATGAATATGAAGTTAAGAACAAACCTTCAATGCATGGGAACCCTAGCTATATGGGACTGAATCCCCTCTCTGGGCACCAGGGGCCTACGACCGTAATGCTCCTTGAACGTCAGAGGTCATCAGTAATAGTAGTGGTAATGTCACCCGCGTCTGCACGGAGCTCACGGATTACAAAATAGAAGTGCATACTTGGCCCATATGCTAAGGAACTGTCCTCCCCTCCCTATACACATATTTATGTCGTATCCATGACAATGTACCTCTAATAACTGCTAAGTCTTCTAGACTGAACCTATATTAGAAGTTATATTTAACGCATGCGCACTGGTGATCAACCAACACGCAAGTTCCCTCTATATGCTGCTCTTATCTCATATCTCGTGGCACACCTGTGTCAAGGTTAATGGAATATGCCTACTATACAAAAGGTAGTCCATTAACTCTAGGTCTATATGCACACTTTAAAGATAAGCAATGGAAATATGACTAACACTCTTGCACCATGTATAACTTGAATGCACAATAAATTAAACCATAAACAGATAACATAGATGCAAATGGATCAACTGAAAGTAAACAAATAGTACATATACACTATATATAAGTAGTAAATATGGCAAGGTATCTTGTCTGGTGGTAAGCGATGATCTGACAAGGTTCCGATTAGTCTAATAGCCATGTCGATGTGAAAGGGTCCGAAATCATGAGGAAATAGGAACACACGATTAATCACGATCAACGACAATAATCGAAGAGAACTTGCATAGTTAATTATATATAACTATTTTCAGAAAATATTTATAATACTTAAATTATATTTTTATTACCCCAAATTACTTTAGATAATTATTTGGAAAATACTAGGAAATTATTTCATATACCTTTTATTAGTCAAAATATTTTGGATAAATCCTTGAAAATCTAGAAAAAATATTTTAGAACAACACCTAATTTTGTCAAAATATTTTTTTAAATAGCTATGAAATACTATATTTATATATTTATTTAGAAGTCCAAGTAGTATAAATATATATATAAGGCCCAAAATAAAATATTTATTTTTCTAAACGAATCATATAAATATAAATGCCCAAAATCTATTTATAAAACTAAAAGTATAAACCTAATGAAGTCAGCCCAACTGACTATATATATATATAAATTTTTTAATATATATATATATTTTTCTAAAACTATATATATATATATATATATATATATATATATATATATATATTAGGAATATAACATGTTATTTTAAAAGGCTCATGCCCAATAATATCTATAGTTATAAAATCCTTAAAAGCCCAAAACCCAAAATACCCATATATATACCATTACTAATTAATGAACTACATATTTATATCTATATGGCCCAAAATATTAGTCCATAATTAAAACAAACCCATATAAATACATGGCCTTATAATTCTTTAATATATACATACATATATATACCTAAAATGCTTAAATGTCTAGCCCAAAACCAAATATTTATTTATTCCTCTGGCCAATGGGCTGAGTCCGACCCAAGCCCATAAAACTCAGCCCTTATTTCCCAACTGACTCCCTTCCGTCCCTTTCTCTCTCTCTTCCATTCAACACCTCTGAAAAAATCGAGAAAGAGAGAGGAAGAGAAAAAGATGGGGAGAAGAAAGAGATAAAAGAGAAGAGTGAAAATCGAGAGAGTGAAGGAAAGAATAGGGGCTTACCTGAGCTTGGGGTGGAACCGGAGGAGCACGACACCCAGGAGTGGTCGCCACCACGGCGGTGCTACTCCTAGGAAGGTCGAGGCTGTAGTGCCCCTCTCCTCGTGGTCTACTATATAATACCCGAGCTTGCTAGCTCAGTCTTGAACTGAATATTTGGGAAAACCTTTGCCGGTATAGATTAATCATGGATGAAATACAATGAACCTTTCCAACTAATGGATCGGCTTCTATTGAAATGAATCCAAGAGTTTTCGTTGGATATTTTCTTTCGCTGCTTGATTTTGATGAATGTGTTTTCGTATTGGTTTTCGATTATTGGTTTTCATTGTTCGCTTTCATCGCATTTAACATTCATTCTGAATCTTGAAAGAAAGAGATCAAAGTTTGTTAACCAAATATTGGTGCCAATGTAGGACACCTAGGCGGTGCATGATCGGTGCGTGAAGTCCCTCCTTCTCTCAAATAAGATTCAATCTTGGTGAGTTGCTTTGACCGGGCTAACATTTATCTCAACGCCCTACCAAATATAATCTCTAGTTCACTCTTTTGTTGTGTCCCTCTGATCAATGATACCATAAACAACAAAAGATAAGAAATGAATCGTATGCTCAATCTTATGATTGTTGCTTTATCTATTTCAATGTGAATTGGTTACGTGTTTCCTTACGAGAATGCTTATCTGTTAGACATGTCTAGAAGAACATATACATGTTGAATTAAAAGAGAATTGAATGCTATTAAATGGCCGAAAGATAGCCGAATGCTAATAAAAGACCGAATAAATAAGGCACAAAATGAACTTGTCGTTACCTGTTGTACTGCTACGGTTTTATCTAATAGAAAGAATAGTTCATATATTGGTCTTGGACAACTTGTGCACAAGGTAATAGTCTTTCGACGGTTTCTGTGATGCCGGTAATCGATTGGCCTAGAAGAGATTGTAATAACACCGATAAGTGAATGCTAGACCTCGCGAAAAGAGGGTGTTGTGTCTATTAGCGACAAGCTGAACCATGAGTCTCAGCGGCTAATCATGGGAAATTACTCGTAGATCAACATGTAGTTAGGTGCATGCATATGAACATATTCTTATTACAAAACCTAACACTGAACAAAGATACGGATAGTATGCTTCATATATATATATATATATATAAATAATATATATATATATATATATATATATATATATATGCAAATTGTGCTAATAAGAATTAATTGTGCAAGTATTTTCTATTGTTTATGCTTCTTATGATTTGTTAAAAAGAACCTAGACAAGTAGAAAGACCACATAATAATGAATGCTAGCTTCACTGTCTAGTTAGTGCAGATTTATGTGCATTCGACCAAAAGCCGCTTCCCGGTACATGTTGTGTACTGACCCATGTTCTGGACATTATTTCAGATAGCAAGGAGACATAGGGATTGTAGGTGAGGTGCTAAAGCTTGTCCAGCCTAGTAGAGCTTGTTGGTCCCCTCAAAGCTATTTTCATTTCAAGTCAAGTTGCAAGTTTCCTTTTGAAGGTGTCTTTACTTTTGAGTATGTAATAATGAGATATGATGTATGGGCATTGTGGCTATTTTCAAAGAGAGTATTCAAAGAAAAATATGTAAGCCAAGCTATGGCACTTTGAGTCACGAAGCATTGTACTTGTATTCCTATCAAGTTATCAATAAAAAGAAGTTTTGCTATTTCAAATCTCTGCGTCAATATTTGGTTCTCTGCAATTAAATGTGTCGCGTGCGTGTGTTTAGATTTGTCTAGTTGTATTATGTAGGTACTGGCCTTGTGCAAGTGCAACTTAGGCTTGCACGACATCACGCCTTAGCGAGAAAGAATTATCCCTCAGGGATCAAAGCGAGGACGAATGACCCTAGCAGGATTGGGGCGTGATAAAGTGGTATCAGAGCACGGCTTTATGTCCTTGGCCTCTTTCAAATATCGATTTCAAAAAGTATATAAAGTATTTTGATGGCTTTCAAAGGTTCCAATGTCGAGTTATAAAAACCAATGTCCCATACAATAAGTCCATAAATTTTTATGGGATTGACAGAAGTTACACTCTTTTGTAGAGGAATGACTCCTCGACCATCTGGCTCGACCGACCCGGTAGAACGAATTTTGGCCATGATGGAAACTCAGCAGAAGGAAGCTGAGGAATGTAGCATGGCACAGCAGGCCCTAATGAAAACTCAGCGAAAGGAAGCTGAGGATCGTAGCATGGCCCAGCAGAGGTAGATGGATGCCTTAGCCCGAATAGTATCTTCGCTTGTGGGCAATCATGATACCACCGCAGCGAACAATCCAACTAGAACTCCCGAGATTAGGCTCGTGGATGCTGATGATCCACAACAGGCTCGTAAGAAACCATTTGGGACATTGGACTTTCTGAATGCTAAGCCTCCAGAGTTTGAGGGCAGGACATCACCAGATAAGGTGATGGACTGGATCAAGAAAATGGAACGTCTGTTTTCTTTTATCGGCATTCCTAGTAGCAAAAAGGTGGTATGCGCTACCCTACAGCTTCGGTTGCGAGCACATGACTAGTGGGAGGCTAAAAAGCCGGAACTGTGTGCCAGGGCCAAAGACAAAAATATTACACGAGCTTTGTTTAAGCACGCTTTCTTGGAACAATATATTCCGTTTGTAATCAATCAAAAAAAGGAAGAAGAATTCATGTCGTTGAAACAGGAAAGCATGTCCATGGAGGACTATGAGTCAGAATTCTCTAAACTTGCCAAGTTTGCTAGCACAATGATTCCTAACGAGAGGGTTCACATGAAGCGATCCATACATGGCCTGAACGAGGACATTCAAAAGAGTGTTCTGAATCGAGAGTGTGAATCATATACCAAAGCCTTCGAGGTGGCAGTACAGATGGAGCAGTTTAGCCTGAGGATTGTGTAATGCCCCAGTCCCAAAATACTTAGGTGTCACGACCCGCACCCTAGAGTTAGGGCACGAGAACGTAACAACGCCCAGCCTACGCCGCAGTGTCGGCGGTAGAATGCTGTCCTAGGTCTCAATGCATCTAACAGTATAAGACTAAACAGTTTATACTCTCCGAATGGGGGTGACATAGCAGATACAGACTCAATCACATCTAAGGTAGAGCATGATAAGGATAGATAAAACATAAAATCCAAAAGAGATACAGGAGATAGAAGTCTAAGTGTCTAAGATACATAAACCCAGAAATATATCTCAAAACTCAAATACAGATACAGTAATCCACAAAGTAAATACAACTCCAGACAAAATGAAATAACTACCTAAACAACCCCTACTGTGTCTCCTCTAGGCTAGCAGGCAATCCCCGACCATCTGTAAAATTTATCAACAGGTCCAGTCAGGACAGGAGCGAGCACATTACATCTCAACAGTTCATAGCAGGTTAGAAAATATATTCATGCAGTAAAGTAAGATATAGATACTGAAGAAATGTAGTATGTAAATAGGAAGAGAGAACTATAATAGAAATATCTACTATAAGTAAAGAGCTACCAGTGACTAGTGATTTAGAGCACAAAGTCGACATGTGAACGGCTTGATTGTACATGGCTATACTAAAGAGGCATACATGGCTATTCTACTTTAGAAATTGTTCACATGGCTATTTATACTCCCCCGTACCCCCAACTAATACACAAGGATCCAAACAGGTTATGTTATGATTCTATGTAACAGCCCCCGAAGGGTAGTAGACCCCGAAGGTAATAGACCCCGAAGGTGATAGACCCCGAAGGTAATAGACCCCGAAGGTGATAGACCCCGAAGGTAGTAGACCCCGAAGGTAATAGACCCCGAAGGTGATACATAGTAGTCCCAAAAATAGGGATTCTGATAGACCCAATAAATGGGATAAGGATTCAAAGAAGACTCTGTGATCATATGAGTATATGTCACAAGTGATCAAAGAACCAAAGAAGCATATGATACGCTATGTAAGTGAAACGCACAGAACATAGAGTACCCGATGCTCCCTGAAGGGATAACATCTCAAGAAGGGATCCATATAGTACTAATCTGTGTGACCAACGTGACAGTATCAAGTAAAGTAATTTAATGCAGGAAATAATTCTAAGCAGGATATGAAATGATCAGAGAATGTACTCGCCTGATATCTGAATGTCCAAGGTAAAGATACTGTCCGAGGAGAGGTGTCTGGCTCCTAATTAGAACAGCACAGGTCACAACATGTCCAGAAGGGTAATATAAAGTACTACAATACATTCTACATGAATCTAGGTCAAACTAGGCCAAAGTCAACCCTTGGTCAACTCTGGTCAACTGCACTAGTCAAACTAGGTCATGTCCTAACCCTGCAAGTCTTACTAGGCCTAACCAAGACTATCCTAGCAAGCACACATCAATACAAGGCTATACAAGCCAATATACACCCAACTCTATATAGCATGCAATTATTCAATACTCAAATAGGCAAGAATTCACATTGGATATACACTAGGTAATCTATTACTTTAAGCTATATATGTCTACACATATATACACATGCATATATTGGTATTCAACATTAGGTCTATAATCATGACATTTCAAATGGTTATATAAACATATATATTACAACACAATATGCTAACATATATATAATATACATACATAGCTAAGTTAACTGTATTCATAAATACTTATTTAAGAGGCTATGTGTGTGTATGTGAACTGTAGAACCCTAGAGGGGGGGGTGAATAGGGAAATAAAAAATAAACTATAACAAATGATGCAATAAAGAGTAAATAGTAGAAAGATCAAACGCAAACGCAAGGATGTATCCTGGTATCCTCTTTTGAGGCAATTCAGTCCCGGAACTCTCTCCGGCTTTAATCCACTATTATGCAAATAGTACACACGAGTTTGGATCCGAAGAACTCGCCAACTTCAACACGAGTTTGGATCCGAAGACTCGCCAACTTCTACACACGAGTTTTCTTACGAAGGCTCGCCAACTTCAAACAAAAGAGAATGAGAACTTGCTGATCTTCTAACACGTGAAGATCGAAATGTACAACTCTTTAATACTCTAGCACTTTGGTAGAGGATGACAATGAAAAGCTTTGAGAGAGTATTAATGGTGGAGCTCTTGGTTGTTGGAAAATTTATGGAAGAGTTGGTAAGAAAGCTCAAGAGAGAGAGAGCTTCCTTTTATAAGAAAACCAAGAGTGGGTGGCATTTAATGCTTCTGAGTGTACGCAGACCGGCATGCCGTCGGTATGCCGCGGCATACCGCCGGTATGCCGGCCAAATAGTAACGGTCATATTTATGACCGTTCAAGAGCATTAAATGCGGCCATTAATGCATGTCAGACCAAATCGAAAAGCAGATTATTCGAAATTCGGTATACCGCCGGTATGCCGGAGCCTACCGTCGGTATGCCGACTAAAGTCACAGAAAGTTTTAGAGCTATAAGAAACGGCATGCCGCCGGTATGCCGTAGCGTACCGTCGGTATGCCGACAATAAATCACAGCATCTATTGTGTTGCTAGGAAACGGCATGCCGCCGGTATGCCGCAGCATGCCGTCGGTATGCCGACAATTCGAGACAGCAACTTTCTGGACACAGAAAGCGGTATGCCGCCGGTATGCCGAAGCATGCCGTCGGTATGCCGCTTATTGTCACAGAAACATTTCTGGACACGAAAACGGTATACCGCCGGTATGCCGTAGCATGCCGTCGGTATGCCGCTTTTTGTCACAGAAACTTTTCTGGACACAAGAACGGTATACCGCCGGTATGCCGGAGCATACCGCCGGTATGCCGCTCTGAATAACTTGATTTTCGATTTGTGCTTTAAGTTATCATCCATCCTTTAGTGTTTTACAGAAATACCTAGACCAGTACAGACTCGAAAACACTAAGCATGAAGACGCCGACTTTATGCAGGGAATGCCGGTGAACGCCACAGTCTTCAAGAATTCAGAAAGTCCTTGATCTTCTGAGAGAATTAGAATCTGAAGAGCAAAAGACTAAACTTCGAAGATGCTGTTAATTACTCAAAATAAAATGTGCCAACAAACTCCCCCATTTTGATAATTGACAAAATAGAGAGATAGCATCTTCAGGGAGTATCTCCCCCGTAGGTAGACAGCTCCCCCTCAATACGATTTCTCCCCCTTGTCACTTATTCAAAGATGGGGATAACTAAAGTAAACAGTGCACATATAAATGTAAAAATACGAGAAGAGTGATAAAAGCATGCAGGAATATATTGAAGGAAAAGTTAAGATACATGCTTGACCCATACAAAGCAGAGATAAAGAAAATAAAGACTCTCCATTACGAGAGCCGGACACTTGAGACAAACATGGATAAAGTCCCCGAAGGACTGCAAAGAGCAAGAAACAACCACACCGGTCCCCGAAGGACCACAAAAGACAAACAAGCAACACATAAAAACAAGAACCACTAAACCACTGAGACCATCACCAAAGGAGAACCATCCCTAATCCTCTGCCGGATCATCATCACCATCATCATCCTGAGCCTGCTGGAGGGCGCCAAAAGGATCAATGCCGTCCGGGTACATAAACCCGTAGGCATTGGGGTCAGAGAAACGCGGGGCCGTGTACATGGGATCCTGAAGATTAAGATCCAGAAAGGCATCCCGGTCTTGGAGAGTGCGCTGGATGAAGTAGTGGAGAAGGAAGGAGTAGAGAGGAGGAGGAAGAAAGGATGGTATATAAAGGAGAGAGGGAAGATGAAGAGATGACATTTGAAAAAAAAGAAAGGGGGGGGAGGGGGGAACGGTTGTAGAGGAGTGGTAAATGGGGAAGGTGAAGGGAGGATGGGAAGTTAATGAGGGGAGTAAAAAGAGGAGAGAAAAGAGGGAAGTGATAAGAGAGGTAATTAATAGGAGGGGAGGTGAGGAGATGGGTAGTTAATGATGGATGTGATGGGAGAGAGGGAATAAAGATAGTATGGAAAGATATGATGGAAGGAATAAAGGAGGATAGAGAAAAAGGTGGGGCCCAGCTCAGAGTTGGTGTCCTGTCCGCAGTCGTTCGGCATGCCGTCGGTATACCGGAGTATACCGCCGGTATGCCGAAGAACGAAATAGAACGTTATTCTGGTTCGAAAAACGGCATGCCGGTGGTATGCCGTAGTGTACCGACGGTATGCCGAAGATCGAAACAGAACCTAATTCTGCTTCGAAAAACGGCATGCCGCCGGTATACCGCAGTATACCGTCGGTGTGCCGAACGAGAAACGGTTAGGGATCAAAGGATAAAATGCCTAGTTCACGGCAAAGGAAAGAGAAGCGATCTTCCGGGAGGGGCTTAGTGAAGATGTCGGCTAATTGATAGGTAGTATCAATAAATTCAAGATGGATATCTCCTTTTTGTTGATGGTCACGAAGAAAATGGTGTCTAATTTCAATGTGCTTCGTGCGTGAGTGACAAATCGGGTTTTTCGTGAGATTGATAGAGCTAGTGTTATCACATTTAATAGGGGTGCAAGAATGAGAAATACCATAATCTAAAAGTGTTTGTGACATCCAAAGAATTTGTGCACAACAACAACCAGCCGCAATATACTCTGCCTCAGTGGTTGAGAGAGCGACAGAGTTTTGCTTCTTACTAAACCACGATACCAAGGACTTCCCGAGGAATTGACATGTGCCACTAGTGCTTTTTCGGTCAATCTTGCATCCGGCAAAATCCGCATCCGAAAAGCCGTGAAGCTCAAAGGATGAGGATTTCGGATACCAAAGACCCATGTTAATGGTGCCTTTGAGATAACGAAAAATGCGCTTGACGGCACTCAAATGTGATTCCTTTGGATTGGCTTGATATCGTGCACACAAACAGACACTAAACATGATATCCGGACGGCTAGCCGTTAAATAAAGTAAGCTACCGATCATACCTCTATACTTACGAATGTCGACCGATGTGCCATCTTCATCATTGTCAAGCTTGGTCGTTGTAGCCATAGGGGTCCTCATTGATTTGGATGAGTCAAGGTCGAAACGCTTGAGGAGGTCCCTTGTATATTTTGCTTGATTGATGAAGGTTCCTTTAGGTCCTTGCTTGATTTGTAACCCCAAGAAGAAGGAGAGTTCTCCCATCATACTCATTTCAAACTCTTCCTGCATAACTTTGGCAAATTCTACACAAAGTGTGTTGTTAGTAGAACCAAAAATAATATCATCCACATAAATTTGAACCAATAAGAGAGTCCCATCATGGGATTTAATAAAAAGTGTGGTGTCAACTTTTTCCTTTGAAAAATTGTGAGAAACAAGAAAAGAGCTAAGACGCTCATACCAAGCACGTGGAGCTTGTTTGAGGCCATAAAGGGCTTTATGAAGTTTGAAAACGTGGTCAGGAAATTGAAAATCTTCAAAACCGGGAGGTTGTTTAACATAAACTTCCTCCTTAATAATACCATTAAGAAAAGCACTCTTAACATCCATTTGAAATAGCTTAAAGTCATTAAAACAAGCAAAGGCACAAAGCATACGAATGGATTCAAGACGTGCAACCGGAGCATAGGTTTCGTCGTAGTCAATGCCTTCCTCTTGGTTATAGCCTTGGGCAACCAATCGGGCTTTGTTACGAGTCACTAACCCATCTTCATTTAGCTTGTTGCGAAACACCCATTTAGTTCCAATAATGGGATGATTGCTAGGTTTTGGGACAAGTTCCCAAACCTTGCTTCGCTCAAATTGATTAAGCTCCTCTTGCATAGCTATCATCCAAAATTCATCGAGAAAAGCATCATTAACATTTTTAGGCTCTATTTGAGAGATAAAAGCCACATTGGCACAAAGATCATGAGTGGCGGATCTTGTGCTAACACTTGAGGAAGGATCCCCAATGATGAGCTCCTTAGGATGATTGGTGACAAATCTCCATTCTCTTGGGAGATCCTTTGGAGGAGGCTCGAGAGGAGTAGACTCTTTTGATGGGGTCACAACTTCATTGTTAGATGAAGAAGGACGATCCTCAATAGAGGAGTTCTCCAATCCAAACGAGATGTCATCAATATCCTCGGAGGAGGAGAATGTAGAAGAGTTGAGTTCATTAAAAGAGACATTGATTGACTCTTCGACAACAAGACTTCTTTTATTAAAAACACGAAAACCTTTGCTATGAGTAGAGTATCCAAGGAATATTCCTTCATAGGCTTTTTCTTCAAACTTGCTTAGGTTATCCTTGGTATTCAAAATAAAACAATTGCAACCAAAAACCTTGAAATATTTAATAGAAGAAATTTTGTTAAACCAAAGCTCATAAGGAGTCTTCTTAGTAATAGGTCTAATTAAGACCCTATTAATTACATGACATGCCGTATTGACGGCTTCCGCCCAAAAATATTGAGGGAGCTTATATTGGTTTAACATGACCCGGGCCATATCGCCAAGGGTTCTATTCTTTCTCTCCACAACACCATTTTGTTGAGGAGTACGGGGACAAGCAAAATCATGTCCAAAACCATTCTTTTCACAAAATCTTTTGAAATCAACATTATCAAATTCACCTCCATGATCACTCCTAATTTTGTTAATAGAAAAGCCTTTCTCATTTTGAACACGTTTACAAAAAGCAACAAATTCACGAAAAGTATCACTTTTGCAAGCAAGAAAAATAACCCAAGTAAATCTTGAAAAATCATCAACTAAAACAAAGGCATAGAGTTTGCCACCAAGGCTAGCTACTCTACTAGGCCCGAAAAGATCCATATGAATAAGTTGAAGGGGTCTTGTGGTACTCACAGAGTTGATGGATTTGAAAGATGACTTGGTCAACTTACTTTTCTCGCATTCTTCACAAACCATATCCTTCTTGAAGGGGATGCTAGGAAGTCCTCGTACAAGCTTCTTGGAGGCGAGGCGAGAGATGGTATCCATGTTAGCGTGTCCAAGCCTCATGTGCCAAAGCCAACTCTCATCGTTCTTTGCAACTAGGCACCTGTCATTGTTAGTACCTTCAACAAGATAAAGAACATAAATATTGTTTTCTCTAATGCCTTCATACACAATAGTTCCATTGGAGCTATCGGTAATGTAGCATTTGAGTTTAACAAACTTGATATCATAGCCATTATCGGTGAGATGGCTAATACTAAGGAGGTTATGCTTAAGATTAGTAACAAGACATACATTATTGATACAAGGATAAGGAGGAGAACCGATATTACCATTTCCAATAATATAACCTTTTAGATTGTTACCGAAGGAGACATGTCCCTCCTTCTTCATCGATAGCGTTGTAAAAAGTGAAGCATCACCGGTCATGTGCCGTGAACAACCGCTATCGAGAATCCACTTGCTTCTAGCATGAGAAGGATTCGTCACCTACAACATAAGTTGAAGATGAACATTTTGGTACCCATGATCTTATGGATCCTTGAGTGTTAGTCTTAGGAACCCATTTAAGAACTCTCATGTCAACTTGTTTTCTTGTATAACAAAAATTAGAAGTATGACCAAGCAACCCACAATAATTGCACATTAAGGAAGATCTAAAAGAAGAAGTGTGAGTGTTGTGCATATGTGAGTCTCTAGTGTGAGAAGTTCTACCATGAGTGTTATGATGATAGAAAAATGCATGATGAGAAGTTTTCTTTTTAACAAAAGGTCCTTTTCTAGTGTTAGAAGAGGAGTTGTGTGTAGTGTTCATGTAATGGTTATGCCTAGCATTGTGATGAGTGTGGGGAGGTCTAGGAGCATGCATGTGAGTGGAATTCTTATTACTAGAATTCTTACTCCATGTAAGAAGATCATTATACTTAATAGAAGTGGAATATTCTCTTCTATTAGCATCTTGACATTTGCGCATGGCAAACTCATAAGAGCTTCTCATGGATTGAATCTCATCATCCTTTTTCTTGATGGTGTCAAGAGATTCTTGAAGTTTTAGTCTCAAAGACTCCACTTCATCCGTGTCGGAAATAGGAGATTTTCCCTTCACATCACTAATGATGCTTGAGAGCCTCTCTACTTCAAGTTGAAGAGCCTCGACCTCCTTAAGAGATTTCTTGTATTTATTCCGAACACCTTTGTGTTCTTCATGTAACTCAAGAATGGCTTTCTCCAAATCATCATAGGTAAGAGTGTTTAAGGAAAAATCATCAAGTACCTCATCGGTTGCCATGAGACAAACGTTGGCATTGTGTTTGCACTCCTTGTCATTGTCGGAGTCGCTTGCGTCGCTTTCACACCAAATGCTAGTGTTGGCGAACTTTCTGGAGGACGAGCTTCCCTTGCTTGGCTTCTCGTACTTGCTTGAATCTTTTCGTACCATCGGACAATCCCTCTTGATGTGTCCGGGTCTTCTGTATTGATAGCATGCCGGGTCATCTTCATTGTCCCGTCTAGAGCGGTTGGCCTTGTTGAACTTTAAGAACTTCCTGAAGTGCTTAGCTGTGAGAGCTATTTCTTCATCGTTGTCCGACTCATTGTCGTCGGAGCTATCCTTGGAGTAGGACCTTGAAGCTTTGAGAGCAAGAGTCTTCTCCTTTTCTTTGGTCTTCTCCTTCTCCTTCTCTTGAATGGAGGATTCCTCTTGATCCTTCATGTCAAGCTCGTGAGTCATCAGCTTACCCATGAGGGTCTCTAGGTTCATGATGGTAAGATCGTTCCCCTCAATGATTGCGGTAGCTTTAGGACTCCAAGCTTTCGTCAAACCTCTAAGAATCTTCCTTATCTTTTCATGAGCGGGATATTCCTTTCCAAGAGAAGAGAGAGGGTTAATAATATCACCAAAGCGAGTAAACATGCTAGCAATAGATTCATCATGCTTCATTTTAAGAGACTCATATTCTTGCGTGAGTCTACTGATCTTAGATTCCTTCACTTGTGAAGTCCCCTCGTGTGTAACTTCAAGCAACTTCCAAATTTCATTGGAAGTCTTGCAAGTAGAGATTCGATTGAATTCACTACTGTCGAGAGCACAGTAAAGAGCGTTCATTGCCTTGGCATCTCGACAAGCAAGCTTCTTGATGTTTTCAGTGAGTGTTTCCCGAAGGGTGTCAGAAGCAATATCCTCTATGGCTCTGGAAGGAGTAGGGATGCCATTTATCACGCAATCCCATAAATCGAAATCTATGGACTTGAGATAAATGCCCATCCTAATCTTCCAATAGTTATAGTTGGTACCATCAAATAGGGGAGGCCTATTTGTGGAGTGTCCCTCATTGTGAAACGTGTTGATGCTAGGGTTAGAGGCCATGGATCACTCAAGGGTGTAAATCCAAATCAAGAGAACAAAGCTCTGATACCAATTGTAGAACCCTAGAGGGGGGGTGAATAGGGAAATAAAAAATAAACTATAACAAATGATGCAATAAAGAATAAATAGTAGAAAGATCAAACGCAAACGTAAGGATGTATCCTGGTATCCTCTTTTGAGGCAATCCAGTCCCGGAACTCTCTCCGGCTTTAATCCACTATTATGCAAATAGTACACACGAGTTTGGATCCGAAGAACTCGCCAACTTCAACACGAGTTTGGATCCGAAGACTCGCCAACTTCTACACACGAGTTTTCTTACGAAGGCTCGCCAACTTCAAACAAAAGAGAATGAGAACTTGCTGATCTTCTAACACGTGAAGATCGAAATGTACAACTCTTTAATACTCTAGCACTTTGGGAGAGGATGACAATGAAAAGCTTTGAGAGAGTATTAATGGTGGAGCTCTTGGTTGTTGGAAAATTTATGGAAGAGTTGGTAAGAAAGCTCAAGAGAGAGAGAGCTTCCTTTTATAAGAAAACCAAGAGTGGGTGGCATTTAATGCTTCTGAGTGTACGCAGACCGGCATGCCGTCGGTATGCCCCGGCATACCGCCGGTATGCCGGCCAAATAGTAACGGTCATATTTATGACCGTTCAAGAGCATTAAATGCGGCCATTAATGCATGTCAGACCAAATCGAAAAGCAGATTATTCGAAATTCGGTATACCGCCGGTATGCCGGAGCCTACCGTCGGTATGCCGACTAAAGTCACAGAAAGTTTTAGAGCTATAAGAAACGGCATGCCGCCGGTATGCCGTAGCGTACCGTCGGTATGCCGACAATAAATCACAGCATCTATTGTGTTGCTAGGAAACGGCATGCCGCCGGTATGCCGCAGCATGCCGTCGGTATGCCGACAATTCGAGACAGCAACTTTCTGGACACAGAAAGCGGTATGCCGCCGGTATGCCGAAGCATGCCGTCGGTATGCCGCTTATTGTCACAGAAATATTTCTGGACACGAAAACGGTATACCGCCGGTATGCCGTAGCATGCCGTCGGTATGCCGCTTTTTGTCACAGAAACTTTTCTGGACACAAGAACGGTATACCGCCGGTATGCCGGAGCATACCGCCGGTATGCCGCTCTGAATAACTTGATTTTCGATTTGTGCTTTAAGTTATCATCCATCCTTTAGTGTTTTACAGAAATACCTAGACCAGTACAGACTCGAAAACACTAAGCATGAAGACGCCGACTTTATGCAGGGAATGCCGGTGAACGCCACAGTCTTCAAGAATTCAGAAAGTCCTTGATCTTCTGAGAGAATTAGAATCTGAAGAGCAAAAGACTAAACTTCGAAGATGCTGTTAATTACTCAAAATAAAATGTGCCAACATGAACATGGCAAAGGGGCAAGTAAGGGTTAAATGTGCATACATAGTGTATACATATCAAAGAGTGTCAAACTGTAAGTGAACAAAGTGTCAAGTGTGATTGTGTCAACATAGTATAAGGGGTACATGAGGTAATATAGGATTTGTGTTAACATAGAACATTACATCTCATTAACTTATATATTGCATACATTACATCTATTATTACATTACATTCATGCTTGCATTCATTCATCATTCATTTATTCTCTTGCACTACTATATGCACCATACATTACATACTATGGAACCTACATATTCATTACAAGCCATACTTATACATGCTTACATTAGATAGAATACTTACACCTCATACATCATTTATTTAACCATTTACTCATGCTTGCATTCTCTATTTAATTACATAATGTATATACATTAACATGGGTTAAAATCAAATAGAACATTATATTACACACAAGGGTGCACAAAATACATATGCCGAATAGTAACTCCTACTAATAATCAATACTGTACCATCTCAGCATGAATTAAAATCTATGATTAAAGTATGTTATAGATCTATGTGTTAGCTTTCCGAAACTTCAAACGGATCGCGTTTTTGTTTCCGAAAACTCCCGGAATTGCAAAAACATCGAGAACGCGTTTGTCTTTCGTACAGCTGACACTCAAATAATTCTCCAGAAAGTTACAGAAAGAATTAGGCCTATTAATATATGTTTTTGGAAAGCTAACTTTAATACGCTTATTTTAAAAAAATGGGAGATTAAACTGAGCTTTGAGCTAGAAGTTATGACATTTCTAAGTTAGGGCTGAAATTAAAAACGTGGATAAAAATCATGACAGATTTGGGTAGTTTGAGACAAAAGAACACAAATATATAACATAATATATCAAGAACTCACTCTCTACACTAATATATATATATGAGACACTATAGAACACATCTCCAATACAAAAATATGAGATTAAATATGTAATAATTCATTCATACATAACAACAACAACACATAGTGTGTCCAAATTTGGAATTTTCCCACATGGACACAACCACAACACAAAGGACACTCATATGACCTCCAAATGGACACGAAATGGACACAAATGGAGATACAACCATGGGGGTCATTCTATGGGTTCAAAATAGACCTATATGCATGAGAAAATGAAAAGGAGAAGGGATTTATACCTTCCGGTAGATCGAATCGAAGAAAAGCCTTCCCGGAGCGACACCGACACGTAGAGATTCCAAAAGGACACGAACGAGCTCCGAATCCTCCCAAACTTGGGTAGCTTCCTCCTTGGCTAGAATGGAGAAGGAAAGAAGAAGATTTGGTGGCAAAATAAAAGGATTTGGTGGAGAAATTGCTAAGGATTGCTCTCTAGGAATTTGGGAAAGAACAAGAGAGAGAGTGTGGATGAGAATAATGAAATGAACTTGAGCCTATCCTCTCCCAAAGTGGTTGGCCATATGGGGCTATTTGTCCTATTATGGTAAGGTCCAAAATGCCTCCACTAACCTACTCTATGAGTATTAGGAAAGGGCTAATTGGTTGGGGCTAAATTAGTCATTCTAAAGTCTCTAATCACACTAACCTTATCCATAATAATTAGTCTAACCTCTAACTAAAATATTTCTATCATGTGGACTAAAATTAATATCATGTGGGCCATGCCTAACTAGTGTGTGGGTCCCACTAGAGTCAAACTACCCCCGGGTCCCCGTTTCAAGTCGGATTGAGTTGAAATTCGAACCCGACTCAAATAATCCCAAAACAATATCATAAATAATAAAATAATATCAAAATAATTCAAAGAGGTCAAATGCAAAAATATCCTTAGGCCAAAAATGACATTAAAATATCATAATCACATGGTTAGGCTCTAGGTCAAACAGTCTCTAGGATTTCACTAGCAAAACGTCAAAACCACAAGTCATTAATTTAAATAATTTTAAAATGATTTTAAAATCACCAAAAATCTTATCATGAATTAAATATCATTATTAAAATAATTATAAACATGAAATTTTAAAATTACCCTCATTTGGGAAACTGGGTGCTACATTAGGACTAGGTACGTATCCATGCCAGTTGCATACATACGAAGTATACTCCAATATATGGAAACCTCGCATGAATACATAAGCTGTAAAATACAGTAAACTAAGAGTAATCTAATCTCATCCACATAAAATGAAAGAATAAAAGATATCACATAATCAACTGTAATAAGTCTTTGTACAATACGTTGGACGGAGACAAATCCACTACCAACAAGTAAGGAAAAATATACATGGAAACGAAAATGATTTGGCGGGAGTAGCAAATAAAGACCCAAGACACGTTATCTCCGAATGAATATAGAAGATCGCGACCTCGACTAGAACACCTGCAATATCACAGAAGTACACACCTGGAGAGATAACCAGGTCCTCAGAGGGACGTAACAAGATACATAAAGAACATGCCACATAACTAAATATATATACTATGTCATAAATCGCAAGTAAAGTAAATAGTCCCACTCGTAACAAGATCTAATACCTCATCATCGAAACAGTGGACTACCCCTACAACCAAACAAGGACAAGGGGTAGTACACTATACCGCGATGCGATATTGTCCCAAGCTACAAATGGAACATGGTGATACGACATTGACGAGGGTAACCTAACCATCTAATGTGTTTATGCAGTAAGAACAAACCTTCAACGCATGAGCCATGGCTGTAAATAGGATCGACATAGTCCTCATATAGGGCACCAGGGGCCTACTTCCGTAACATCCAAAGATCGTCAGAGGACATCATGTGCAAGGGGCTACGTCCATAACGCTCTGGATAACGTCAGAGGGCATCTGGAGCCTGCGTCTCCGGCGGAGCGCACAGGTAAGCAGGGAAGTACAAAGAATCCCATACATCAGGTATTGTTCTCCCCATCCAATGTACCTGTCAAGTCGCATCTACGACCATGTACCTCTACTAACTGCTAAGTCTCCTAATACGCCTCTATTAGCAGTTAGCCCTAACGCATGCGCATGGGGGATCAGCCCACACCTAAGAACCTCTACATGCTACTCATCTCACACATCCTCGTGGTACAACTGTGTCAAGGTATATGCGATACACTACAGACGGTAGTCCCTTAACTCTAGGTTCATGTGCAACCAAAGGATAGTAACAAAGTAAACTAATAATCACTTAGCATATAGTAAATCAAGAACTGTAATAACTGGAAATAATGAACAGTGGTATGTAATAAAATGAAGACTGAATATAAATAGTATATGGCAAGGTATCTTGCCTGGTGTGTCGCCTGGTGGGGTGCGATGATCCGTCAAGTCTTGTGGTCCAATAGCCATGTTTGTGGTGCAAGGGTCCGAATTTGCCGAGAAATAGAAATGTGTGGCCAATCGTGATTAGAGATGATATTTGAGGAGAATTTGAGGGGGTAGATACATATATTAATTTTAGATAACACGTATAATATTAGAAACTAGATTTCTTTTAGTCAAAATATATTTAGACTAATACTTAAAAATTATTTTTAGGCAAGTTTGTGAAAATAGGATTTCTAGGTAAAACTATATTTATATTAGTACAATAATTAGTTTGAAAAGTCTAGAGATCAAGATATAATTTGGTAACAAATTTAATTTTTATAAATCAAAATATATTTTATTTTATTTTATTTAAAAATATAAAAATCCAGGAAAATAGTTTATGGCTAAACAACATCATGTGAAAATAACCTTATATTTTAGTATTAAAAAAATAACTAGATATGTGAATATTATAGTTTTAAAATATGATATTAAAGTTGGTACCATCTAATAGTAATAATAATACAGCAAACAATAAATATAGTAATGATATCAGTAATATATAATAATAATAATAATAATAATACTAATAATAATAATAATAACAGTAATATATAATAACAATATTTAATAATAATAATAATAATAATGAAGATGATAAGATCAGTAACTAATGATAATAATATTATTAATGATAAAAAAAATGATGATAAAAGCTGCTCGGTTTAGTGAAGTGAGAGAGAGAGAGAGAGGAAAGAAATGATGGAAAGGGAGAGGAAGAGTGGAGAAGTGGGGAGAGTTACCAGGGGCGGTCGGCGTGGTCGCCGACGGCGCGTCGGCGGTGGCGGTGGCTGCGATGAGGGCAGCTGCGGTCGATGTCGGGGCGGAAGGCGGTGGAGAGCTGGTCTCACCGGAGGTGGATGGCGTGGTCGGCGCCGGGCGGAGGCTCGGTTCGGAGAGGGGGCACGGCCGGTGGGGCTGCGAGGAGATGAAGCGGGAGGCGGACGGGTGGCGGCGCTCCGATGGAGGGCGTGGTGGGTCGGTGCACTCGGCAGTGCGGTGCGGAGCCGGTGGCGAGAAAAGTGCGATGCGGTCGAGGAGGGGTCCCGGTGACACGGCGGTCGGGGTGGCTCGGGAGTCGGGAGCCGGCCGGAGGTGAGGTTCTGTTTCCCCCCTTTCTTATTTACTTTTTTTTGGGCTCTTCGGTCTGGTGGCGGCTACCGGGGATGGTCGGCCAGAGACTGGAACGGAGTTGGCGGTGGTGGTTGCGGTGTCCGGATTAAATTTTGGTGGTGGTGTAGGCTGGGTTCGGCCGAGGCTGTTGAGGGATGTGCAGACGATGATGGCGAAGGTC
The DNA here is from genome assembly GCA_029216955.1 of Iris pallida. Lineage (NCBI taxonomy): Eukaryota > Viridiplantae > Streptophyta > Magnoliopsida > Asparagales > Iridaceae > Iris > Iris pallida. The sequence goes on along the minus strand of JANAVB010012322.1, from coordinate 263,892 downwards.
ACCGGAGTCGGAAAGACAGGTTGGTGATGGTGGTCGGGGACGCTGGTGGGGCAGCGGTTGAGACAGGGTTGGCTGATGACGGCGAGGGTGGATTAGTGGTGACGGAGTAGAGGTTTGGCAGAGGCGAGGTGGTTGTACTCGGCGGTGTGGAGTTGGCGAGGTGCTTGCCGGTGTCGGGAGTTGTAGGAACGGAGATGGCAAGAAGGGATCGATGGTGGTTCAGTAGTGTTGTCGTCGTGTCCGGGGTGTCGGACACGACACGGATAGTTGTACAAAAATTGGAATAAGATTATGGTCACGGACACGATGCACAGCACGTTGCACGAATTGTGGAGTTTGGTTTTGTGAAATTTTATGGATGAGTACCTCTCCTTATATAGGAGGTGGAAATTCCCAGTTGGATAAGGATTAGTATTCGTTTAAACCCCGATGGATAATTCCATCTTTTAATTTAAAATAATTTGAATCAATTCAATAATATCTCTACAAAATATAAACTGGATAAATCTTATTTTTAATTCAAAACTTATTTAAAAATTACTAATAAAATCAAATTTTGATTTAAATCACAATTGATACTTTTAAAATATTTTTTTCATATAATTTAAAATAATGATAAAATAAATTTCAAAAATTAAATTAAATTTATGTAATCGCATGCAAATAGAATATTTACTTAGAATATAATTTTTTTCCCCTAAATTACCAATAAAATAAATCAACCTTTTATAATAAGTAAAAATAAAATTTTGGAATTCTCGTCGTGACGCATTTATAAATTTAAGCGATTTAAAAATATTTATTATTTGAAAAACCATGCTTCTAAAATAAAATATTTTTACAAAAATATGTACCTCGCACATATTCGCACTCGACGAGCCATACGAAAATATGAATTCATACGCCACGTATAATACAACTACGAGACGTACAAATACAAAATAATAGCAAAAAATCAGTACCAAATTTATTTATAAAAAAAATAGTAAAAATTTAGGGGTTTTACATCCTACCCAACTTAAAAGAATTTCGTCCTCGAAATTTAGGAAAAATTAGGGTAAGTAGGCTTCAGGAGATAGAAAGAATTTAAAGATGAGAAGTCACGATTTAATTCATTAGACGAGGAAAAGAAACGACATTCAACAAAAATTAACAATTTGATAACTTAAAAGAATAAATCAATGGTGCAGTTTTGTAATGATCATGCGCATGACATCCTTCTGTGTCTAATTGGGTCATACTGCCATCAATCCTAGAATCACCAAAATTTCAAGGATTTTTAATAACTTCCTCTATCTCATCCTAAGACTACTAATTCCATATTCGGGTCGCGTTAAATATCATCATGATCATCGAGTAATAAATCTTCAAAAGCTTCAATTTCTTCTCAATATTCATATTCCATAAAACTTCAAAAAAAAAATTCTTAAGGCACTTTCTTTTTCTTCTTTATTTTCTTTGATGTTTCTCCTTACGATTAACTCCCAATATTTATATTCCTTAAAAATATTCTCAATTCCTATATCTTACAATATAAATTTCAATAAGTACCAAAGTTTTGATTCAAGGATTCTAGATTTCTTCTTCTTTCATCATATCTATATATAGTTTTGGTTCAAACTAAATTTCGACCTTATAATCTCTTTAAAATTTAATAAATCAGTTAGTCGGAGCAATCAAACTCTATCTTAGTCATGAAACTTCATATTCGTAATCATCTTAATTCTCCATGCATCAAAATGTAAAGGTTTCTCTCTTCAACAATTAGTTATCCTTGAAAACTAATATTATCATAACATTATATGTTATCGAAGGCAACGTCAACATTGTCTTTATCAAAAATTTGCATCCATAATTTAATGTATAATTTGGTTCTTAACCACCCAAGCTTTTAGAAAAAATTTCACTCGATATTTAGTCACCTCAAAACAAATTTGAAATTCGCGAAGTCTATTTATCCTTGAGTGTTTCATCAAAACATAATATATCATTCCTTACTTCATTGATTCAGATTTATCGCACATTTCACTTATGTCCAATCTATACCTCGTAATCTCATAATTATCTTAACCAACTGTATTATTTATCCATGTGGTAGGTCTATCTAATCTAACATCTACTAATCCAAGAATATCATGATCAAATTTCATGTCCGTACAAGGAAATCATGCAAGGGGCATGGTTACATAACCACGAAGGAAACATAGTGAATATGAGCGAAGAAATTTAATTGGGAGGGAGAGGAGTAAGGGTTGCTAATATTGCAAAAAGATGTTATGCGTCCAAGTAAATGAAAAATAAAGGACAACAGTTAAGCGATCAAGATAAAACACAAGATTAGCATTTAAGAAATTAAGTAGTTTGCAATCATATTTTGGGCCGAAGATTTGAGTCGTAGTGGAGTCCATATATGTAGTCAAAAGTATATCGGTACCATGGTAAGGGTTATAGTTTAGTCTTCATGACCCGAAAGTCGTTTCATAAAAATAGGGTACAAGGGAACGTGTTTTAGTGGGACATGATATACCTACACGAAGGTAATCTCGTATAGGTCCTGCATGTAAAATTTGTTGGAAGGAAAAGTTTAGTGTTGTGCTCCAAATATCAAAGTCACGATAGGGAACGCCAAATGATCAAAACTAGAAAGTGGGTTTTCATAAGGTACTAATTAATGCACAAAAATAAAAAGGTTAAAGCACGAAATAAAGATAATTTAGAAAATCTCGTAGATTAGTTAAGATAAGTTAGAGACACAGTTTCTAGAGAGAAAATAGTCTCATGGATAAGGGTATGGTCAAGGGAATGATTCTAATCATTTGTAAATTTTAGATGGTCAGATAAAAGATCTAGATTTGAGGGAAGGATGAGTAAGGCAAAATAAGGATATAGTTATACAGTTTGGTCGATGACTAGCTATACTTGTGTATATGCAATATTATAATCATAGGTGGTATGGCAATCTAATGTGGAATACTTTTATCTCACTAGGGTGACCCTTCTTGCTTCTTGGTCCTCTACCAATATCTGATCTAATCAAAAATTTCAAGTTCCTTAAAGTTTCTCAATAAAATTTTCAAGATACTCCGCCAAAATTTCTAATTATCTTAGACTGCCAAGTTTAATCAAAATTTAAATCTCTAATCAATATCGAAATAGTCCTTGTATATCGCAAATTGAAAATACCCTTTTTTTTACTAAAATTTAAATATCCATAATCAAGGCTTTAAACTCGAAATCTAATATCTAAATAACCTTATAATTCATAGGTCATATGACATAATTTGAATTTTGAATTTTTTTCATTCAAAGTCGATTTCATATCTTCCAAAATATTTAAAAAAAAATTTACCATCATCTCTTCAAACTCAAAATTAAACAAACTTATAAATCGTACGACTCAATTTAAAACCTCAAGCTCTATAATAAACCATAAATCATAAACCCTCCATATTCTCTAGTCGTTTACGAAATCATAACTTATAATTTAAAACTCTTTAATAAATTTTGAGATAAACTTTAACATATTACAATCCAAACTTGAACTTAACCGTAAATCGTGTGTCACAATTTAAAGATGGTTCTCAAATCGGTTTCATATCCCAATAAATCATAAACTATTTCACAATTTTCAAAAATCATAAATCATAAATTTGTTTTCTCGGTCTAGCTGTCCTCTTATGTATACCACCTCGTAATGGCAAAATAAAATTCCAACTATCCTTTGAAGGCGGTAATATGCTACTACCCAACTTGGAATTAACTAATCCTTAAAATCATACTTTTAGAAAAAAATATCTTTATGACTCAAATAAGACCTCAATGTACACTAATTGTCAATGCAATCTTCCTAGCCATGTGTTTGACCTATGAGCATATAATAGTGTAGTCATCTTCCTATCAAGTATGGAAATAAGGATTACGGTAGGAAGAGCTCAAGCAAGATGTAGATCAGTAGAGTTGAACAAGTGATTCGAAAATTTTAGTCAAAGAAGAGGGTCAAGCAGGCAGATGAGATCCTAGACTCTAATCCTATATTGCAGGCCCGTTCGGTACAGTTATGTAACCGAAACGACAAACTTGACCTGCATGAGCCACCACAAAAACATGTAATGCCCCAGTCCCAAAATACTTAGGACTAGGTACGTATCTATGTCAGTTGCATACATACGAAGTATACTCCAATATATGGAAACCTCGTATGAATACATAATCTGTAAAATGCACTAAACTAAGAGTAATTTAATCTCATCCATACAAAATAAAAGAATAAAAGATATCACATAATCAACTGTAATAAGTCTTTGTACAATACGTTGGGCGGAGACAAATCTACTACCAACAAGTAAGGAAAAATATACATAGAAACGGAAATGATTTGGCAGGAGTAGCAAATAAAGACCCAAGACACGTCATCTCCGAATGAATAGAGAAGATCGCGACCTCGACTGGAACACCTGTAATATCACAGAAGCACACACCTGGAGAGATAACCAGGTCCTCAGAGGGATGTAACAAGATACATAAAGAACATGCCACATAACTGAATATATATACTATGTCATAAATCACAAGTAAAGTAAATAGTCCCACTCGTAACAAGATCCAATACCTCATCATCGAAACAGTGGACTACCCCTACAACCAAACAAGGACAAGGGGTAGTACACTATACCGTAATGCGATATTGTCCCAAGCTACAAATGGAACGGGGTGATACGACATTGACGAGGGTTACCTAACCATCTAATATGTTTATGCAGTAAGAACAAACCTTCAACGCATGAGCCCTGGCTGTAAATAGGATCGGCATAGTCCCCATATAGGGCACCAGGGGCCTACGTCCGTAACGTTCGAAGATCGTCAGAGGGCATCATGTGCAAGGGGCTACGTCCATAACGCTCTGGATAACCTCCGAGGGCATCTGGAGCATGCGTCTCCGGCGGAGCGCACAGGTAAGCAGGGAAGTACAAAGAAGCCCATACGTCAGGTATTGTTCTCTCCACCCAATGTACCTGTCAAGTCGCATCTACGATCATGTACCTCTACTAACTGCTAAGTCTCCTAACACGCCTCTATTAGCAGTTAGCCTAACACATGCGCATGGGGGATCAGCCCACACGCAAGAACCTCTATATGCTACTCATCTCACACATCCTCGTGGTACAACTGTGTCAAGGTATATGCGATATACTACAGATTGTAGTCCCTTAACTCTAGGTTCATGTGCAACCAAAGGATAGTAACAAAGTAAACTAATAATCACTGAGCATGTAGTAAATCAAGAACTGTAATAACTGGAAATAATGAACAGTGATATGTAATAAAATGTAAACTGAATATAAATAGTATAATGGTAAGGTATCTTGCCTGGTGTGTCGCCTGGTGGGGTGCGATGATCCGTCAAGTCTTGTGGTCCAATAGCCATGTTTGTGGTGCAAGGGTCCGAATTTGCCGAGAAATAGAAAGGCGTGGTCAGTCGTGATTAGAGATGATATTTGAGGAGAATTTGAGGGGGTAGATACATATATTAATTTTAGATAACACGTATAATATTAGAAACTAGATTTCTTTTTAGTCAAAATATATTTAGACTAATACTTAAAAATTGTTTTTAGGCAAGTTTGTGAAAATAGGATTTCTAGGTAAAACTATATTTTTATTAGTACAATAATTAGTTTGAAAAGTCTAGAGATCAAGATATAATTTGGTAACAAATTTAATTTTTATAAATTAAAATATATTTTATTTTATTTTATTTAGAAAATATAAAAATCTAGGAAAATAGTTTATGGCTAAACAATATCATGTGAAAAATAACCTTATATTTTAGTATTTTAAAAAACTAACTAGATATGTGAATATTATAGTTTTAAAATATGATATTAAAGTTGGTACCTTCTAATAGTAATAATAATACAGCAAACAATAAATATAGTAATGATATCAGTAATATATAATAATAATAATAATAATAATAATAACAGTAATATATAATAACAATATTTAATAATAATAATAATAATGAAGATAAAATCAGTAACTAATGATAATAATATTATTAATGATAAAAAAATGATGATAAAAGCTGCTCGGTTTAGTAAGGTGAGAGAGAGAGAGAGAGAGGAAAGAAATGATGGAAATGGAGAGGAAGAGAGAAGAAGTGGGGAGAGTTACCAGGGGCGGTCGGCGTGGTCGCCGGCGGCACGTCGGCGGCGGCGGTGGCGGTGGCGGTGGCGGTGGCTGCGATGAGGGCGGCTGCGGTCGATGCCGGGACGGAAGGCGGTGGAGAGCTGGTCTCACAGGAGGTGGATGGCGCGGTCGGCGTCGGGCGGAGGCTCGGTTCGGAGAGGGGGCACGGCCGGTGGGGCTGCGAGGAGATGAAGCGGGAGGCGGACGGGTAGTGGCGCTCCGATGGAGGGCGCGGCGGGTCGGTGCACTCGGCGGCGCGGCACGGAGCCGGTGGCGAGGAAAGTGTGGTGCGATGCGATCGAGGAGGGGTCCCGGTGACACGGAGGCCGGGGAGGCTCGGGTGTCGGGAGCCGGCCGGAGGTGAGGTTCTGTATCCCCCCTTTCTCCTTTACTTTTTTTTGGAGCTGTTGGGTCTGGTGGCGACGACCGGGGATGGTCGGCCAGAGACTGGAACGGAGTTGGCGGTGGTGGTTGCGGTGTCCGGGTTAAATTTTGGTGGTGGTGCAGGTTGGGTTCGGCCGAGGCTGTTGAGGGATGTACGGACGATGATGGCGAAGGTCGCCGGAGTCGGAAAGGTAGGTTGGTGATGGTGGTCGGGGACGCTGGTGGGGCAGCGGTGGAGACAGGGTTGGCTGATGACGGCGAGGGTGGATTAGTGGTGACGGAGTAGAGGTTTGGCAGAGGCGAGGTGGTTGTACTCGGCGGTGTGGAGTTAGCGAGGTGCTTACCGGTGTCGGGAGTTGCGGGAACGGAGATGGCAAGAAGGGATCGATGGTGGTTCAGTAGTGTTGTCGTCGTGTCCGGGGTGTCGGACACGACACGGATAACTGTACAAAAATTAGAATAAGATTATGGTCACGGACACGATGCACAACACATTGCACGAATTGTGGTGTTTGGTTTTGTGAAATTTTATGGATGAGTACCTCTCCTTATATAGGAGGTAGGAATTCCTAGTTGGATAAGGATTAGTATTCGTTTAAACCCCGATGGATAATTCTATCTTTTAATTTAAAATAATTTGAATCAATTCAATAATATCTCTACAAAATATAAACTAGATAAATCTTATTTTTAATTCAAAACTTATTTAAAAATTACCAATAAAATCAAATTTTGATTTAAATCACAATTGATACTTTTAAAATATTTTTTCATATAATTTAAAATAATGATAAAATAAAATTTGAAAATTAAATTAAATTTATGTAGTCGCATGCAAATAGAATATTTACTTAGAATATAATTTTTTTTCTAAATTACCAATAAAATAAATCAACCTTTTATAATAAGTAAAAATGAAATTTTGGAATTCTCGTCGTGACGCATTTATAAATTTAAGCGATTTAAAAATATTTATTATTTATTATTTAAAAAACCATGCTTCTATAATAAAATATTTTTACAAAAATATGTACCTCGCACATATTCGCACTCGACGAGCCATACAAAAATGTGAATTCATACGCCACGTATAATATAACTACGAGACGTACAAATACAAAATAATAGCAAAAAATCAGTACCAAGTTTATTTATAAAAAATAGTAGAAATTTAGGGGTTTTACAGGTTGCACCAGTGAAAGTTCAAACCGGTCGTAATCAACCTACTAAAAGGTACTATGATGGGGAGAAAAAGACCGAGAGGGAAAAGAAGACAGACAATGAACATCACCAAGGAGTAGAGTGTACCTTCTGCGATCACCGCAGACACACCAAGGAAGTATGTCGTTTTGCCAACAAATCATGCTTTGGCTGTAGTAGTCAAGATCATATTGTCAAGAATTGTCCAAAACAAAGGAATGATACTGAAGAGTGTAGACTGATGTGGGACCCACCGCCAATACGAGACAATCTACAAAATGAACAGCTGCGGAGGCCACATATTTTTAATTTGATGACCCTCCAACAGGATCAGGACCGTGATGGTGGTGAGTTATTCCTTAAGTTTTGAGGACAAAGTTTTTTCTCAGTAGATTATTATATAGTGCCCCGCTCCTTGCGGTCCACTATGTAATACCCGCAACTTGCTAGCTTAGTCTTAAACTGAGTATTTGGATAAATCATTGTCGGTATCGATTGATCATAGATGAAATGCAATGAACCTTTCTAACTAATGGATCAGCTTCTATTGAAATAAATCTAAGAGTTTTTGTTGGATGTTTTCTTTTGCTTCATAATTTTGATGAGTACATTTCGTGTTGGTTTTTGATGATTGGTTTTCATTGTTTGCTTTCATTGCATTTCGCATTCATTCTGAATCTTGAGAGAAAGAGATCAAAGTATGCTAACCAAATATTGGTGCCAACATAGGACGCCTAGGCGGTGCGTGATCAGTACGTGAAGTCCCTCCTTCTGTCAAATAAGATTCAATCTTGGTGAGTTGCTTTGACCGGGCTAACATTTATCTCCATGCCCTAACAAAAATGATCTCTAGTCCACTCTTTTGTTGCGTTCCTCTGATCAATGATACTGTAAACAACAAAATATAAGAATAAGAAATGAATCGTGTGCTCAATCTTATGACTATTGCTTTATCTTTTTCAATGTGAATCGGTTACGTATTTTCTTATGAGAATGCTTATCTGTTAGACATGTATAGAAGAACTATACATGTTGAATTGAAAGAGAATTGAATGCTAGTGAATGACCGAAAGAGAACGAATGCTAATGAATGATCGAATAAATGAGGCACGAAATGAACGTGTCGTTACCTGTTGCACTGTTGTGGTTTTATCTGAAAGAAAGAATAGTTCATGCATTAGTCTTGGATAACTTATGCACAAGATAATAGTCTTTTGACGATTTCTGGGGTACCGGAAATCGATCGGCCTAGAAGAGATTGTAATAGCACCCTGAGGTGAATACTAGACCTCGCGAAAAGGGGGTGTTGTGTCTATTAGCGACAAGCTGAACCATGAGTCTCAGCGGCTAATCATGGGAAATAACATATGGACCACCATGTAGTTAGGTGCATGCATATGAACATATTCTTATTTCAAAAACTAATACTGAACAAAGAGACGAATAGTATGCTCCATATATATGTGTGTGTGTGTGTGTGTGTGTGTGTGTGTGCAAATTGTGCTAATCCTTGTCTTGTTGTGGTGGCCCATGCAGGTCAAGATAAATTATTTGGTTACTTTACCGTACCAAGCAAACCTGCGTATAGGATTAGAGTCTAGGATCTCATCCACATACTTGACCTCCTATCTCGATTCTATTTTCGAACTCTCACTTGACTTATTGATTGCATCTTGCTTGATCCCTTCTATCATAAATCTTATCTTTTCTTCATGCTTGATAGGGGTTAGAAGAATGACTTGTAGGCCTCATTGATCCAATTATACTATTAGCTAAATTTTTATAAGTTGGGTAGAGTGCCTCACGGCCTAGTATTCCCTTCGTCCTTACCCATTGAAGAGGATACTACTTGGATTACCTAGACTATAAATCGTTAGAGGACCATACCACATTTTATCGACCAAAGCCTTATACAAGAAGACAATAGGACGACTGTATAGACATGAACACCGGACAAGACTTAGATTCCTAAGTAACTTGGACTATTCATATTTCTTTCAATCATTATCTTTTGTGCTTATAATTTTGAATTGTCTCAACAAATACTGCTAAGTATAAGCCTACTTTTGCAAGCTTACCCTTTTATCGAGCTTGTTTCAAGATATATGTTATTTGGGCGTGTCCACTAACATATTGTCTAATCAGAACCGGTACATGATGGTCTGATCAACCTAGTGCACTTGGTTCGCTCTTCGTATGATTACTCTACGTAGATTGAGATATAGTTAAACTTGTCCTTTAGGATCTCATCCGCAACAGTCTTGACAACTCCCCTTTTTGAACTATTAATTCATCTTTGAAACCCTTATTTGTAATTCGATCTCATCTCCCTCGAACTCATATTGTTATTTGCCACCTATTTTGAAAAACAACGCTCGAAGACATGAAGTATTCTTCTATGACCATGAAGGCTATATATACATAATCGTTCCATCTATTCGAAATTGGAGAACTATCTTCAACTTGATTCATATCTACCATATCACATTATGTCATCTAGTATTCTTTTATAATCCGGAGTCGAGGTACAACATCACGACTTTGAAATTTATTTTTTTCTAAAAACCTAAACCGTGTCTTAGTTCAGTAGAGTATAGATTGTAAGCCCTCTAAATTTTAGGATTTACTAGTATTACAGATTGATTAGGATAAGTTGGTTTTTATTAGGATGATAAATTAGTGCCTCATGAACACCCACTTCCTATTTAGATCATTTGGTGTCCTCGACCGTGACATTGCTATTCGGAGCATGAGACCAGTTGTTACCTTCCAACAAATTCTATATACAAGACCTAGTGGAGTCCACCTTCATTAGGGCATATCATGTCCCACTAAAACACGTCCCCTTGTGCTCTATTTTCATGATACGACTTTCAGGTCAAAAATGCTAGCTATAACCCTTACCATGATATCGATGTACTTACCGACCTCAATTCAGGATCCAACCATGACTCAAAACTTTTGACCTAATATATGGTTGTGACTTACTTGAAGTCCACTATGCACATGCCACCAGTGTGCCACTCAATGGAGTCCCCGTGTGCTACTTATACACAAAAGTCACGGAGGGCACATCTTCAAGACTTATAGAGCCTACTTAACCAACCTAGCTGGCAATTAGCCCAACCACACGAGTTGGAACTTGTTCTAGGCTACCCTCACCCAGTAGAAATGGGTCAGATAGATTTTGGGATCTTGTCCGGCCAATCCAAGATTTAAATCTTTCCCTAGATTGGTTCCAACGGGACTAATAAATCATTAGTTTATAACGTTTAGTTATATCCATATTATTTTGATACCTCGCCGTGACTTTGATATTTGGAGCACAACACTAGTCATTTTCCTCCAACAAACTTCACACTCATGAACTAGATGAGCCACTCTACACACATGACATACCTTTCCCACACAAACACACCATTATGTGCTCTATTTCTATTACGCCACATGTATGACCCTTTTTTTCCCTTATGACAAACCATAGATGCCTATTCTCGTTTTTTATTTTTCCATGTAATATCGACCCATTCCCTCCAACGAATTGAATAACCATGACCCATGCCTGACTAAGAAACCCTATAGTGTAGAATATGTTGTCAATTTGGATCACTCTATAACTACCATCTACATCTTTTTGGAATTATGATTTTGGCCGTGTAACAGAATTAGACTTTTGGACAGGCATTTTTTAGACATATCTTTTATACCAAACACATTCGTGATGTTTGTTTCAGCATCTGGAGCTTTTTGTGAATTTTGACTTTTGTGCTGACGTTTCTGACTGTTGGATTTTGCTACATCTCGTACCACCCTCAGGCAAGATACCTTGTCATTAGCTATTTATTTATTTTAGCTCATATTTCATGCATTTACTTATTATTTACTTTCTGCAAAATAAACTGTGATACATGGCATAACTTGATAAAATTTTACTGTTTAGTTCTATTTCCTGCTATGTATTATTTTCTTACACATTGAACTTAGATTTAAGGGACAACCCTTTGTATGTTACATACATAGGCCTTGACATATTTGTACCACGTTGTTGCGAGTCGTATATAGAACTCGGAAATGCGTGACTGGCTGGCCACCAGTACGTGTAAGCCGTGCAATAGGATTAACTGCTAATAGTGTCACATGTTTAGTTTGACTTAGTGGTTAATAGGGATTATGTGTTGTGGATACAACATAGTAGACATGGGGCGGAGAGAACAGTTCCTTGACATATGGGCCACCTTTACACTTCCCTTATTCGACCTGTGAGCTCTACCGGAGACACGAGACCATTGGTGCCCTCTGACGTTCGCGGAACTTATGGACGAACCCATTATACCGATGCCCTTTGACATTCATAGAAGCGTTATGGACGTAGGCACCTGATTCCTAAGGAGGGGCGATGCCTAATCCTTGTAGCCAGAGTGCCCATGCATAAAAGGTTGTTCTTAAACTGTATTTCACTTAGACTGGTTAGGCACCCTTATCCGTTAGGTATGAGTACTCTTGGTTTGGGTACTTGTATCTGATCGTGGCTTAGAACAATAACTTGTCGCGAACTAGTTTGTCACATCTTGTCCTTGTTTGGTTGTAGGTGTGGCTCACTACTCCGATGAGAAGGTACTGAATCTTGTTATGGTCCGGATACCATATTGGATTCATGACTTGGAAAGATATTCATCGTGGGTTAGTGTGCCATCTCCTGTCCTTGTTTGGTTGGAAGGGATGGTACGCTAATTCAAAGGTGGGTATTGGACCATGTTATGATTCGATTGACTTATTATTGAGCAGTATTTATTCAATTTATATGGCATGATATTATGTATCTTGTTATGTCCCTTTGAGGACCTGGTGATCTCTCCAGGTGTGTGCTTTTCATGATGTTTCACAGGTGCTCTAGCCAAGATCACGGTCTTCCCTTTCTGTCGAGGAGGATTGCTCTTGGATCATTCATAGCCATTTTATCTATCCATTCCTTGTACATTTTTTTATTTAAATAGTTGGTAGTAGATTTGTCTCCGCCCAACATCTTGTATAAAGACAATTCTTTGTGGATTATATGATATCATTATTTCTCTTATATTTTTGTGGATAAGATTAGTTGTCGTGGTTACTGCATTTTACAGCTTATGTATACATACGAGGTTTCCATATAGTGGAGTATACTTCGTATGTATGCAGCTGGCATATCTACGTACTTAGTCCTACGTATGTTGGGACTGGGGCGTTACACTTGTGCAGAGATGACTGTCGGCGATGGGTAATATTTATTATGTAAGTATTTTCTACTGTTTATGCTTTTTATGAATTGTTAAAAAGAGTCTAAATAAGAAAAAGACCACATAATAATGAATGCTAGCTTCATTGTCTACTTAGTGCAGATTTATGTACGTTCGGACAAAAGTCGCTCGCCAGTACATGTTGTGTACTGACCCACGTTGTGGGCATCATTTCAGATAGCAAGGAGACAGGGGGATTGTAGGTAACGTACTAAAGCTCGTCTAGCCCAGTTAAGCTTGTTGATCGCCTCGAAGCTATTTTCAAAGAGAGTGTTCAAAGAAAAATATGTAAGCTTAGCTATGACACTTTGAGTCGCAAAGCATTGTACTTGTATTCCTATCAAGTTATCAATAAAAAGAATTGTTATTTCAAATCTCTGTGTCGATATTTGGTTTTCTGCAATTAAATGCGTCGTGTGCGTATGTTTTGCTTTGTCTAGTTGTATTGTGCAGGCACTGGCCTTGTACAAATGTAACTTAGGCTTGCACGACATCACGCCTTAGCGAGGACGAACGATCCCGTATGGATCAAAGCAAGGACGAATGACCCTAGCAGGATCGGGCCATAACAAAGGCTGCCAAAGCTGGGGTGGTCGACGCGGTCATGACAATCAAAGGAGCGCGGACACGAGGCACCACAGCGGAGCTGTCGACGGCTCGTCGGAGGCACGATGGTGGAAGCAGTCTGGGTCGGCTGATCGTGGATCTGTACGGGGTCCAAACGATGCGGTCACGTCAGCACTGGAGTTAAATCCGCTGCTGCGAAGACTTGGGTTGTCGGAGATAGTAGATCTGCTGGAGAAGTTGGTCGTGAAGGCGGTTAGGCAGTAGATAACAACAAAAAGTGAAGGTGTGGTGGATGTGTGTGGAGAGGTGGAGATGATGTTGGTAGTCGGGTGGTGACTGGTGGGTGGAAGAGGCGAAGATGGCATAGGTCTGTGACAGAGGCGGTGGTGGTAAGGTTTGGCCATATGAGTGTGTTGGCAGTGATGATGCTGGCAGCGGGCATGGGGGAGGAGGTCTGGTGGAAGAAGGGCGACGGCCACTGGCCGTACGTGGAGGGAGCAAACAAGGCGAAAGATGGCCGGTCACAGGTAGCAGCGGGGTTGGACATCCGTCGGTCAAAGTTAGGGTTAGGGTTAGGTTTTAGGGATGGTTGTGTGTACTGTGTGACACGGAGGACTCATGGATAGAACCGTGTCCAGGGTGTCGGACACGAAGAAGATGATGATTGTACATGTTTTGTGGGCATGGAAAGTGGAAATACACCCGGGGTCGGACCCGAGTCGACACAGGCTGACACGGAGAAAGTGGACACAGACACGATGCACGACACAATGGTGATGGCTCTTTGATTTGTCTATGGAATTATTTGGGTTTCTTGGGAAAAAAAAGCAAGGGAAGCTTTTCCTTAAATAGAAAGTGGAGACTCCTAATTGGATAAGGATTAGTAATTTTTAAAATCCCCTTTAGATAATCTCACAATATATTTAAATAAATTTAAAAACCAATCTAGTCAAATATTAATCCAATTTAAATTATCATAAATATTTAAATATTAACATCTACTTAATTTAAAATATTTTTTAATAATTTTAATTAAATTTATCCTCAATAATATCATTTACAAATACACATGATATATTATCAAGTTAAGTTCGCTTGAAAAATATTTTAATATAGTTATTTACATAACACTATTTTTCTAATATACACATATACATGTATAACATCATAATATATATATATATATGTATTTTTTTTTTCTCAGGCGTCGTTATTTTTTGCCAATGACCCCTAGCCTAGTGGTAGTGGTGAGGCATGCGGCCCGAGCGGTCAGGAGTTTGAATCCCAGTGGGAGCGATTCCAGAAACTAATTACCCTTGCTTCATATATATATATATATATATATATATATATATATATATATATATATATATATATATATATATATATATATATATATATATATATATATATATATATTTGACCAACTTTATGTTGTGATCTATAAACAAAAAACGTAAAAATATATTTTTATCATATATGCATATTGAAACAAAATATTTATTTTCTATATTTATTAAAAGCCTATAATTAAACTTTTTATATTTTAGAGAATATATATATATATATATATATATATATATATATATATATATATATATATATATATATATATATATATATATATATAATGTATGAAATACCATAATCGAATAAATAAATAAATAAAATCTATAGTAAAATTTTAGGAGGTTTACACTATCTTCTGAAAGTACTTCTTATGTAGAATCTAGATTATAATGTTTAATATGGATTTCTTCACTTTTGTTGGAGGGAACCTTGTTACTTGGAGAAGTAAAACAAATAGAATATAGTTGCAAGATCGAGTATAGAAGATGAATAAAAAAATATGGTAGTTCTGATTTGTGATATTTTATGGCTTAAGTTTATACTATAATATTTGAGAGTTCGACATAATCAACCTATACAATTGTTTTATGATAATAAAGCTGCTCGTGGTGATCAACATGATAGAACTAAACATGTTGAGCTTGACAGATTCTTTATTAAGAATAAATTAGAGGACAAAATAATCAATGTACCTATTATCTAAATAGAAGGTCAAATGACAAGCATTCTTACTAAAGCTGACTCGGGTTATTAAAACAGAAGATCAAATGATAAGCATCTCACTAAAGCCGACTCAAGTGAGAAATTTTTTCAAGTTCTTAGACAAGTTGGACATGTGTAATATCTATGTACCAACTTGAAGAAGAATGTTAATTTGTAATCTTTAATTGACAGTTAATTGTTATTGTTTACCTCACCCCATTCCCAAATCGCCTAGACTAAAGGAGGATGTCATGCCTTGCTTCTATAAGGGCCTAACTTGATGACAAAAGTGGTGGAAAGTGAAAAAATGAATATGCAAAGTCGGCAACTGCTTTGCATATGCATTTGACTTTCATGATAGTTTTTGTTTGAAATTTTTTACTTTCAATATTTGGATAATGATATTTTGTAAATTTGAAGTGGCTAAATTCACACATCTTAGTAAGAAAAATAAATAATTTTATTTAATAATAATTACCATTTAGTTGTTAAAATATTAGATTTATCGAATAATATTAATAATAATAATATCTTGTTTATAATATTTTAGTAAATTGACAAAATAAATAAGTTAGTGGATTGTGAATTTAATAAATTAAAAATATTTTTAAAAATTAATAATATTTTAATAAATTGTTACAATAAATAACTAAATTAATAATAATATTTTTTAATCATAATATTTTATTAATAAATTGATAAAATAATTAGTATTAATAATATTAATATTTTATTTATCTTTTAACTAGATGCTATTAAATAATATTAATATTTATTTTATTTTAACTAGTATCAAATAATATTACTATGTTAAAAAGAAAGGAAAAAAATTGTTACTTGCTTCTATATCCTAACTAAATTGAGCGAATTTGAAAATGCATATTTTTCATATAGGACAAAAGCAGGGTCGACCTTGAGCTAATAGGAGTCCAGGAAGAATTTTTAAATAGAATCCCATACATAATATAAAAAATATTATATATTAAAAAAAATATCCACAAATATTTGAACTAATGATCTTTAGTATACAAGTCTAACATACTAAACCGCTACACCACAATAATTTTGTATAAAGAAGAGCCCATGATACATACTAGTTCAAAATTGGATACAATTATGTTCAAACTATTTTTTAGGCTCTCATGATCCGTTGGCACGAGAAGATCGCCCTGACCTCCCTGGGCCTAGACTAGGTCCGGCCCTGGACAAAAGGGGACATAAATTAAAAAAGTAACCACAACTCCAAGTTTCTATTCTCACTTTTATGTTGAACCAACAATCGAACTCCTCTACCTCTCTCCAAGTTCACCCAATATTACATTTGTCCTGAGTTTCACACAACTAAACAGTTATACCATGAAATTAAAGTCAATTTGAATTACTATATAGTGTGATTCCGCACTATTTCATAAGTTGATGATTTAGATGTGTAACCAATTTTTTTTAGAATTCAAACTTAAAGTTCTTTTTCTAGTATCTAGGTTGGATGCTGGTTAGATTAAAATTTGATAATATAAACATAAAAAATAAATTACAGACGCAGAACTATTTTTTAATGTGCCAGATATTAATATAATTTCTACTAACAAATTATATTATATTTTTTCCTTCCTCTAAATGTTTTTATCATCCAAGGAAACTTGGCAGGACACTTCTATGTTGCATGACTCTTTATAGGTCTACATTCTGGACTATATCCCAATCAGTATTTTTTACGACTAGCATATGTGCACGTGTCTTGCACGTATTTTAACATTCTTTTAATTAACTTAGGAAAACTCTTTAGGAAGACCAAAGGGTAGTCTTCGTAATTACTAAGTTGTCCTTATTAAAATTAATGAACTATTTTTTAATTAGTATAGACTTGTAAGGATATTTTTGGAATTCAAAAGTTTCACCATCAAGTTTTCCTATTATATAGTAGAATAGATATGTCTCTTGTACACGTAGCTATCTTAGACCATCTCCAATGGGGATTTCTATCTTTTCTATTTTTATAGAAGAAATCCATTTTAGAAAATTTTTTTTCCCAATGATAATTTTTATCACCATTTCTATCCTAAGTGGCAATGATGTAGGATAGAAACTTTCTAGGAGAATTTCTACATGTAGAAACTCTTATAGAAATTCTCTTATCTCTCATGACAATTATTATTGGATCCCATACCATTAAATTGGTCCTTTTACTATGTGACACATATGATAGAAATGGAGAATCATTGGAGATTGTCTATAATTTCTATGTAGAAATTTTTCCAACTAAGATAGAAATCTCCTTAAAATATAATGCCAAGGAGGATAAGAACTCAATTTTAGAAATCACTATTGGAGATGGTCTTATAGAGTTCAATATTGATTATGTTATTAAATGAGAGAGAAAGAAAGAGAAAAAAAATAGTAGCTAAAAATCTGTAGTTATATTTGAGTATATTCAAATTACAACATATTTATAATTGTCAATTATTTTTACGGATCCCTTTCTATGGGTGGATGCTCAACGAGGACGACAATCACAAAACTATAAAAGTGAAGGTGTTGATTATAAAACGTCCAAGCAGATGGTACTATCTTGTAATTCTTCACACAAACAAGGCCTTGTCTCCGTCCCCTACAAACAAATATTCTTTAACAATTTGTTTGCCATTTCAGAAAAAAAAAAAAGGGAGAAAGAAAAACTCCTTCCCTCCCTCCCTCTTGTAAGCTTCGTCTCAATTCCCCCTCTGTGAATTATTTATTCCTCGTGACTCTCTCTCTCTCTCTCTCTCTTCTGTTGTTCTCTTCATTCTCTTGTGAGCCTTTAGATTAGATCTCACAGGGAGACTCTTTAGAGAGAGAGAGAGAGAGAGAGAGAGAGAGAGAGAGAGAGCAACTGAGCAAGTATAGAGCCGGCAGTGACAGAAACAAGAGAACAAAAAAAGGGTCTTCCTTTTTCTCTCTCCTGTACTCCCCCTTCCTCTTCAGCTGCTTATTCTGATCCGATTCATTTATTCATTCGTTCTCTCTTATTTCTTCAGATCCATCTCCTCTTTCTCCATTGCTGGGCTTTCGATTTGATTGGTAAGTTTTTGACTTCTTTCACTTTTTTTTTTGGTTCAGCTGCAGCTCACAAGAATGCCCACTTGTCAATTTTATGGAATGTGCTTGATTTTGTTGAGAAAATATGGGCTCTTTCCCCATAAAGATGCAATCTTTAGAGAAATTTGTAGGTGCCCATCTCGTGAAATAAGAGTTTTTTTTTTTTGTCGACATTTTGAGAAAGGAGGTTTTTGTTTTTCCACATAAAATTGGACTTTATGAGGAATTTGTAAATTACGCATTTTTGTGAAGTAGGAATTTTATTTTGCTTGTATCAATAATTTCAGTTGAAAAATTATAAAGTTTCAATTATTTGACTTATATTTGTTCCCTTTTTCTTATTTCTTTATAGCTGAGAAGAATACCCATTTGTCAGTTTGAACTAATGTTCTTGTTCTTCCGAGAAAGATGTTCTCTTGTCCCATAAAAGTGTTATCTTTTGTTGAATTTGTAGAGACCCAATTAGTGAAATAGGAACTTATCATGGTAAGTATTAATAATTTTTGCTAAATATTTTCAAGAATTTGAGCTAGTGTGATTATATTATACTTTATTTCTTTGTTAGCTCAAAATAATACCCATTTGCCAATTGAAGCAATGTTCTTGCGCTTTTTTTTTTCTTTTTCGGAAAAAGTTTTTTTCCCCTCTCATAAAGATGAGACTTTTCGATGAAGTTGTGTATACCCATGTTAGGGAAACAGTAATACGGTTTTTAGGCATATTTTTTTTATGAGATTTTCATCGAAGAAAATTCTGTACATATTTATATACTTGGTTTTTGTAGTAAAATTTTATATTCTAAAAGAGATTTTTCTTTACTCTCAAATAGATTAAATAGCTTTTGTTATCAAGTAAGGAATGCACAATATTAAGAAGTTTATTTTTTGGGTTAAGTAATAAGCCTGATATTATCTCCATTCTTGGACTTGTTGACTGTCTCATTAGCTTTATGTCCAGAGATGGTTCCGTTGTAAGTGATAAATTGTTACATGTTTGACGTCCTTGTTCACCAGGTCTGTAGGGATAATCTCGTATCTGGCTCTTCATTCATTCTTATTCTCCTATCAATTGGAAGTAGGAGAAGAAGATTTGTTAAGAAGTGTTCATGGAGCGAAGGAGAGAAGAAGGGTATCACTATTGATCAATTGTGGGAATGATAGTTGACAATCAAGGAGTGGTTTCCAAGAGCGTCATGATGAGTGGCAGATCCTCCTTTGGTTCCAGCAATGGCAATGCCACCCCCTTGCACAGCTCCGCTAGCATTAATGGGGATGGATATGACAGTGATGGCTCAAACTTTGTTCCCCCGTAAGCCTATATTTCCTCTTGAATTGTTCATGTTGTTTGCATACACTTGATTAGTTACTATTACTTGAAGTAGAAACTGGTGATTTTATGTTAAATTGATATGGAATGAAAAACGGAATCGTGCCGTCTTATTCCTTCTTGTTTCATTGCTTTCTTGTTCGCATATATGCTTGGTTTTCATTCGAAGTAAACAAGAGAAATATTTAGTTAATTGTATAATAAAACTTTCATTTCTTGCGTAAAGAAATAATAAAATGCTAGTTTTGAGACTGGCTGATCAATGGTGAACTACATTTCCACTCATCAAATTCTATACTTTTTGGATATCATAAAAATTCTGTCAAGTTGTAATTACTACAATCAAGTGACAAACTAAATGAAATTCTCTCCACGTGGATATATATATATATATATATATATATATATATATATATATATATATATATATATATAGAAAACATGAATTCGGGAGCGGGGCGATTGGGCGACAGCGTGAACCCTAGGGGGTCCCTCACATGGGACCCCGGCACTGACGGAGGCGGCGCGGCCAGCGACGGCCTGGTCGGGGGCAGGCCGCACCAGGGCGGAGCGGCGAACGGTGGAGACGGCGCCGACGGCGGGGCGTTTGGGCGATTGGGCGACAACGGGAACCCTAGGGGGTTCCTCACAGGGGCCCCGACGCTGACGTCGGCTGCGCGGCCAGCGGCGGCCTGACCGGGGGCAGGCCGCACCAGGGCGGAGCGGCGAGCGGTGGTGCCGGTGCCGGCGGCGGCTTGTGGAGCGGACGCGGTGGAGACGGGCGTGGGAAGGCAGCGCTGCCGCGTTGCCGGAGCAGCGGCGAGGTCGACGCCGGGAGCGCGGCGTGCGTCGGCGGCCATGTCGGTGGCCAGGCGGTAGGAGTTCTGGACGGATCCGATGATGACAGCGTTTTCCCGGGGTTCCAATCTGGATCTGGGCCCAGTTCTCAGGGGGGTCAGGCGGAGGGAGGCGGATGGACGACGGTTTCGAGACGTCGGAGGAACAAGACGGGAGGCAAGGTGGGGGGCACGCAGATCCTCCAAAAGTCGCGTCCCTTGGCAGGGAGAAGGTCGGGGGAGGGATTGGGGCACAAAACATCGTTTCGAGGACCTGTGGCGCCTACTGGGAGATCACTGGGCTGGCGTCCCAAGCCGACCGCTGTGGAAAAAGGAAAGGGTAAAGTGGTGGACACGGGAGGCCAGGGTTCAGGGGCTTCCAGCCCTGAAATTGGAGCCGCCCAGGGAACGGCTCCCCGGACAGCGGGACGTTCCTGGACAGATGTCTGTAAACCGGTGGGGACGAAAAGCCCTACGTCTATGGAGTATGTTCCGCCGAAGAAGGTAGGGAACGGTTTTCGGGCTTCGTTCCCGGCTGAGGAGATTGAGAAGGTGTCTGCCTTCTGGGAGAACACGCTGGTCCTGTACGTTCTGGAGAGCAACCCGTTCTACGGACAGATCCGGGGATATGCGGCGCGAGTCTGGCAGCCAAAAGGCAGCATAGAGTTCTTTGCTAGAGAAAATGGATTCTTCTATGTGAAATTTGGGCTCGCTGAAGATATCACCAAGATTCTGCAAGGTGGACCGTGGACGTTTGATGGTAGGCTGATCATTCTGAAGGAGTGGACTCCAGAACTGAGATGTGAATGGAAATCCTGAATGCCATCTTCGTTTGGATTCGCTTTCCGGAGTTTTCCGTCCGCTTTTGGAGCATTCCTCTGTTGATGCGGCTGGCCAGTTTGGTCGGCACCCCGATCAAGGCTTATGAAGCTACAGCCTTTCGATCGAGGTTGATGTATGTCCAGATTTTCGTCGAGGTTCGGACTGGAGGGGAGTTACCGAGTCTACTGGAGTATGAGGTGCCTTCTGGAGAGGTTCTCACCCAGAAGGTGGAGTATGAATGGGTTCCTCCCGCGTGTTCGAAGTGTGCTTGTTTTGGGCATCTAGATAGCACATGCCCGTCCAGAGGAGCACAGTCGGGGCCGATTACTCCCCCTATTGAGGTGCCGGGCCCATCTCGGGTGAGGGAGCCTCTTTCGAGGGAAGGTAGAACGGAGGATTATATGCAGGAGGGTGACAGACCGGAGGAGGAGGCCGGGGGACTGAGTCTCACTATCCCGCCTCAGCCGATCTCTCCTAGTGGTACTATGATCACCTTCTCGGCACAGAGGAGTATGGTTACTAGAGACATGGCGGCCTTGGAGAGAGAGGAGAGGGGCGTTGACAGGCATTCTGAGGAGCAGGTATACAGTAGGAAGAGACGAGCTGGACCACTACGTGAGAGCCCTTCTAACGAGGCACTCTGTGTGGAGAACCCGGCATGGGCGCTTGTGTTCTCCCAGACAGCTCCCCAGCTTGACCCCTCCGCGGGGAGGGAGGAGGATATGACAGCGACGGATGTTGTACTGCCCCCAGGTACAGTCCAGGTGATGTCTAGGGGACCCCTTCCAGTATTAATTAATGGCGGTCATCGCCTGGAATGTGAGGGGGGCGTGTTCGTTAGGGAGATGGAGGAAGATTTGTGCGGTCTTGCACAGAGAGATGTGCGACATCTCTATCCTGCTGGAGACTAAGATTAAAGGAGAGAAGACTCTTACCCGCCGGACCCCATCTCACTGGTCTCAACTCCACAACTTGGCCATCTGTAACATGGCTCGGATCTGGGTCAGATGGAATGCAAAGTCTTGGGATGAAGACTTGATCTTAATGACGGAGCAGTTGATAGCCGTCTCCTTCACTAATAAGGGTGGCTTTCGGTTCTTACTTGGAGCGGTGTATGGTCACAACGACAGACGACGGCGGAAGACCTTGTAGAGCGACATTTCCAGGGTAGTTGCTGCTGCTGATGCCTCGCACCTGCCGCTTCTTTTTGTGGGCGACTTCAATGCCTTGCTTCACAGAGGGGAGAAGATGGGAGGCAGACCGGTTCCTGATCCGATCCTTTATGACTTTCAGAGATGTCTTCTCCAAGCGGGGCTCAAGGGGCTGTCTCGCTCGGGGTTCTTATGGACTTGGCATAACAAAGCAATCCGTAACAGGGTTGCTTGCCAGCTGGATAGAGCCCTAGGCAACGGGGAATGGTTAAGGCATTTCCCCAATTCGTCGGCTGAGGGCCTGGCCGCTGGGACGAGTGACCATTCCCCCATCAGGGTCGGCTTCACTATTCGGCCTCCCGTGAAGTCTTGTCCCTTCAGGTACAACAACAGCTGGTATCTTTCGGAGGGTTACTTGGAGGCTGTTACGGAGGGGCTCACTAGCCATCAGGAGGGGACGGCCTAGTATCGCATGGCGCATCGGCTCAAGGCTACGAAGAAGGCTTTACGGAGCTGGGTGAAGGGTCTGCCCAAGTCTACATTAGCAGTGGGTTCTACAAACGCCACTGGGATACTCTGAAGTATCAGGTCCTTGAGGTGGTGCAGGAGTTCTTCTCCAAAGGGAAACTGTTGAAGGAGCTGAACCATACCTTTCTGACACTTGTGCCAAAGGAGGGAGCGACATCGTTGGCCGATTTTAGGCCTATTGCATGCTGCAATTACCTCTACAAGATAATTACACACCTTATTGATGGAACTGGGGATTCCCAGGACCCTTACTTTGGTGTGCGTATTGATCGATAGAAAGTTAAACAGATTTAATACGTGTTCTAATCCTTCATAGGCGAAAACTAGGGTTCACGAATTATACCTACGACGGAAAGAAGACAAGTAATTCCTGGCAATCTCGAGCGGACGACCCCAAGATCTTCTGCACGTATTCTTTCCTCAAGTTGGACGTCGTGTGGGCGACGATCTCCCAGCCTTTTCTTCTCCTTGGCAGCCCTATCTTTCTCTCCTTACGTGAATCACGAATTTAGAGAAAGTTTCAGATTTCTGATCAGTAATATGGCGGTCAGAGAATAGAGGATATATATAGGCTACAACAGGGACCATGAGGAGAAATTAGGGTTAGGCCTCCTAACGGATCTGGATATCCCGTGTTCAGCCCGAACACACAATCCAAAGGTGGGAGATGACCACCCAGTAATGTCATATGACATGACTTGTACTTAGTTGTCTTTCTTGACTTTGTTGAGGTAGCAGGCGTCTTTGATTCAAAGTTAGCAACTAAATTGGGGTGAATCCACATGATCTCCCCTTTGTCAGTTGATAGGGGTACAAGACTGTCACTTCGTGCTGGAGGAAGGTTGATGATCTCCAGAGTAGCTTTTGGAATAGGGACGACTCCATCCTGCACAAGTTGAGCAGGAAAGTCGCCAAATTGCAGAGAGACGACATTGGCAGTTACGGTCTTCTCATCTTGCTGAAGAGTGATTGCCTTGGCGCTGATCAGTTCTTGGATCTTCCCTTTGAGTACGTAACACACCCTGGTTGGATGTCCCAAGAACCTGTGATATATGCAGTATTTGGGATTGTCAGTCTTACCTACTTCATCTGGCCGTTTTGCTTCGGGCAGTTGAAGTTTGTTGCTTTTGATCATACAATCAAATATGCTCATGATATCATCCTCTTCAAAGGAATATTCCTCTTTAGGACCCGGTGCTCTCTGCGGGGGTGCCATCGTGGTAGGTGTTGACTGACCCACATTGACGGCTAAAGCTTCTTTGCCTTTCACGTTGATGGCTAAAACTTCTTTGCCTTTGCGGTTGTTCTGACGACTGTCACTGTTGGTTGCAGAATGTTCGTCTTTGTCAAGATTAGGCATTTGGATGCCTAACTGTTTGAATTTATCAGCACTGTCCTCAGCTGCCCTGGCACTTACTATGAAGGAGGCCCAGTCTTGGAATTGCGTAGGTCCGGTCCACATGCGCTGACTATAGGTAACAAATTTGATTTGCATGTATCTATAGTCAATGCATCTGGAGTACCCAGAGGCATTTTGAGTGCGTGACGACAGAAGCGCTCGATGAAACGTTCAGCAGTTTTATTAGGCTGTTGTTTGATTTTAATGAGGGCCGACATAGTCATGTCGTTTGTTCCCTCGTGGAATCGTTCAAGGAATATTTGCTTGAATCCTGCAAAAGATGTTATTCAATTATCTGGCAAGTTACGATACCAGTCATAGGCCGCACCCGACAAATACTCTAGTGAGTAGAGCATCGTTCGGTTGGAGCTGATCGGTCATTACCTCGAAATGGTTGAGATACTGACTCGGAGATGAGCTGCCGTCAAACAGCACGATGGTTGGTGGCTTGTACTTAGGTGGAAATGGGACTTCCTTCCACTCTACAGGATAAGGTTGTTTGATTCTCAACTTCTGCAAACCATCCTCTGCTTGAAGGCTTCAAACTGGTTATGCAGAAGCTTCACCGCTTCAAGGGGATCTCCTGAGGCTTGGGGAGCAGTAGATTGATTCGATGTGTTAGGAGGTTGAACCGCATGATATAGACCACCCCCAGCACTAGACTGACTTGGAGTAGTCTGAGCTGGCATGGTAACATTGTGAGGAGATTGCACCCCTAGACCAGTGTTGACAGGGGCAGATGCTGCTATGTGTTCCTGGGTTGGAATTGGATTCGCAACTGGTGGAACAGTGTGTTGTGCTATGATCACAACATGCATACTTGCACCCATTTCAGCCATGGTTTTCAAGTTGGCCTCTAATGTAGCAATCCTCTGTTCCTGACTGCCGGAGCTGGATGCATCTTGTTCTTCATTAGTGACATAAGCAGTCACTTCTCTGGCTACCAATGATGAACTGGTAGAAAAGATAGTCTGCTCAGAGCTCTCGCTATCGGCATCAAAGTCACGTAGGGAACTACCCCCAGAATGAGGAGTGGGAAGATTTCTTTGACCGAGGAAATCTCGGTCAGAATCAGGAAGATTCCTTTGACCGATTGTTTCTTGGTCAGAAGAAAGATTCTTTTGACCGATTTTCTTGGTCGGAATCAAGAGGATTTCTTTGACTGAGGATATCTCCAAGACCAGGAGAGGGAAGATTCCTTTGACCGAATAGGTCTCGGCCTCTTGATCTTGTATTCTGGTAGACCCCTTCATCGGAGTCACGGATACGATCAAGGTATTATTGACTGGGATTGCGAGATGCATTATATCTTGGACGTTTTACACCCCCAGTACTACGGGACGTCATGTTGACCGAAGCATATAGCAATTCATCTTCGTCCACCATAATGAGTTCGGGAGTCCGAGTGTAGTTCAAACGGTCGAAGACAGACTGTTTAGCTGATTGACAGCAACATTTGATCACTACTTCATGGTGATGATTACAGTGGTGTTCCTGATGTGGAGTTACATGTGGATGAGATGGTCCTGCGATCTTCTGTTTTTGTACAAGAAGTTCACGGAGATCAGTTATAGTGACAGGATAATGAGAAGTCGGAGGCACATATTCCTTGATGATATTAGGATCATGGTTCCGGTTCTTGAGATGCCTTGTTCCCTGTGTATACAGAGAAGTACCAAGTTCATTGGCATAAGTGAGAGGATTCTTGATTTGAGAAACTCTCCCTGTGCGCAATTTAGTAAGTGGCGTAGATTGTGCTTGATATGGACTTGATGCTGTTCTCTGCTGATTAAGGTAAGTGCGCATGTCAGAGTCATATGCCACCTGGCTGTTTGACTGAGATACCATCAGTTTGCCCTGCCTTGTCCTTGATATGCGCAGGGTAGGAAGATCTTGGCTCTGTCTTGGTTGGCGCTGGCCACGTGGAGTGGGCAGGAGGCCCTGTTGTTCTGTGCAACTTGTTCCAGTGCGTTTGGTGCGGCGTAGATGAGCAGCAGGAAACAGACTTCGAGTAGAGTCTAATTTCTTAGCGTCAATTTGATTGTCTCTACCAAGAAAAGTAGAGTTTCTACTCAGAAGCGTTCTCGCATTGATTGACACAGAGGTACAATCAGATGCGTTTTCCACCGAGTCCAGGACTGAGGAAGGATAAGGAGAGGCCATAGGGCGTTTTCCTTTATTCTGCGCAGGGGTAGTGATATGTAACTTCTCCACCAAGTTTAGACCTGGGGAGGAGTGAGGATTGGCCATAAGGCGTTTTCCTTTGTTCTGCGCAGGGGCAGTGGTTGGCGCACTCTCCACCGAGTTTAGAACTGGGGAGGAAGAGGGAGTAGCCATGTGGCGCTGTCACTTGATTAGCGCCAGGGCAGCGGTTGGCGCACCGCACCCTCTACCAATTTTAGAATTGGTGAGGAAGGAGTGACTAAAGAACTTTTCTCCATGTTTGGCGCAGAAGTCATGATTGGTGCACTGGAGGACTTTGGAGTCCAGATGGCGCGTGCCTTGTTCTAGGCAGCAACATTGGTGGCACGCTTAGCACCCCCTGCGCCAATCATGGCTTCGTAGGCAGTTTGGTCAACTTTCACGAACAAAGTCTTCTGCGTCGTGCCGACCGACGCAACATCGCATTGAGTTATCACTTTCTCGTTGGGAGAGAAAGTCGTCCACAGCAGAGTCGCCATTTTGTTTGCAAAAAGAAAAATTAGATTACAAACTAAGAAAAGTACAAGAGTACATTTTGATTTCTGGAGAAGTACAACTGTAGGAATCTGATCAAAAAATGATCACTTTATCCCTTGGACGATGAGATGTCGAAGAAGAAAGTCTTTGGAGGGTGCTGCAACAAGTGCTCAGGAGATTATGATCATTAGTGATGCTTTTGAAGTGATTTGAAACTCTATTTATAGAGTTTAGAGATAACTGTTAAGTAGTTATCCTGATTGGCGCACACTGCATTTGGCGCGCCATTCACCCAGTTGCGCGAACGGTCAACTTAACTGCATATGATGCGTGACATTCTGTGAGAGAGATGCGCTTGGTCGTGGGCAGTGTCGTGTGCATGTTCTTCGAGATAAGTGGCATGCGCGCCACGTCATCTAACTGCTTCTGGATGATTTGATTAGATGGCACCAACTGTTGAATGACGCCCGGCGCTATTTGTTGTTTAATGCACCCTGCTTTTTATAATGATATTTGATTATCTCGCGCCAACTGCAAATGGCGCGAGGCAGCTGTCAGTCATTATGACAAAATCTGACATAATCTTCTCGAGCGCCACACGTTCGGGATTCGAACGGATTTTCCTCGACTGTCGTGCTGCCAGTAATTATGACAACTGTTTCAGCTTCTTGAGAAAGCTTGCCACGTGTCAGCCAGTGCCACTTAGGTCCAGCGTCAATTGATGTCGTGTACCATTTGATGGCCAACGCCATTTGTTGATGTGTGCCCTGGCGCCATTTATGAGTAACGCATGATGATGATTATACTTTTTAGACTTCTACAGTAGCACAACACTACAAATGAGTGTTACAACTCTATGCTACAGTGGGGTGACTCCACCATGAGGTTTCCAGGTAGGGGTAATGCCTCAGCTTTGTGAGCCAAGTCACAGCGGCGTAGCACTGTATATAGGCATGTAGCTTAATGCTGTATGATCAAATTAAATAGTTGTAGACAGTACTACAAAGGGGACGGTGTTCTCATGTTATAGTGGCATGACACCACAAAGAGGTACCCAGGTAGGGGTAAAGCCTCGGCTATGCAAGCCATGTCATCGCGGCGTAACACCGCAAGGAAGCTCAAGGCTTCATGCTGGATAGTTTGACACTACAGAGAGGCTTGTGACCTCATGCTACAGTAGTATGACACTACGATGAGGTACCCAGGTAGGGGTAATGCCTCGGCTTTAAGCCATGTCATAGCGGCATAGCACCGCAAGGAAGTGCAAGGCTTTATGCCATGTCTCTTTATAAATAACTCACCTAGAGTGTATGAACAGAGATAGCAGGCCGCATTTTGAGGGTAAACTTGTAGACGCCCAAAATACATACATCGAAACCAGGTTGACACAGGGCATTTAATGTGCAGCCAGAAGCGCATGTGACTACATTGTGTGAGTGGAAAGAATTGCAGCTATGGTGCAGAATTCAAGGCTTAGTCCATTCGTGTATCATACTGTTGTTTGACCCATGTGGGAAGATTCAAGTCGTCAACGACATCTATTCAATGCATGGTGGGCAGTCAATATGGGGAACGCTCAACCTATATATAGAGATATGTTGGGGATTGTTGGTGTTTTGCCTTAGAAACTAGAAAGATAGTCTCACATTGCCTAGGCCAAATGGGTAGTATCTCTATATAAAGCTTTGCTTGTGTTGAGAGATGCACGTGAGGTGTGGAGAGGCACATAGGTGCCATGTGGGGGTGTTTTTCTAGTGGAAAGAAGGCTAACTCCACAAAGAAAGTGGAAAGAAGGCTAACTCCACAAAGAAAGTATTTATGATTTTTGTCATGCTCTTGGAATTAATTCCTTAGGAGCTAAGTCCCGTAGGGGCTTATCGACTCGGACTCGCGCTCATGGGCTCATGAGGCGTTTTGTTGGCGAATTTTGCACTTAGTACGTCATCATCGTCGCTAGCGCATAGTGTGCTTTAGTTGTGCTCGTTGTGCGAACCTTCCGCTGCCGATCGCACGCCCATTCGTGCGGCAAGTTCGCGCGACCAAATGGCGCGCCAGTTGGCGCGGTAGTTTGCGTTGCAGTTTGCGCGCAGTGTGTGTTGTGCACGGGTGCGCGCGGGCGCAGTTGGCGCAAATTGCTGTAGCGCGCACCTATAAGCGCTGTCGTGTCTGTTCACGATCTGAACAGTTACGAAACGTTCAGAAACGATTCCTCCATTCATGGATCCGCATTACCACGTCCTGAACGTTTCGCATACTGGACGGTTACCGGACTGACACTATATAAGTTTCTCTCTTCTCTCATTAAAAGAGGTTCCTTACGAAATTCAGAGAGCAGAGAAAGAGAGAAACAGAGAGAGAGAGTTCTGTCCATCCGAGGAGTCAGAAGAGCATTTTGACAGAGTGTTCCGCAGTTCATCTCCTAACTTGCTGATTCCTTGAAGCTGATCGTGTGTGGCGAATCTAGCTTTGAGCTCCGGTGATCCGTCACCCCAACATGCCTTTTCTTCTTCTGTTCATCTCTTTTTCATCTGTAACTCATTCTATCCCGATCACAACACGTTTGTGAGGAAAAACACGATCTTTTCTGATCTAATTAGAAACTTTTTGTGGGCTTTCGTCGCTGCTGCTACGAAATTTATTTGTGCCTTCTTCGAAGTGTTATATTTGATTTCATATCTCTGAATCTTCTGGGATCTCAGTTGTGCACTTTCCTCGAAGTGTTGCCAAATTCTGTTTTTCATCCTAAAATCACGCATTGGGATTAACAGTTAAAGTTGTTAGAAAGAAAAAGTCGAGTTTGTTAGAGAAAGGAAAGTTTGTTAGAATTGGTTAAAGAATATTCTAGATTAGTTCTAGCCTTGGTTAGTTAAGTAACTAACCATGCGACTAAATTTGCTAGAATCTTTACTCCTCACAATCCATAAATAATTAATAAACAAATATTTTCCTTTTTCATAAAAATTATAAAGAGGCTATTAACAATCAGAAAATAAATATCCACCAAAATAAATTGAAAATAATTATTTCTAAAATTCTAAATAATAGAAAAATACTAAATTTTATTAATCTCAGGAAAAGTGGGGTTACACATGCCATCTTAACTTGAAATAATAGAAGCTGCTCCCTTTGTTAGGACATAAGCAACTTCCAAATGCTTTAGGGTGTTTCATATGAATGTCAAGCGAAGGAGCTATTTTAATATCATCTGAAAGAACTTAATGTCAACTAAGGAGATTTGTTAGTGCTTCTTAATCTATGTTGAATTTCACACAAAATGCAATAACTTAACAACCTATTTTTGTGCAGCACCCCAACGACCCTATCCAAGACTATGCCGCAGGAGCTTGCAGGTGCTATTCCTTTGCTTGATAGATTCCAGGTCTGTGCTAAAGCTTTGTTTTCCAACAAGATAGCTTGTGGAATTTATAAATTTGTATGATCCTTGTATCGTTTTCTTATTTCTTTTATCCTTTTTCATTGTTAAATAAGAATTATTTTTTAGATAATATCGAGATGCCTTTTAACCAGTATTTCTTAGTCATGCTATAAATTACAAGTCTTTCCATGCAGTATTTCTTAGTCGTGCCATAAATTACTAATCATTCCATTATACATGGTCTAAGTCATATGTGTTGGAATAGATGCTGCACACAAGTTGGAAAAATAATCATAAGACATTGTTTATGTTGGAAAAGTGAATGTATATTTTACTTGAATTATTAAATAAAAATGTTTTTATTAAAATTTTCAATAAGTGTGTCCAATGTGCAACGAATCTATCTACTGGAAAGTCGTGTCCCTTCCAAAGATCGTGTCTACTCACATTGTGTCTTTTTGTCATCTATAAAAGCATAAGTGTTTGAATAATTCAATCACTCATTCATTCATCAAACGTTAAGTCCAAGAGAGAGACTACCTATATTGCTTCATCCAGTTCCTGTGATGTGAAGTGCTGCTACCGAAGGAGAAGAACCGTTCTATCCTGGGAGGCTAATCGCCATTAAACCATAAGCACCAGTGCGGGACGAATATTGTCTTAAGGACATTGAACCAAGTTCAAAACTTGGTCTCGGTTAGATTATTATTTTATATTTTAATTTCAGAGTCTAAAATATAGAGTTGAGAATTAATTTCTTACAGTTTAGACATGCAAGCTATTGTTGAGCACATCATTTCTAGTGAAGTAATGCATAATTAATGTGCAAAGCTATAAATCAAACAAAATATAAATATTACTAGTTCTAATTTGAATAACTCGTGCTTTCTTTCCGTGAATTACAAATAACTGTTCTACATGCATTAAATATTTATTTGCTGATGATAGTTCAATAGCAGATTCCTATGGATCTTGCATTATGTTTTGAATTTTCCCACTTCGTCTGTAGACTTTATAATTCAATGAACTTGGTTTATGCAATCACTTTAAGTTACTGGCTGTTTGTTTGCTCGTTAATGTACTATCAAATTGTGAATTGTGGCTGTTAAGATATTCTCAAAACATTACTTTCAGAAGAGGTGATGGCGATAACTCTCATTAAGAGTTAATGCGTGTGCGGGCGCTCTGAGAGAAAGTCGTCTTAGGAGGTTTGTCATGTTCAATGCAGACCAATAGATGCACTAGTAAAGATGAGCAATAAGATACCAATAGATGCACTAGTAAAGATGAGTAATAAGATAGTAGTTAAAGGACAAGCCAGGGCTAGAGGTAGGCATTTGGGATGGTAACATATCTCAACAGTACTGCCCCAAGTAAATAATTCTGGCGAACCTAGTGACAATCAATATCAATGTAATTCATGCGCTCATGAATCACAGGGTTGCAAGCTATTTGAATAGCATTAATATTGTCACAATGCAAAAAGAATAGATACAATAAGACCCATGTCAGCAACAAGCCAATCATGTGATATCTGTAGTAGTAGTTTCCATGCATGATGTTCAACCTCTAGTTTGAGAAACAACATCCTTATTCTTCAATTTCGAGAAATACAAATGACCTAGAAACTTACAGAACCCAATAGTAGATCATCGACCAGGAACATCACCGGCCCAGTTTACATCTGAAGAAGCACATAACTGCAAAGACAAAGTAGATGGAAAATAATTGACTGACATAACATGTAGTATTGGGAGGCTGTGAGTTGAGACAAACTGCTGGGCAATGTAAACAACAAGGGAGATATCCAGACAATTGATACTAAGATAAGCCATACTGCCAACCTCTTTCAATATCGAGATGGATTAAGAAGACACTCACCATAATCATGATGCAACTTGAGGTTCAACACAAGAGGCATAGTAGTATGAGTATCAGTAAGATCGACTATGTTAAGAATCTCACCAATTAACTTATGTTGAGAGTTGAGGCAGCCTTGAACGGTCAACCTCCAAACCAAGAAAATAATGCAGACGATCAAAACTCTTCATCACAAAATATATTTGCATGTCTTTTTTAACTTGCATACTATGCTCAGAATCACCATCGGTGATGATCATATCATCAACATATAATAGAAATAAGGATCAACATATAATAGAAGTAAACAATGTATGATTATGTACTTGGAGAAACTCTGACGAATTGAATATCAATAGTAAATTTGAAAAACCATGTTCGGGGTACCTGCTTAAGGCCTTCCAAGGCCTTTCGAGGATGAGAAACTTAGTCAGGGGAATAAGACAAATCAAGATGTGTCATATAGACATCCTCAACAAAATCACCGTGAAGAAAAGTATTCTTTATATCTATATGCTAAATAGGCCACTTAAAGAAGCAATTTAAGCTCCTGAAAGTCATCCAAAATCTTGTGCACATGAGAAGAAACTTCGACTTCCTTTTTGCCTACTGAAAAGTGAAAACAACTCTTTCACCACCACATGATACATCATACCGGTCTCCTTAATTGCTTCTTTAATCTCCTTATGGTTGGTAGTTAAGGCCAGGAAGCTCAAATTCTCTTTTAGGTACATCCAGCTTTCCTGAATGTGAAACTGGAGCCATTGCTATGTTGTGATTACTCCAGGAAAACAACACAACGTTATCTCGGCCCTTTAAGGTCGAATCAACATCAAAATGCTAAGGCCGTCCCATCAGAATATGACAAGCATCCAACTCAGTTACATCACACCACATCTTCTTTAATAATTCTTACCAGTAGTGAGCGACACCTTACAAGTTTCATATACTCAAAGAGAAGGCCCCTTTTTCACCCACCCCAACGAATATGGCGTGCGTGAGGCTCTGTTTGTAACTAGAAAAGACCAACTAGCTTTTCGACACAAAATTCTCATAGCTGCCATTGTCCACGATCACATCATAGACTTTATTTTTTATTGTGCAAAGAGAATGAAAGATACGATACCGCTGGCCTTCGTCTTTTGGTGCTAATAGTAATAGAACCCTTTGTAACACCAAGGTAAGTCCATCCCTCTTTTACCACAAACTCGGCTCCATAGTACTCATAATCTTGCACATCCCCTTGGTTTCCTCTTCAAAAATCATCAACCTCCATTAAATTTGCTTGCCTACGCTCGGGACAAGCGTTTGAGCGGTTACCAGGTTCATCGCACCTATAACCAATAGGTCCCATAGGTTTAGCATAAGGATTCTCCTTCTGAACTTTGCTACTGCACTCGTTTGTTCCTTTGGAAGACAGGTTTGTAGGTTTGGGTGCACCTCCGGAACTTTGCTGTACTTCTTCCCTCTATCAGTAGCAACAATGGTAGTGGAGTCAGAAAACGCTGAAGTGTTCCTCCGGTAGGAGAATTGACGCATCTCTTTCTCCATCTACTCTGCCTTCAACGCCATGTTAATTGCCTCCTAAAAGGTCTACAACTTTTGTAACCCGTTTCTATCTTGAAGGGAGGTTTTCAAACCATTAATATATTGTGCTACCTTCTGGTTTTCATTCTCCCTCAACTGACAACGCTCCACGCTAGCCGCATAAGTTCATTTGTATAATTAGTCACGGATTAGTTGCCTTGTACACAACCCATGCACATACGGTAAAGAAGCTGCTCATAATCAGCATGTAAGAATCGATCCATTAAGAAAGTTGCTTCATCCACCTCTAAGTCTCAATGCGCTTCTTGCCTTGTCTTTGACGGGTTACCTGTAGACTATCCCACCAAACAGCGGCTGTACTCTTAAGACGGTAAGCAACCATCTTCACCATCTTGGTCTTAGGAACCTCCATGATCTTGAAAAATCTTTCAATTTCAACCAGCCAATCTAGAAAATCCTCAATTTTCAGATTTCTCACAAAATTTGGGATATCAAGCTTCATCCGATGATACTCCAAATTTCCTCGCGGATTGTTATTGTTTCCTAAAGGTACTAGTTTAGCAATCTCCTCCTTGGATTTGGAATCA
Organism: Iris pallida; assembly: GCA_029216955.1. Taxonomy (NCBI): domain Eukaryota; kingdom Viridiplantae; phylum Streptophyta; class Magnoliopsida; order Asparagales; family Iridaceae; genus Iris; species Iris pallida. Next base: position 229,040 of record JANAVB010012322.1, on the reverse strand, counting down.
CCTTCCTGCACACGTGGCCTTCTAAGTTCTCCTGTTTCATCGTTTTCTGATTGTTGGCAATAGCTTCCTCTAAAATTTGTCGAAGCTCCAAATTGGTTCAATAGATGATCAATTCGAGTACTCTGGACGTCCAAATCATTTCGAATGATTGGGGTAGTAGCATCACAAACACCCATGATGACGATAAAGGCAAGGGGGGTTATCCCACTATGATACCACTTGACGCAACACGAAGCAACAAGGCTTACATGTATAGACCTTCAACCTTGATAATATGAATCCACCAGGATTTCTAGAGCCCATTAGAGAATTTAGAGAAATTTCAAAGTTTGACTAAAAAAACTCTACGTAGAGAAGCCAAACGGCTGCTTATGTACATACATTCATTCCCTAGGGCGCTAACGACAACCTAATTCAAGCCCGGGTTGGAGAACAAGCCCAAACATAATTTAAATGACAATAAACGGAAAGTCCATTAAAAAACGATAAAAATAGTAAAATGCAGGTTATGAGGCCGAAACAACTTCGTATGTCCCAAACTACCTTTCGTCAATGCCAAAGGTATTGAGTCTTGTTTGTTTGGCGACTCCCTATTCAGAAAGGTATGGTGCATCCCAATTGGAGCTTGGGCGCCAAATTTGTAAATTCCCGCAACGTCCTTTTTCCTCCGTTTCAATTTCTCTTCGGCCCACTCTAACGTTTGTTCTACATCAAGAAGTCATATCATCTTACCTTTTTGTTTAGGCTGTTTATAGTCTAGAAAAATTTGGAGGGCGCTCCTTGCTTGCATTAGCTTAAACTGCGTATCTAAAAGTTGGTATACCTACTTGCCAACTAGCCACGTAAGTTTTAGAGCATGAGTCTCTCATACTCAACTACCTTAGCTAGGAATTTAACACCAACATAGATGATTGAGTTCAGGTTGATAGTTGGTTATATAAACTTCGTCAAGTCAGGTTGATAGTCGGTTATAGAAACTTCGTTAAGTCCTTTGCGGCTCTTTCTTATGCACCATAGTTGACTGTATTATGGTGGGAGAATGCTTCAATGATTATGATGAAAGATGATGTGGAAGGAAGATATTGCTTAGAAGTGATAAGGTAGACCTGATCTATGTTAGGATGTTAGATACACTATACATATCTTAAGATATGATGCAATATACTACTATTTGGTTACGTTTCGGTTGATGTGATACTATACATATAGCTTGATAGGTAATATATATGTATTTTTTTTACCTAGGTCATGTCATGCATGCTTAAGAATCTAGAATCTGGAACTAGATAGACCTGTAAATATGAAACGAACAAAATATCTATGAGAAAATTAAAAATCTATGAAATTTTTTTAAAAATCTATGAAAAAATTATGTTAAATCATGTTTCTATATGGATTTAGAAGTATAGAGCTAAGCCCCTTGAGTTACTACACGATGCAATACACGATACGGTACACAAACAAAATCAATACATGATACATATCGCGAGTTGACAACCTAGCTACCAATATTTTTAGAGATGTGTAATCCTAAAAACAAACACATTATCGTCATTAGCTAGCCATCCTGTATCCTGTGGGTGGGTGGGTGGCAGGGAGGAGGGGGGGGGGGGGGGGGGGGTGGTGGTGGTGGTTTGGTTTGCTGTAAATGGAAATACGTGCAGAATTTGTTGCAAAATTTACACAATTTCCAATGTTTGGGGTGATGTAAATAGTGGATTGGTGCACCACATGTTACATGAACTCCCTCAACTAGTGCGACTTTTTGTCTATAATACCACTTATGGCAACATTTATTTCACCATTTCCTTCATTCTCTTCATTCAATGTCATAAAGTCACAAGCAAACAAACGAGTTTGTATTTGCAACAACAAAAGTTGCAACCAAACATCCTAATTACATCATTTACATCATTCCAAACAATGGATTTGTAGATCCTGCAACTTCGTTTACATGCACCAAAGGATGAATTTGCAACACCTCTTACAACAAGAAATGCTACATGCACCAAATATAGCATGTACCTCTGACGTTTGTTCTACATCAAGAAGTCATATCATCTTACCTTTTTGTTTAGGCTGTTTATAGTCTAGAAAAATTTGGAGGGCGCTCCTTGCTTGCATTAGCTTAAACTGTGTATCTAAAAGTTGGTCTACCTACTTGCCAACTAGCCACGTAAGTTTTAGAGCATGACTCTCTCATACTCAACTACCTTAGCTAGGAATTTAACACCAACATAGATGATTGAGTTCAGGTTGATAGTTGGTTATATAAACTTCGTCAAGTCAGGTTGATAGTCGGTTATAGAAACTTCGTTAAGTCCTTTGCGGCTCTTTCTTATGCACCATAGTTGACTGTATTATGGTGGGAGAATGCTTCAATGATTATGATGAAAGATGCTGTGGAAGGAAGATATTGCTTAGAAGTGATAAGGTAGACCTGATCTATGTTAGGATGTTAGATACACTATACATATCTTAAGATATGATGCAATATACTACTATTTGGTTACGTTTCGGTTGATGTGATACTATACATATAGCTTGATAGGTAATATATATATATATTTTTTACCTAGGTCATGTCATGCATGCTTAAGAATCTAGAATCTGGAACTAGATAGACCTGTAAATATGAAACGAACAAAATATCTATGAGAAAATTAAAAATCTATGAAAAAAATTTAAAAATCTATGAAAAAATTATGTTAAATCATGTTTTTATATGGATTTAGAAGTATAGAGCTAAGCCCCTTGAGTTACTACACGATGCAATACACGATACGGTACACAAACAAAATCAATACATGATACATATCGCGAGTTGATAACCTAGCTACCAATATTTTTAGAGATGTGTAATCCTAAAAACAAACACATTATCGTCATTAGCTAGCCATCCTGTATCCTGTGGGTGGGTGGATGGCAGGGAGGAGGGGGTGGTGGTGGTTTGGTTTGCTGTAAATGGAAATACGTGCAGAATTTGTTGCAAAATTTACACAATTTCCAATGTTTGGGGTGATGTAAATAGTGGATTGGTGCACCACATGTTACATGAACTCCCTCAACTAGTGCGACTTTTTGTCTATAATACCACTTATGGTAGCATTTATTTCACCATTTCCTTCATTCTCTTCATTCAATGTCATAAAGTCACAAGCAAACAAACGAGTTTGTATTTGCAACAACAAAAGTTGCAACCAAACATCCTAATTACATCATTTACATCATTCCAAACAATGGATTTGTAGATCCTGCAACTTCGTTTACATGCACCAAAGGATGAATTTGCAACACCTCTTACAACAAGAAATGCTACATGCACCAAATGTCGAGGAGTATTTCCATTGACGGGCAGCCAAACAGCCTCTTAGAGTCAGATGAGTGCCCTACTATATTATCTGCAGAATGCACTTTTTGAATTTATTATGTAGAAGCATCAAATACTTTATTATTTTGTCCAAACTGTCTCCTTTTGGTCATCCTAGCATTACATTTGTATTTCTTCCATTGATATTTCTTCCATTGCAATCACCTAGATATAAACTTAAAATTAATGCATCACGAAGCCTGTAACTTTTCCAGTTCCTCTGCACACCATTATATTCTAACATGCTTCTCTGTGTTTTTTTTTTTTGTAATTCTCTGTCCCACAGACAACTGTTCAGTAATTTTTCTATGGACTGCACAAATATTAAAAATTGGAATTGCTAGAATGCGTGAGACACTATTACATCTGTATAAACCCCAATACTCAAGAAGAATGTTGTCTTCTGTAGACTTAGGAGGCACGGTGATAGTTATTTTACCTTCAGCCTAACTTTATTCAACTTCCCTGAAATCATCTTGTGTTGTCTTAAAGATTACTTTTATTTTTCTTGGGTTCTCCAGCATCAATTATACAATTTATACTAATCTAAAAGATGGAAGTTATCATTTCTAAGAATTTAGCTGGTACTAGTTACTTCCCTTTGTTTATTTATTTATTTATTTTTGGTGTTACTTCCCTTTATATATTATTAAAGATGTCTTGGAAATGTTTGTTCGACTTTTCATGTTAGTAGAACTACTTTTTGGGCAAAGTTAGGATTTTTTGTTTTCAATAGACTTTTTAAGAACATTGGAGAGTTTTTCTATGCTATAAATTGTTGTTCCACCTTTTTATACGCTTTCTCAGGTTGAAGGATTTTTAAGGTCCATGCAGAAACAGTCTGCTGGAAAACGTGGGTTTTTCTCAAAGAAAGCAGTGGGCCCTCAAGTTCGTGAAAAGTTTACAATGGAGGATATGTTGTGTTTTCAGAAGGTAGGAGTTCATTGTTGCTCTGTAGTATTGTAATTGCCTGGGAGCAAAATACCTTAAGGTGTTGGCTGTTGGATGCAATACGTTCCTGATATGAGTCAAAAAAAAAAAATCAATTTCTTTTTTCCATCAGTGCTGTTATTTTCTTTAAGAGCTAACCATTTTAAGTTTGGCAGGAGCCGATTCCAACTTCTTTGCTCAAAATGAACAGCGATCTGGTGAGCCGCTCAATAAAATTGTTCCAGATTATTCTAAGATACATGGGAGTGGATTCATCGGACAAAGTTGCTCCATTAGATCTAGAAGAGCGTATTGAGCTTGTTGGTAAGATTTACAAGCAAACTTTGAAACGTATTGAGCTTCGGGATGAGCTTTTTGCGCAGCTCTCAAAGCAAACAAGAAACAATCCTGATAGGTATTCACATATGTAAATAAATGTAGAAAGTATCACTTTGATTCTTAATGGGTACTTTCCCTCATCTTTTGCTGCCTAGGAATTCTTGGCATTGTCAGTTTCATTGATAATAATTCATGCAGGAACTCACTGATAAAAGTATGGGAGCTTATGCATTTGTGTGTTTCTTCTATGCCTCCAAGCAAGGACTTCGCAGCATATTTGTCAGAGTATATACATAATGTAGCTAATAGGGCAGATACTGAGTTGGAAGTGCAGGTCCTTGCAATGAATACATTAAATGTTCTGAAACGTTCGGTTAAGGCAGGACCCAGGCTTATAACTCCTGCCATAGAGGAGGTTGAGGCTTTGTTAAGTGGTAAAAAACTTACGACAATAGTTTTTTTCCTGGACGAAACATTCGAAGAAATTACATATGATATGACAACTACTGTTGCTGATGCTGTAGAGGTAAACATGAGAATACTAACTATATTATACTCTTGTTATGATTTTATAACATCAAATTGTTAGATCTACAATTTAGAATCTGGTGATTATATATATATATATATATATATATATATATAATCAATGTTTTCGATTTCAATATATGTGGCTATACTATCAATATATTTAACTCTTTTTTTCTTAACTGCTATTCTTATATGATGTTCATGCATGACGAAAGAAGTTTCAAATGTATGTAGTTTTTTTTGTTTCTTATTCTTTTCCGATCAATCTTTGGATGATTTAGATAATAAATACCATATCTAACTGAGTGGATATTGAATTTAACTAGACCACTTATATTTTCACAAAGTATCTCCGTACATCTTGACTTCCCAAGATCGAGCCTCGTGGCGTTAAGGTTCCCTTTTACAGTATTTGAGCTCCACTACTATTGATAGATTTGTAGCCTTTTTCTCTCTCTCTCTCTTCATCATCCAAGCCTTGTCCCATCAAAGTGGGGATAGGGCTCCGCACTTGACTCCCTAGATCCAACATTAGCAGGACGTTTCTGGCACTGAGACATCCTCTTACATGGTCAACTTAAAAGGTCTCTCACTATCAACCGGACGAATAAATACCCTAGAAACGAAACCTACTAAGAAGCACCATGTTCATGTCCGTCAAAATGTATTGGAAATGAAAACAGTACTCCAAAATACACCAGGATTCAGCAAAATCATTGCTGTTTCTGTCAGTGTCTGTATTGTCTGGTGTGGTATTCATGTCCATGCAACGTAGTTTTATTAGTATGCTTAAATGAAAATGTACTTTCCTGCTCCTTTTGCTGACAATTCTTTAGGTTTGCTCTTTGAAATCTCAAACCCACTTGTAAAAAGAATATGCAACAAAAATCAACATCATGTGTGCTAAATGAATCTTTCAGAAGATCTTTTATGCCAAATAGATATGAGGTTCATTTGAAACGTAAATCACGAGACAGTATGCAGTAAGAGGTAAAACTAATGTGAATTTACTTAAATAGTTAACAGAAAGACATCCTCAATGACATACTAACCTCAGTGACGACGAGACTTTGTCTATATTTTTGTGGTCAGCTGTGATTTTACAACAATTTTCTGAAATCAGTCACCAAAGTGGATCTGGAGATACAAGAGTGATGAAATATCAAATATGTAGGCATAGGCCATGGTAGACTCCAAAATGTGAAGAATAATACATAATGAATATATAGCTAACTGAAGCATACTGTTGGTCCTGGTGGCTATTACTGGATCTCTTTGTGGCACATTAACTTTACAAGAGAAATATGCCAAGTGTAATCTTTGTCGAAGGATGCAAGGCAGACGGATAGGCTTGGATGAGGTTTTATGAGCTTTGAGCTGAAAAAACTCCCCGGGGGGGGGGGGGGGGGGGGGGGGGGTGGGAGTCAAAAAGGATTTCAGAAGCACACTACTAGTGATTTCAGAAGCACAACCACAATATTCTGGGACAACCACAATATTTTGGCACAACCATGATGATTACAAAAATACATTTGGTTGTGGTTGTGATTTTGAAATCATATCTATCTTGTGCTTCAGAAATCGCCACATAAGAGAAATAAAAATATTTATCACGAACTTTCAACGTATCTAAACAAATAAACTAGATTTAAGATACATAATATTAAGCTTATTTTCTATATTTTGATAATATATTGATTTTAAGAAGTATTATTTCAACTAATTAAAATATGTATCAGACTTTGCATAGTATAAATTCATTATATTAAACAACAAATTGAAAGAGTCTCGAGCTCTCTTTAGAGCAAGTCTCTTATTGGTGATTGACAACTCTTTACAGCTCGATTTTTTAATTGAAACAAATTCAGATCATAAAAAGTGAACCACAATGAATTTGGATCGGGTCAGGCCATGGGTATGAAACAACAAACATTTTTGGTCAGGTTCGGATTTCGTTTATTAATACAAAAAAATATTTTCTTATATACAAACCTTTGACTTAACCCAATTTTTTAATCAATAATCTGGTTTGTGTCTTAAAAGACTAACAATACAAATGAATCTCTGGCTTGAGTTTAATAAGTAGTATGAAAGCCAAAATAATTTTGAATCATGTTTGGATTTTTTTTTTCAATTTCAATATAAAAATAAATTTTAATATATGAACTATTAACTTGACCGGGTTTCAATAAAAAGTCAAGTTTGTAAATTAATAACGAACCAATAAACTTTGAGTTGTGTTTGGTACACAATATGAAACCTTTTATTTGTTTTATTTTGGGTTTTACTTCGTTGGGAAGAGGCGACGATGACGTTAGTGTGGTAGTTTTAGGGTCCGGGGTGGTGACCGCCGGTGGGACGGAGAGCCAGTTACCCGATGATGAAGGAGATAGTCACTTGGAAGGAGGTGAAGAAGAAAAAAATGGTCATGAAAAAAAAAATGAAAGTGGATATGTGCTTTCAAGAATCCCACCATTTTGTAGTGTGATTGAAATAGATAAAAAATGAAATTCAAAGGAACGTGGGATTTGAAATCTTTAATCATGATTATTTTCAAATCCCAATTGACACTTGGATTTGGAAATTGCATTTCAAAATCCCAGATCACTAACGCTGGATTTCATAATAACAGTATTTCATAATCACAGTATGTGCAAATCATGATCGACTAACACCCCTTAAGAAATTGTGGACAAGGGAGGAGAAGGCAACACATGCCTCTCCATTCAATAGTTTCTTTAGGTTGTGCTGCTCTTTTTCTTTTCCCTTGTAGACTATTCCTATTTATTTAATGGATGAAAGACATTTTTGGCTAAAATAATGGCATACTGAATAAGGGTAACACTATTAAGGGAGGGGGAGTGGGTTTAAAACCAACCCTGGGCAATAACTAAATGAGAGTTGTCTTGGTGCGGAGTATAGCCTAGGACTAGTATTCTAAATGGCGGCTGCCAAGGTGGCGCCTAGACGGTAGGCGGTCTCTCTTTGTACTGCTTTTCGGTAGGTGGTAGAGTAGGCGACCAACGGAGGTTGGCGGCATAAGCGGAGGTGAGGCGGCGGAGGCGGGCGCCTAGGCGGAGCAATACCTAACAAGATATGGCCAAAAATATTTTGTAAGCATTATGGGCCTATGATTCACTTTTGCAAAACTAAAACTTTATAAATTTTCGTTCTACAACTTACTTATGCATGTAACATCTTTAAAATATGCATATTATGCAAAAAACAGTGGTAAAATAGTAAAAAATGTTCAAAATGTATCGACCGTCTAGGTGGCGCCTAGGCGGTAGGCGGACTCTCTCATCCGCGCACCCGCCTACCGCCATTTAGAACTTTGCCTAGGACAGGTACGATCGTTAATAACTGATCATATCTCAAAAGGTAAAAAATTAATTTTTTTCGTTTGTCAAGTCTTAATTTCTTATGTACAGTCAAGTGGTTTTAGGTATATTTAACATTCTATGTTAATATATATACACATGAAGTGCAACTTAGGATTTATGCCCTTGCACTCTCCTCTCCTTTCTTTCTTTCGATCCTTCTAAACTTCACTTGGTGTCATAGCAACTTGAAAGATACCATGTAACTCTTCCATAACTTTTGTCGATCGAACTCGGTGTCATTTCGACGGGGGTTCGGGACGGAAGCCCCAACCTTTTTAGCGTTGTTTAATGGGTCCATGATCATTTTGTGATCTCCTTGTTCATAGTTGTTCATCTTGTTCGTTGTGAGATTTAGGGTTTCTATAGATCTCAGTTGGTTGTTTGTCATTACTCTTTATGATATCTATGATTTCTGATATCTCATATTTCTGTTGCATATGCAAGTATGATAGAGAGTGAATCTTCTAGCAAGGTTATTAGTAGTGGTGGTTTGAGCAATTCTTTAACTGTTATTCATAGTAATGATGAAGTGAGAAAAACGATTATTGTAATAAAACTCAATGGTGCGTACTATCTTTCCTGGTCTGTCTATCAAAGTAGCATTGAGGGCAAAGAAAATTTTTTGGGTGGAAGAGCCCCCGCATGAACCATTGGTTGATTACGATGATTGTATGAGTACATATGCATTTTTTTTGTCATAGTTGTGGCATAGTATGGAACCACACATCGCCTTTAATTTTCAGTAGTGTGAATCCGCCAAACACATTTAGGCATTTCTGGTTCACATAAGCGGAATGTAGTCCATATCTATAAGTTGTACAAATTACTGTTAACACAAAGTATAACGAGAATCTTGTGAATATCTGGTCCAAAAAGAGATTTGTGGGAGAAACTCTTGCAATATCATCTAGTTACTACTGATTTGAAGGAAGCTCAACGACAGAAGTAGCATGTTTCGCTCATCCTAGCTAGTTTGGATCCTACACATGAACCTTATAAGGCTCAAATCCTTGGTGGAGAGCTATCTCAATCGTTCATTTCTAGGACATAGTTGTATGATACCGAGTAATTACCCTTCTACCTTGGTTATTATTGCTACTATTCGTGGTAGTGGCCATGGTGATGGCAACCGTGGTGGTAGAGGTGGTGGTCGAGGAGGTGGTCTTGGTGGTATAGATGGTGTTCGTAGTATTCGTGGTCCATAATGGAAGTGTAACTATTGCAACATGTTCAGCCACGCCGAAGAGTACTATTGGGACAAGTGGAAAAAAAAGTATGCATATCAAGTGTACAATGAAAATGTGCAATCCCATGTCATCACCTTTGCTCCTGGACATGATGTTTGTGGTTCTAATTAGACTTCACCTTTTGATACCTCCAATCCACTTAAACAGATATTTCAGGAGTTGAATGCACTTGCTAGTACCACCTCCTACCTACTGCAATCATGTCACATATAGGTAATCCTGCCTTTGTGACAACTCAATCAACGTCCACCTCTTAGGTCATCAACTTAGGAGCAAGCTCTCATATGTCTGGTATAAATTTTCTCTTTCAAAATCATTGTCCTATGAAATATAGTATTATTTTGGCTGCTGGGTCTACTTATCATATGCTTGAAAAATGTTTCATTCATTCTACCTAATCATTAACATTATATGATTTGTTATATGCGCCTAATTTTTCTTTCAATTTTGCTATCTGAGCCAGTTAACCAAACAACTTCAATGTTCCATAACATTTTTTTTTCTAATTCTTGTGTTTTTTGAAACATTAGGACGAAGAAGATGATTGGTTCGGGACATGAAAGAGATGTATTGTATTACTTGGATTTACCTGTAAATACTTTCACTTTGGTTTGTACCACTTTATTAGAGTGACATTATCGTTTGGGCCATCCTCTTGGGCTAAGTTGTGTTAAGTTGTTCCCAGTTTTAGTTCTGTTTTCTGTTTTACAATGTGAGGCTTATTAGTTAGACAAGCATCATCATAGTCCGTTTCTTCACAGTGTTGAGAGTTGTTAGTTGCAATTCTTTGATCTCGTTCATACTAATATTTAGGGTCCTTCTAAGTCAAAATTTCGAAAGGATTTTAGTATTTTGTAATCTTTGTAGATGATTGTTCCCAAATGGCTTGGTTTTATTTAAGAAAAGAACAATCAGAGTTCTATATGTGTTATCCACCTTTTATAATGAAATTTGTGGGCGAATTGAAAATACATTAGATTTTTATGTTCTGATAATGCTTTGGAGTATACTCAATTGTATGTGGCTTCTTTTTATGCTGATCATATCATTATTCATTCAACTAGTTTGGTTCGTACTCTTAGCAAAATGGTGTAGCTGAATATAACTACCGCCACCTTTTAGATTTGGCTTAGACTCACGTTCAATATGCATGTCCCTAAACTGTATTGGACAGATGTCCTTACTTCATGTCATTTAATCAATCACATGCCATCATATGTGTTGAATAACCAATTCCCTGTGTTACATCCAAGCATCTCCTTTTTCTTTATCTACTCGTGTGTTTGGGTATACTGCTTTTGTTCACAACTTGAAACCTAATAGAGTCAAGTTGGCCCTTCGGTCTATCAAGTGCATCGTCCTTGCTTATTCTTGAAATAAAAAAGTTTATCTTTCTTACGATCCTCAGTCATGTAAATACAATGTCAGTGCAAACTGCAAATGTTACATTGTTTGAGTTCACTCATTTGTTTCCTTTATGACATCATTCTCTTCCGTTCATATCATATTTGATATCTTCCATACTACTACCGATCATTCCTGAATCCATTTCTATATCCTCTCCTCCTTTAAGTATATACCAAAGATCCAAGGACAAACATATTTTGCGTGATTTAACCCAAACATATCACCTTTCGTGCCTAAGGATCCCGCTCCCTCTAACATAGTTTCAAATGATCTTCTTATTGCTCTTAGAAAAGATAGCCGAAGCATCCCATTTCAAATTATCTTCATTACACCGTGTTTCTTGCTGCTTCATTGTCTTATGTTTTCATTCCTAATACATATAAGCGAGCTATGTAATCTTCTTGTTTGAAAAGTACAATGGACGAGGAGATGTCTTCTTTGTATCAAAATCAAACTTGGAAGCTTACCTTGCTTCCCGTTGAAAGCAAGCAATAGGTTGTAGGTGGGTGTATACCATTAACTATCACCCAGATGGTTCTGTTGGGCACCTCAAGGTGCGGTTGGTTGCAAAAGGGTATATCGAGACATATGGCGTGGATTATATAGTGACTTTCTCTCTAGTGGCTCGGCTGAATTCATATTGCATTTATCTTTGTGGCGTTTAATTGCCAATTGCCTATGTATTAGTTGGACATCAAGAATATTTTCTTGTACGGTGACTTACACGAGGAGATTTATTTGGATTAGCCACCGAGAAATGTTGTGTCTGGTAGTGACAATTGATGTGTCAATTGAAGAAATTATATGGGCTAAACCAATCCCCTCGAGTTCTGTTTGATAAGTTCAGTTCTCATTCATTATGGGTTTCAATGTTTTGTCGATCTTCTACATGTGTTGTTATTTTGTTGATTGTTTATGTTGATGATATTATTATATCTGGGAGTGACTATGTTGGTGTTTCAGACTTGAAGCCTACTTTAGTCGTCAATTTCGTGCAAGGATGTAGGTACTCTTTGATATTTTCTTTGAATTGAGGTTACTCGATCTAAGAGGGGTGTGCATCTGTTGTAGCACAAGTTTTGGACTTGCTTAAGGATGTTTGACTCCCGGCATGTTAATACTGCTATAGGTTCTCATGTCAAACTTGACGCTAACAAGGACTTATTTAAGGATAATGGACTCTACAAATGGCTTATCTACCTTACTGATAAACGGCCATATATTATCTTTGCAATTGGAGTAGTTAGTTTATGCTGGCTCGTCGGCAACCACATTGGGTGACTATATCTTGTATTTTGCGATACTTAAAGGGTACACCTGAAAAGTGTTTGTTTTACCTTCACATACTCTCACTGTGACGGGCTTCAGTAATGATGATTGGACATGTAGTAGGAGTGATAGGAGGTCTACTTCTAGATATTTTACCTTTGTTGGGGTAATCTTGTGACGTGGCGCAGTAAGAAGCATAACATTGTGGCTCGTTCTAGTACAGAGGCCGAATACCATGTTATGGATCATACAACTTATGAGATAATGTGGGTATGGTATCTTCTTCATGAAATGAGGATTATGCTTCCTATTCCTATGGAGATATATTGTGACGATACATTAACAATTTTCATCCCAAGTAATGTCGTGTTTCATGAGCGAACTAAGCATATCGAAGTGGATTGTCCCTTTGTTTGTGATTTGTTAGTGAAAAAATAAATTGTTACTCCGCATGTTCGGTCTGAGGATCAATTAGGTGATATCCTCGTCAAACCACTTGCTCGTAGTTCATTTTCTGATTTATAGCAACCTGGGCATATCGGATCTTTATGCACCAGCTTGAGGGGATGTTAGAGTCATAATTTTTATTTTTTTTTTATGTGGGTACAATCAAGTAGTTGTGCATGAGGTGCAACTTAGGATTTTATGCCCTACACTCGTCTCCTCTCCTCTCTTCCTTCTCTCTTCTTCTAAAGTTCACTAAAATAAATAACATAACGAATAAAGCATGTACAAGGTCCATTTTCCATACGGATTTAAGAATTGTTAAGAGATTATGGCTCCTCTTGAGCAGTGGGAGTGTGGTTCTGAGTCTTCTGACTGCAAGGTGAGAAATAAATCATGAGAGAAGTCAAAAGTGAAATAGGAAGTTTCAGTGGAAAAACTTCCTTTAGATATCAAAATTGCTGTTAGATTATAAACCTTGCATAGCATGAAGTTATCATGTTTACTAATTAAATTAGGGAACAACCTAAAATTGTGACAGTCTAGTGAATGAAGTAATATGGTTAATTTTCATGCATCCCTTGGGTTCGTGATTTTTGCTATCTTAGAAGTAGAAAGCATCTCCAAATAATTGTTCCTCTTTTGATTTCCACCAGATTGATTTGTATTAAGAGTATCGTTAATATTTTTGCCCCATATTTTAGACATTTATAATATTGTAAATATTAAAAGTTAAAAGAAAAAAGGAAATTTATTGGGTTGTTGAGATTGTTTCTAGCTAATTTTGAAATGGATGGCATTAGCAAAGTTCCGTTTGGCGATTGAAAAATCATTTTGTATTGTTCAACTCACAATGTATGGATCTCTATTTGTGCTTTGCTAGCCAGTGAAGGTGCTTCATCCAGTCCTTACTCTTTCACCTCAAACCATTTTTGTCTTTGATTGTTTTAGGTTATATGCATCTAACAAACATGCCATCCTTCAGGAGCTTGCAGGTATCATCAAACTATCGGTTTACTCCAGTTTCAGTTTATTTGAATGCAGAAAAGTTGTTAATGGTTCAAAATCTCCTGATGTTGGCAATGGTAAATTATTAAACAGACCTCTTTAACATATGCAATTGTAATAACACTGCCAACATATTAAACATCTACGAAAAATAGGAACCTTATCTTGGTTGCCATTGAATGCAGAGGAATTTGTAGGATTGGATGACAATAAATACATTGGTGATTTACTAGCTGAGTTTAAGGCAGCTAAGGATCGCAGTAAAGGGGAGATCTTGCACTGCAAGCTTACGTTTAAAAAACGGTTATTTCGGGAATCAGATGAAGCTATTGAAGATCCAATGTTTGTGCAGCTATCATATGTACAAGTATGTATGATTAGGCTCTTAGAGTTTTTAGGAAAATACTATTTGTTACTATAAAGAACATGTACCATTATTTATTAACGATAGTACGATATTGATTTATACTGATTCATCTACAAATCTTTTTCATTGTTTACAGTTACAGCATGATTATATATTGGGAAACTATCCAGTTGGTAAAGACGATGCTGCACAACTTTCTGCTTTACAGATTTTTGTTGAGATAGGATTTGACGACCATCCTGAATCATGTGTGTGAGTACCTTAGCCTCCCTGGCGTTGCCCAAACTTGAATGAGTTAACCAGTTAAACATTTTTCTAATGTTAATTTTTCCAGGGAATGGACATCACTTCTTGAAAGGTTTTTACCTAGACAAATTGCACTTACTCGAGCAAAGAGGGACTGGGAACTTGAGATCCTCTCTCGGTTTCGTCTGATGGTAAGATTGAAATCAAGGAGAAATGATAAGCGATGGATATCAATCAACGTCTTGAATGTTTTACTGTAGGAACAAGTTGTTTAACCTCACTATGATCGTTTCATGGTCAAGTTCACAAACTTTTTTATTGTGATTCTTGTGGGTCAAAGCCAATTCTGCCACTTACCTTCTCTGTATAATTTTTTTTTTTTTTTACATATTTGCAGGTCAAAGTCAAGTATATCAATATTGCTCTCTAGCAAATGCTTGTGTAGTCAATAAATAACAAAATATTTTGTTACATCAATTTTTGTTCCTTAGTATGCAACCTTGACTTCCAAGTTCAATATTGGTTTTGTTAATTGTTAACTTCTCATACATGCACATGCAACTATTGAATATAATATATATAAGCCTCCTAGCTCTAGTGGTTAGCAGGTGGAGACATAACGCATCCTGGCTGAGTGGGTTCGATCCCACAGGGAAGCAGATTATTCCTTCCAATTAATGGTGAGAGTTTATATATATATATATATTGGAAAAATGGTAAATTTTATTCCAAAATCCGACAATACTCATACAACATACAGACAAGATGGTCTCCCACCCGTCAGTCAACCATTTCTTTTACATCAAACTCCAGATTGTGAAGGATACCAACCGGAGGGGTGATAAATCCCTCGAAATGCGCCGATTCCTCTCCCGCCAAACATGCCAGACAGCGACAGCCAGCCGAATCCTCGCAGCCTTGAACCAGACCATGCCACGCCCTCTGCAATTCCGAATACCCGTGATGATTGCTCCAATCGACCTGCCAGAAATACCTCCGTCCAGCATACGATTTTGCTCAGACCATATGGACCATGCAACTCCACATTAAAAAAATAGATGGGTCATCGATTCCTCCTCCAAATCACAGAGTGCACACTTCGGATTGGGGACCTGGATCCCAAAAGATATGAGTCTGTTCCTGCTCAGAAGACGACCCAGAAGCAGGCGATACATACATAGCTGCATTTTCCTGGCCAGATCCTTGCACCAAATGAAGTCATAATTATTAATAGGGGGATTGGCCCTATGCATGAGGTTGTAGCCACTCTGGAAGGTGAACTCCTCCGAGGAAGTACTTCCAGTTACGCCAGACGGATCCCAGACCCAAATATCCTCAGGCTGGGATGGGTCAATCACAATCCCGCGAATAATCTCACCAAGCTCCTCAGTATGGCGGTAGGATTTCGGACTCCAAGTACCATTCCTGATGATGTGCTTACAAGACGGACCTCGGCCCGCCTCCCTATGATCTCGATCTCCCCTAATGTCCACCAGAGACTGATGCTCAATCCAAGGATCCAGCCATAGGTCAGTTCAAGCCCCATCATACATGCTCCTCCTGATAGACGATTTGAGAATAGCTCTGTGTCTCATAATTTGTTTGAAGGTCACAGAGTGGTTGTTGTCAATACCACACCTCCAGAAGTTGCCATTTCTCACATATCGAGACTGTATCCACTCCACCCAGAGGGATCTCCCTTTGATGAACCGCCATGCCAGTTTCAGGGCCGAGACATCCCTGATAGCCAACAGAGGACGAAGCCCCACACCTCCCTCCTTCTTAGGCCGATAGAGCTGATCCCAAGAGATTGCATGTAGGCCCCCCTCCAGATGAAATCAGCACAGATCCTTTCAACTTTCCTGATGGTAGCCACGGGTAGCAAAATAGACTGCAGCCAGAACTGGACCAGGGCAGAGATAACCGAACGGACTAACTCGATACGCCTCCCAAAAGATAACCTGACAGTTTGCCAACCCTCAACTCTCCGCTGGACATACTCCACCAGGCTATAGCAATCCTGGTCTCGGGCATAGTTGACTGTCAATGGGACGTCCAGGTATTTCACCGGGAGCTCACTTCTTTCCACTCCCAGAGCATCCGCGCGCTCCTCCTTCTGAAGGCAAAGTGAACTGAAGTAGACCCTGCTCTTCTCTCTATTTATCTGAAGCCCCGAGTGTGATTCCAACTCACCCATAATCTCAGATAACGTATTCATACCCTCCAACGAAGGTTGAATGAACACCAGAAGGTCGTCGGCATAAATGAGGTGGGTAACCGGAGGCTCGACTCTCCTTTACAGCGGGACAATCCTCCCAAAATGGATCGCCCTATCCATCAAGCAGGTAAAGTACTCAATGACAAGCATGAACAGGTAAGGTGACAGGGGATCACCTTGTCGGAGACCACGATTGCTTTTGAAGAACCCATGTGGAATACCTTGGATAAGAACCGAGAAGGTGGGGGATGATATGCACTCCCGAATCAACGCAACCCAACGATCATCAAACCCCATAGTAGTCAAAAGGTGGCATAAGAACTCCCCGTTGACCATGTCGTAGGCCTTCCTCAGATCCAGCTTCACACAAGCCTTCTCCCCACCAGGTTAGTTGAAGCCCCTCACCATCTCATGAGCTAGAAGGCTATGCTCAGCTATAGATCGCCCCTTGATGAACGCAGCCTGGTTCGGGGAGACAAGGTCCTGCATGATCCCCTCCATACGCCGGCACATAAGATGCGTAATTATTTTATAAAGATAATTACAACACGCAATAGGCCTAAAGTCCGCCAGCGAGGTCGCCCCTCCTTCTTAGGTACCAGAGTCAAGAAAGTGTGGTTCAGCTCCTTCAGCAGTTTCCCCTCAGAGAAGAACTCCTGGACCGTCTCGAGAACCGGGACCTTCATAATATCCCAATGGCGTTTGTAGAACCCACTGCTAAATCCATCTGGGCCTGGAGCTTTGTTGGGGTCCGCTTTCTTGATAATGGCCTCCACCTCCTCCATAGTGACAGGGGCAAGCATGAGGCTATTCCCATATGGAGTCACCAATCTCTTCGTGACTACATCTGGAAACACCGATAGATAGTCTGAAAGTATAACTCAGAGTAGTACTTGACCGCCTCTCCTGAGATCTTGGACGGCTCCCCAATCAGATTACCTTCAGTATCAAGAAGCTGAGAGATGGTATTCCGATGCTGTCTGGTGTGAATGACATCATGGAAGAACTTGGTACATCGGTCGCCATTCTTAAGCCAGGAGCATTTAGCTCGCTGAGCCGCACTAATCTCCTTCTGGAGCCGCAGGGTATTGACTTCCCCAATCAGCTCCTTCTCTCTAGCCGCAAGATCCCTATTTAACATGTCAGATTGCATAGCATGCTGGATGGCCCGAAGCTCCGCCTCCTTATCTTCAAGAGAGGATTTGGGCAAGCCCTTCACCCAAGTCCGAAGCGCCTTCTTCGTGAACTTGAGCCGGTATGTCATCTGATACTGAGCAGTCCCCACAACCTGATGAGCAACACCCTCCAAAATCGTCTCTGAGTAGCCCTCTGAGAGAAACCAGCTGTTGTTGTATCTGAAGGGACGGGGCCGAACTGAGGGGGTGGAAGTGAATCCAACCCTGATAGGGGAATGATCACTCGTCCCAGCGGCCAACCCCTCAGTCAGAGAATGAGGAAAGCGGCGGAACCACTCCCCGTTGCCCAGGGCCCTATCCAACTGACAAGCAACCCTGTTCCTGACTGCTTTGTTGTGTCAAGTCCAGATATACCCCAGCACGAAAGACTCTGAAGGCCCGACTGGAGAAGGCTACTCTGGAAATAATGCAAGATCGGATCTGGAACCGGTCTGCCACCCATCTTCTCCCCTCTGTGCAGAAGAGCGTTGAAGTCACCCATCAGAAGGAGGGGAAGGTGAGAGGAAGCATCAGCGTTTGCCACTCTAGCAATGTCACTCCATAAGGCCTCCCGACGTTTCCTGTCGTTGTGGCCGTAGACCGCTCCCAATAAGAACCGAAAGCCACCTTTGTTCGTGAAAACGATGGCAATCAGCTGCTCCAACATCAAGATCAAGTCCCCATCCCAACACTTCGAGCTCCATCTGACCCAGATCCTCGCCATGTCACAAAGAGCCAAGTTGTGTAACTGGCCCCAATGATTGGGAGTCCGACGGGCAAGAGTCTTATCCCCTTTAATCTTGGTTTCCAACAGAACAAAGATATCACATTTCTCCCTGTGTAAGACTCCATAAATCTTCCTCCATCTCCCTAGTGAGCACGCACCCCTCACATTTCAGGCTATAATCGTCATTAATTAATACGTGAGGGGTCCCCCTGTAAGTCACGTGAACTGGTACTCGGGGGTGGTACCACTTCTGTCTCTGTCATATCCTCCTCCACCTCAACAGTAGGGACAGGCTGGGTGGGAACCTGAGTAAGCATCAGGGTCCAGGCTGGATTGTCAACACAAAGCTCCTCCCCCGTAGCCGGGGGGTGACCCCCCCACTAGGGGGACCATCCCGCAAAGGACCCGTCCGCCTCTTCCTGCTGTAAACTTGTTCACTAGCCGATCCGCCAACTCCACTCCCCTCAAGTTCCGAAGTCACCATGCCTCTGGTGACCATACTCCTCTGCGCCGAGAAGACAACCATAGCGCCACCAGGAGGAGCCGCCGCAGGCAAGATAGGAAGGCTCTGACTCCTAGCCTCCTCCATCGGATGGTCTCCCTCCCGCATACTCTCTCCCTCTCTGTCATCCCCGGGGGCAGACGCCATTACCCGGGAGGAGCCAGGGGACTCAGTAGTAGCCGGTGCCGCCCCCTCTGTGATCCTCTAGACGGGCATGAGCTATCAAGGTGCCCGAAGCAAGCACAATGAGAACAGGTAGGGGGCACCCATTCGTACTCCACTCTCTGAGTAATGACCTCACCCGAAGGAACCTCGTACTCCAATATGCTCGGCAGCTCCCCTCCAGCCTGGATCTCTACGAACATCCGCGCATACATCAGCCTCGAACGGAAGGCTGTAGCATCATCTGCCTTAATCGGCCTTTCCACCAAACTAGCAAGTCTCATGAGCAGTGGAATGCTCCAGTATCGCACCGAAAACTCCGGGAAGCGGATCCAGACCGGAATGACATTGAGGGCTTCCTTCTCACATTTCAGGTCCGGGGTCCACTCCTTCAGGATAATCAGCCTCCCATCGAACGTCCACGGTCCACCCTGGAGGATTCTGGCAACATCGTCTGCTAGCCCGAACGTCACATAGTAGAAGCCGTTCTCCCTAGCAAATATCTCCATGCTACCCTTAGGCTGCCAGACCCGCGCCGTATACGCCCGTATCTGACCATAAAAGGGTTTGTTGCCTAGAACATATAGAACCAGCGTATTTTTCCATAATGCCGTCACCTTGGCAATCTCCTCCACAGGGAACGTGGCTCGGAAACCACTTCCCACTTTCTTAGGGGAGACAAACACCATGGTTGTGGGGTTGCCGACCCCCCTGGCTTACATATGTCCACCCAAGACTTGTCTACAGGACATGGGATCGTCCCCTGAGCCCGCTGGAAGCCCAATGATGGAGAAGGCCTAGTCCCCTGGCCACCCGAGTCCACCGCCTTACCCTTCCCTTTGTCCGCCACAGCCGGTTTAGGTCGCCACCCAACCGTTCTCCCGCCACCACCAGTCGCCCCCCAAGAGGGGAGCCTAGTCGCATTCACCAAACTCCGCAGCCTCGTCCCCTCCCCTGGCCTCCTATCAGATGGGTTGCGTGCCCTCAAGGGGGTTTGAACGTTACCCTCTTTTCCTCCTGACTTTCCGCTTCGGCGACGCGTAACCGTAGTCCATCCCCCTCCCTCCATCTGCCCCTCGTGAGATCGGGATCCAAATCCGGGTTGGAAGAACCGGACTCCCGGGATCTCGGGAACCCAAGAATCCCTTTCCGACGTCCCATCCCCTGGTTGACCGCCCTCCGCGACGTCGCCGAACCTGGCCAGCCGGCTCCCCGCCGTACCTCCTCCACCTGCGCTGCCGTCCGCGCCTATGACCGGAGTGCGCCCAGGCGACCCACTCCCGACCGACCCAACCCCATGCATGCCTCCACCGCCCGTGCTGCCACCGCCACTGCCCTCGCCGCCGTCTCCCACGTCTCCCTTGGCCGGCCCGCCCCCGGCCGAGTCGCCACCATCCGTCCCGCCACCGAGTGCGCCGGGGTCCCAAGTGAGGGACCCCCTAGGGTTCTCTCCCGATCGCCCAATCGCCTCATCTCTCGCATCCATTGCTTATATATATATATATATATATATATATATATATATATATATATATATATATTTGGAAAAAAGGTAAATTTTATTCCAAAACAACACAGTAATCGTACAACATACAATCAGAGTGGGACTCCCACTCATCAAGACCTCATAACATTTACATCAAATTCAATGTTATGAAGCATGCCCACCAGAGGTGTAACCAGTCCCTCGAATATCCGACGGTTTCGTTCCCACCAGACATGCCAAACCGAAGCAGCCAGACGAACCATGGCGGTCCGGAACCAGTCCTCCCCTCGACCTCTACTATTGCGGATCACCGAAATGATGTCCCCAATACTCTTTCCGGAGTCGCATCCTCCTAATATTCTACTCTGCTCCTTCCAGATCTGCCAAGCCAGGTCACACTCAAAGAAGATGTGTCTGATAGATTCTTGCTCCAAACAGCACAACACACATTTGGGATCTGGGACCGGCACTCCAAAAGAACTCAACCGATCTCTAGTAAGAAGGCGACCCAGTAGGAGTTTGTAAATACAGAGCTGCATCTTCCTGGCCAGGCCCTTGCACCATACGAACTCGTAGTCAGGACTCTGAGGAAAAGCACGCCGGATGAGATTGTAGCAACTCAGGAATTGGAATTCTCCAGTGCCCGGGGACGCACCAGTCGGCTCCCAAATCCACCGATCTGCAGGCAAGTCCGGATCAATGTCAATAGTGCTAATGATCTCTCCCAGCTCCACGGTAAATCAATAGGACTCCGGCCTCCACTCCCCATCGCGAATGATCCGACTACACGTCAGGCCCCGCCTGTCCTCCTGGTGTGTTTGAGCCCCCCTAATGTCCAATAACGAGCATCGATCAATCCAGGGATCCCGCAAGAGGTCCGTTCCAGACCCATCCTTCATGACCTTCCTGATAGCAGATTTAAGAATCCCCCTGTGTCTCAGGACAGTTTTGAACGTGACGGAATGATTGTTGTCAGTAGTACACGTCCAAAAGTTACCCTGCTTCACATATCTGCTATGCATCCAGGCAGCCCAGAGAGACCCCCCATTAATGAATGTCCATGCCAGCTTAAGCGCGGAGGCCTCTCGAATCTCTAGCAACGGCCTAAGCCCCACTCCTCCCTCCTTTTTGGGACGACAGAGCTGTTCCCAAGAGATCGCATGCATACCTCCTCTCCAAATGAAATCTGCACAGATCCGATCCACTTTCCTAACAGTGGCAATAGGAAGGAGGATGGATTGTAGCCAGAAATGAGCTACAGCTGTAATCACTGACCGAACCAGCTCAATGCGTCCTCCAAATGACAATCCCGAGGCTTGCCAACCTTCCACTCTCCTCTGGACGTACTCCACCAAACTATGGCAATCCTGATCCCGCGCATAGTTGACCGTGAGGGGTACTCCTAAATATCGAACCGGAAGATCACTCCTCTCGATACCCAGCACGTCAGCCCGCTCCTCCTTCTGGGGACATAAGGAGCTGAAGTACACCCGGCTCTTCTCCCTGTTCAGCTGAAGGCCCGAGAGGGAATGCAACACTCCCATAATCTCTGCAAGCGTCTGCATACCCTCCATCGAAGGCTGGATAACACCAAGAGATCATCATCATAAATGAGGTAGGTGACTGGGGGATCCACCCTCCGGAACAGTGGGACCAGCCTCCCACGGTGCGCTGCTAAATCCATCAGGCATGTGAAGTATTCCATAACAATCGTGAACAGGTAAGGAGACAAGGGGTCGCCTTGCCTAAGCCCACGATTACTCTGGAAATACCCATAGGGGATGTCCTGGATGAGAACCGAGAAAGTGGGGAACGTGATGCACTCCCGGATCAGGGCAACCCAATGGTCCCCAAAATCCATGGCGGACAGCAGATGGCAAAGGAAGTCTCGGTTGACCATGTCATACGCCTTCCTCAGATCCAGTTTCACGCAAGCCTTCTCCCCTCCAGGTTTGTTAAAACCTCTCACCATCTCATGGGCCAGGAGGCTGTGCTCAACAATCGACCTCCCCTTGATAAACGCAGCCTGGTTCGGAGAGACCAAGTCCTACATGATCCCCTCCATACGCCGGCACATAAGGTGCGTAATTATCTTATAGAGATAATTACAGCACGCAATAGGTCTGAAGTCCGCCAGCGCTGTCGCTCCCTCCTTCTTAGGCACCAAGGTCAGGAAGGTGTGGTTCAGCTCTTTCAGCAGCTTCCCTTTGGTGAAGAATTTCTGTACCACCTCCAAGACCTGATGCTTCATAGTGTCCCAGTGGCGTTTGTAGAATCCACTGCTAAAACCATCCGGACCTGGAGCCTTGTTGGGATCCGTCAGCTTGACAATAGCTTCCACCTCCTCCAATATATATAACAAACCGATCAAGGCTGATGATGCTACAACCTTTTGATCGAGGCTGATGTATGCTCAGATGTTCGTTGAGATCAGGGCTGGCGGGGAGTTACCGAGTCTATTGGAGTATGAAGTTCCTTCTGGAGAGATCCTAACCCAGAAGGTGGAGTACGAATGGGTCCCCTCAACCTATTCACATTGCGCTTGCTTCGGGCACCTGGACAGTACTTGCCCGACAGGAGGACCAAAGTCGGTGCCGCCTTCGGATACTGAGGAGCCAGGCCCATCACGGGCGATGGAGACTATCTCCAGGAACGAGAGAGCTGAGGACATCATGCAGGAGGGGGACCGGCTGATGGAGGAGGCTAGTGGTCTGAGTCTGACTATCTCACCCTAGCCGGTTAACACTAGCGGGGCTATAGTCACATTCTCAGCACAGAGGAGCATGGTCACCAGAGGCATGGTGGCTTTGGGGCGAGTGAAGCGAGAAGATGGAGGATCATCCGAGGAGAGAGTTTACAGCAGGAAGAGGCGTGCTGGACCGCTGCGCGATGGTCCCCTAAGGGAGGGGGGACACTCCCTTGTTATGGATGAGGCGTTATGTGTGGACAACTCGGCTTGGGCATTGATGCTCTCACAGGCAACAAGCCAGCATGTCCCTACTTCTGGGGTGGAGGAGGACATGACAGCGACGGACGTGGTACCACCCCCGGGTACCGATCCAGGAGAAGTACATGGGAACCTCTCTTAATAATTAATGGCGGTAATCGCCTGGAACGTGAGGGGTGCGTGCTCTTTAGGGAGATGGAGGGAGATCTGTGGGGTCTTACGCAGAGAGCAGTGTGACATCTCTATTTTGCTGGAGAACAATATTAAAGGGAAAAAGACGTGCTCGACGGACCTCTTCTCATTGGGTTCAACTCCACAACCTAGCACTTTGCGACATGGCGAGGATATGGGTCAGATGGAATTCCAAGAGTTGGGGAGGAGATTTGATTCTGATGTCGGAGCAGTTGATTGCCATCTCCTTCACGAATACGGGTGGTTTTCAGTTCTTGCTGGAAGTGGTGTACGACCACAACGACAGGCGGCGTCAGGAGGCCCTGTGGAGTGACATATCCAGAGTAGTTGCCGCTGCTGACTCCTTGCATCTTCCGCTTCTCCTGATGGGCGACTTCAACGCCCTTCTTCACAGAGGGGAGAAGGGGGGGGGGGGCAGACCGGTCCAAGATTCGATTTTGTATGACTTCCAGAGATGTCTTCTCCAGGCGGGCCTTTAGGGATTGTCGCGCTCGGGGCATATCTGGATCTGACATAACAAAGCTCTCTGTAACATGGTTGCTTGCCAGTTGGACAGAGCTCTAGGCAACGAGGAGTGGTTCCGCCGCTTCCCTAATTCTTTGGCTGAGGGTCTGGCCGTTGGGACGAGCGATCACTCTCCCATCAGGGCTGGATTCACATAATGACCTACTGGAAAGTCGCGCCCTTTTCGGTACAACAACAGCTGGTTTCTTTCAGATGGTTACTTGGAGGTTGTTACGAAGGGTCTTATTAGCTACCAGGAGGGTACGGCTCAGTACCGTATGGTGCATTTGCTGAAGCACACGAAGAAGGCTATCCGGAGTTGGGCGAAGGGATTGCCCAAGCCCTCGCTAGAAGATAAGGAGGCGGAGCTCAGGGCCATCTAACATTCCATGCAATCTGACATGCTGAACGGGGACCTAGCGGCTAGGGAGAAGGAGCTGATCGGGGAAGTTAACATTCTACGTCTGCAGAAGGAGATTAGTGCGGCCTAGCGCGCTAAATGCTCCTGGCTCAAGGATGGTGACCGATGCTCCAAGTTCTTCTATGATGTCATCCGGACTAGACAACATAGGAACAACCTTTCTCAGCTGCTCGATGCAGAGGGCAATCTGGTGGGGGAGCCGTCAAAGATCCATGGAGAGCCTGTCAGGTATTACTCTGAGTTTTATTTCAGACTGACTATCTGTCTGCGTTCCCGGATGTAGTTACGAAGATGTTAGTAACATCCTATGAGAATAGCTTACTACTTGCCCCGGTCACTATGAAGGAGGTGGATGCTATAATCATGAAGGCGGATCCCAACAAAGTCCCAGGGCCGGACGGATTTAGCAGTAGGTTCTACAAACGCCACTGGGATGTTCTGAAGTTTCCGGTTCTCGAGGCAGTCCAGGAGTTCTTCACCGAAGGGAAGCTGCTGAAGGAGCTGAATCATACCTTCCTGACTCTTGTGCCAAAGAAAGGGTGCGACATCGCTGGCGGACTTTAGGCCTATAGCGTGCTGTAATTATCTTTACAAAATAATTACGCACCTTATGTGCCGGCGTATGGAGGGGATCGTGCAGGACTTAGTCTCTCCGAACCAGGCGGCTTTCATAAATGGGAGATCGATTGCTGAGCATAGTCTCCTTGCACATGAGATGGTGAGGGGCTTTAATAAACTAGGAGGGGAGAAGGCGTGCGTAAAGCTGGATCTGAGGAAGGCCTACGACATGGTCAATAGGGACTTCCTGTGCCACCTGATGACTGCCATGGGATTCGATGATCGTTGGGTTACGAGGATTCGGGAGTGCATCACGACTCCCACCTTCTCTGTCCTCATCCAGGGTACCCCGTATGGGTTCTTCCGCAGCAACCGTAGACTCCGGCAAGGTGACCCATTGTCTCCTTACCTGTTCACGCTTGTCATGGAGTACTTCACTTGTTTGATGGACATGGCGGTACATAGTAGGAGGCTTGTCCCGCTGTTCAGGAGGGTCGAGCCACCTGTCACTCATCTCATTTATGCCGACGACCTCCTGTTATTCCTACAGCCTTCTATGGAAGGTATGAATACGATCTCGGAGAATATGGGTGACCTGGAAGCTCTTACAGGGCTCCAAATGAATAGAGAGAAGAGCCGGGTCTACTTCAGTTTCCTTTGCCCCCGGAAGGAGGAACGAGCCGTAGCTTTGGGTGTGGAAATGAGTGATCTTCCGGTGAAATACCTAGGAGTCCCTCTGACAGTCAACTATGCTCGAGACCAGGACTGCCATAGTCTGGTGGAGTATGTCCAGAGGAGGGTTGAAGGATGGCAGGCTGCTGGTCTATCTTTTGGGAGGCGCATTGAGTTGGTTAGATCGGTTATCTCGGTCCTGGCTCAGTTTTGGCTCCCGTCTATTCTGATTCCTGTCGCTACCATCCGGAAAGTAGAGAGGATTTGTGCCGATTTCATCTGGAGGGGGGGTATGCATGCGATCTCTTGGGGGCAGCTCTGCCGCCCGAGGAATGAGGGAGGGGTGGGACTTCGACCCTTGTTGGAGATCAGGAAGGCCTCGGCGCTGAAGCTAGCATAGAGATTCATTAAAAGGGGGTCTCTTTGGGCCGACTGGATGCACTGCAGATATGTGAAGTAAGGCAACTTCTGGAACTGTTCCATCGATAACAACTTTGTTACTTTCAAGCATATCTTGCGACACAAGGATGTACTCAAATCTTCCATCTGGCGGAACATGAGAGATGGAACTGGAACGGACCTCTGGCGGGACCCATGGCTAGATCGGCAATCTCTGTTAGAGATCCTGGGAGACCGGCCGCACAGGGAGGCTGGTAGGGGGCTGACTTGCCAACGTATTATCAGGAATGGAGTACTGAGACCTACCGCCATACTGAGGAGCTTGCAGAGGTTATTCGCACGGTCGGGATTGATTCGTCACTACCAGCTAAATGTTGGATCTGGGATCCGTCGAGAGCTACTGGGGGTTCTGGAGAGTTCAGGTTCCAAAACTGCTATAATCTTATAAGGCGTACATTCCCTACTAGTGCCGACTATGAGTTTATATGGTGCAAGAGACTGGCCAGGAAGATGTAGCTTTGTGTCTACCAGTTACTGCTGGGTCGCCTGCTGACGAGAGACCGACTCATCTCTTTTGAGATACAAGTGCCCAGCCCAAAGTGTGTGCTATGCGACTTGGTGAATGAATCTATACGACATTTATTCTTTGAGTGTGAGGTGGTCTGGTACATCTGGAATGAACAATGTCGTGCGTTGAGCGGATGTGACTCTGGAAGGGGGATTGGTGACATCATCAATGAGATTCGGGAACGAAGAGGGAGAGGGCATGGCTGGTTCAAGACCGCTAGAGTACGGCTGGCTGCTGCTGTCTGGCATGTATGGAGGGAACAGAACCGTCGCATCTTTGAGGGACTTACCACCCCTCCTGTAGGCATCCTCTATAACATTGATTTTGATATAAAAGCTATGGAAACCTGATGAGTGGGAGCCACTCTGATTGCATGATTATGTGTTGAGTTAGAATAAAATTTACCCTTTTTCCAAATATATATATATATATATATATATATATATATATATATATATATATAAGAGACCCTAGTGGTCAACGAGGAAAGACATAAGGCTGGGGGGCGGTTGGGTGGCAGACAGTGTTCTAAATGACGGTTGAGGCGTCCGCCTAGGCGGTAGGCGGTCTCTGTCCGCACCGCTTTTGCGTAGGCGGTGGAGTAGGCGGCCAACGGAGGTTTGGCGGCATAGACGGAGGTTTGGCGGCATAGGCGGACGTCTAGGAAAAGTAATACCTGACAACATGTTTTGGCCTAAAGGTTTTACAAGTATTATGGGCCTATGGTTCACTTTTACTAAATTAAAACTTCATAGATCTTCGTTCTAGAACTTAGTTATGCATGGAACACCTTTAAAATATGCATATTATGCAAAAAATAATGGTAAAATAGTTAAAAAAAAGTCCAAAATGTATCATCCGTTTAGGCGGTAGGCGGACTCTCTGCCGCGCACCCGCCTACCACCGTTTAGAACCTTGGTGGCGGGCAGTCTTAAGATCGAGCCACGGCCTCGGTAATGCCAATAAAAATATATTATATATATATATATTTGAAAAAGGGTAAATTTTATTGCAAACTCAACACATAATCATACAATCATAAAATCAGAGTCGGACTCCCACTCATCAGGTTTCCATAGTTTTTACATCAAAATCAATATTATGGAGGATGCCTACAGGAGGGGTGGTTGTCCCTCGAAGATGCGACGATTCATTTTCCTCCATACATGCCAGATAGCAGCAGCCAACCGAACTCTAGCGGTCTTGAACCAGACCTGCCCTCTCCCTCTTTGGTCCCGGATCCCATTGATGATATCTCCGATCTCCCTTCCAGAGTCGCATCCGCCCAGCGCACGGCATTGATCATTCCAGATGTACCAGGATACCTCACACTCAAAGAATAAGTGTCGTATAAATTCATTTTCCAAGTCACATAGCACACACTTTGGGTTGGCACCTGGATCCCAAATGAGATAAGTCTGTCCCTCGTCAGAAGGCGCCCCAGGAGTAAACGATAAACACAAAGCTGCATTTTTTCTGGCCAGACCCTTGCACTATATGAAATCATAGTCTGCACTAGTAGGGAACGTACGACGTACAAGATTGTAGCAGCTTTGGAACCTGAACTTTCCAGAACCCCTAGTAGCTCCCTGCGGATCCCAGCTCCAACAATCAGCTGGCAGCGTTGGGTCAATCCCGACCGTGCGAATAACCTCTCCAAGCTCCTCAGTATGGCGGTAGGTCTCAGGACTCCAAACTCCATTCCTGATAATGCGCTGTCAAGTCAGCCACCTACCAGCCTCCCTGTGTGATCGGTCTCCCAGGATCTCTAGCAGAGACTGCCGCTCTAGCCATGGGTCCCGCCATAGGTTCGTTCCAGCTCCATCTCTCATAGTCCTTCGGATGGAGGATTTAAGAACAGCTCTGTATTGCAAGATGTGCTTGAAAGTAACCGAGTTATTGTTGTCGATGGAGCAGGTCCAGAAGTTGCGATCCTTCACATATCTACTGTGCATCCAATCATCCCATAGAGACCCCCTTTTAATGCACCTCCATGCCAGCTTCAGAGCCGAGGCCTCCCTGATCTCCAGTAAGGGTCTAAGTCCCACCCCTCCCTCCTTTCTCGGGCGGCAGAGCTGCTCCCAAGAGATCGCATGCAACCCACCCCTCCAGATAAAATCGGCACAAATCCTCTCCACTTTTCGGATGGTAGCTACCGGAATCTGAATAAACCGGAGCCAGAACTGAACCAGGGCCGAGATAACCGATCTAACCAACTCAATGCACCTCCCAAATGAAAGTCCAGCAGCCTGCCAACCTTCAACCCTCCTCTGGACATACTCCACCTGACTTGTCTTGGGCATAATTGACTGTCAGAGGGACTCCTAGATATTTCATCGGAAGATCACTCCTCTCCACACCAAAAGCTACGGCTCGTTCCTCCTTCCGTGGGCAAAGGGAACTGAAGTTGACCCGGCTCTTCTCTCGATTCATTTGAAGCCCTGTAAGAGCTTCCAGATCTCCCATAATCTCCGATCGTGTTTGTCTATGGAAGGCTGGAGGAATACTAGGAGGTCGTCTGCATAAATAAGATAACAGGTGGCTCGATCCTCTTGAACAGCGGGACAAGCCTCCCACTATGCACCGCCATATCCATAATACAAGTGAAGTACTCCATGACAAGCGTGAACATGTAAGGAGACAATGGGTCACCTTGCCGGAGTTCAGGATTGCTGCGGAAGAACCCATACGAGGTACCCTGGATGAGGACAGAGAAGGTGGGGGTCGTGATGCACTCCCGAATCCTCGCAACCCACCGATCATCGAATCCTATGGCAATCATCAGGTGTCACAGGAAGTCCCTATTGACCATGTCATAGGCCTTCCTTAGGTCCAGCTTCACGCACGCCCTCTCCCTCCTGGTTTATTGAAGCCCCTCACCATCTCATGTGCAAAGAGACTGTGCTCAACAATCGATCTCCCCTTTATGAAAGCCGTCTGGTTCGGAGAGAGCAAGTCCTGCATGATCCCCTCCATACGCCAGCATATAAGGTGCGTAATTATTTTGTAAAGATAATTACAGCATGCTATAGGCCTAAAGTCCGCCAGCGATGTCGCACCTTCTTTTTTTGGCACATGAGTCAGGAAGGTATGATTCAGCTCCTTTAGCAGCTTCCCCTTAGTGAAGAACTCCTGGATCGCCTCAAGAACCGGGAACTTCAGAATATCCCAGTGGCGTTTGTAAAACCCACTGCTAAATTCGTCCGGCTCTGGGGCTTTGTTGGGATCCACCTTCATGATGATAGCCTCCACCTCCTCCATAGTGACCGGCGCAAGTAGTTGGCTATTCCCATAGGGTGTCACCAACCTCTTCGTAACGATATCCGGAAACACATATAGATAGTCAGTCTGAAAATACAACTCTGAGTAATACCTGACAGCCTCTCAACGGCTCCCCCACCAGATTGCCCTCTCCATCGAGCAGCTGAGAAAGGCTGTTCCTATGTTGGCTGGTCTGGATAACATTATAGAAGAACTTGGAGCAGCGGTCGCCATCCTTGAGCCATGAGCATTTAGCGCGCTGGGCCGCACTAATATCCATCTGCTGACGTAGGATGTTGACTTCCCCGATCAGCTCCTTCTCCTTAGCCGCTACATTCCCGTTCAGCATGTCATATTGCATGGAATTCTGGATGGCCCTGAGCTCCGCCTCCTTATCTTCTAGTAAGGACTTGGGCAATCTCTTCACCCAATTCCGGATGGCCTTATTCGTGTGCTTGAGCATATGCACCATTCGGTACTGGGTCGTACGCTCTTGATGGCGAAGAAGACCCTCCGTAACAGCCTCCAAGTATCCACCTGAGAGAAACCAATTGTTGTTGTACCGAAACGGGCGCGACTTCGAAGTAGGCTGCTCTGTGAAGCCAACCTTGATGGGGGAGTGATCGCTCGTCCCAGCGGCTAGACCCTCAGCCAAAGAATTAGGGAAGCGACGAAACCACTCCCCGTTGCCCAGAGCTCTGTCCAACTGGCAAGAAACCTTGTTAAGGACAACTTTGTTTTGCCAGGTCCAGATATGTCCCGAACGCGCCAATTCCTGAAGCCCCGTCTGGAGAAGACATATCTGGAAGTCATACAAAATCTGATCTGGAACCGGTCTGCCACCTACCTTCTCCCCTCTGTGAAGAAGGGTGTTGAAGTCGCCCATCAAGAGAAGCGAAAGATGCAAGGAGTCAGCAGAGGAAGCTGCTCTGGATATGTCACTCCACAGGGCCTCCCGACGACGCATGTCGTTGTGGCCGTACACCGCTCCCAGCAAGAACCGAAAACCACCCTTATTCGTGAAGGAGATGGCAATCAGCTGCTCCGACATCAGGACCAAATCCCCTCCCCAGCTGTTGGTATTCCATCTAACCCAGATCCTCGCCATGTCGCAAAGAGCTAGATTGTGAAGCTGAACCCAATGAGTAGGGGTCTATTGGGCAAGAGTCTTTTCTCCTATAATCTTGGTCTCCAGCAAAACAGAGATGTTACACTGCTCTCTGCGTAAGACCCCACAAATCTCCCTCTATCTCTCTAAGGAGCACGTACCCCTCACGTTCCAGACGATTATATATATATATATATATATATATATATATATATATATATATACAAACACACACCTTCTCTACACACACACACACACATACATATATATTTGGAAAAGGGTAAATTTTATTCCAATATCAACTAATAAATCTTACAATCAACCAAAGTATCCTACTTATTTAGGGTGCCATAGCAGTTATATCAAATTCTATTTTGTGAAGCATGGCTACAGGGGGGTGGTTAGTCCTTCGAAAATGCGGCGATTCTGTTCCCTTCATACATATCAGACGGAGGCTGCAAGCCGTAATCTGGCGGTGTTGAACCAATCCTTCCCTCTCCCTTTGCGATCTCGGATCTATGTGTTGATGGCTCTAATCCCTCTGCCTGTGTCACATTCTCCCAACGCTCTGCGGCACTGCTCAGCCCAGATATACCAGGACACATCGCACTCAAAGAACAAGTGGCTCATAGATTCATTAGCCACGTCACACAGTATACACTTCAGGTTAGGGACTTGGATCCCAAAGGTGGAGAGTCTGTTCCTCGTCAGCAGTCATCCAAGCAGCAGCCGGTAGACACACAGTTGCATCTTGCGGGCCAGCCCCTTCCACCAGATGAAGTCGAAGTCTGCGCTAGTAGGAGATGTACAACGCACAAGGTTGTAGCATCTCTTGAAACTGAACTCCCCAGTGCCTCCAGTAACTGCCTGCGGATCCCAGATCCAACTATCCGCCAGCTGACTCGGATTTATACCTACCGCGCGAATAGCATCACCAAGCTTCAAAGTATGTCTATTGGTCTCAGGTCTCCACACTCCATTTCTGATAATATGCTGGCAAGTCAACCCCCTACCAGCCTCCCTGTGTGCTCGGTCGCCCATAATCTCAATTAGAGATTGGTACACTATCCATGGATCCTGCTAGAGGTCAGTCCCTGCTCCATCTCTCATAATCCTTCGGATGGAAGATTTGAGAACAACTCTGTGACATAGAATATGCTTGAAAGTGACAGATTGGTTGTTATTGAGAGAGCGTCCAGAAGTTACCCCTCTTCACATAACGATTGGACATCCAATCAGCCCATAGCGACCTACCTTTGATGAATCTCCATGCCAGCTTCAGACCAGAGGCCTTCCTGACAGTCATCATGGATCTAAGTCTCACCCCACCCTCCTCCCAAGGTCGGCAGAGCTGCTCCCAAAAGATCGCATGTATGCCTCCTCTTTAGATGAAGTTGGCGCATATCCTCTCCACCTTTCTGATGGTGGCAACAGGGACTAGAATAGACTGGAGCCAGAAAAGTGCCAGAGCCGAAATGACCGATCTAACTAGCTCAATGTGCCCCCCAAACGACAGTCCAGCCGCCTGCCATCCTTCAACCCTCCTCTGGACATACTCCAACAGGCTATGACAATCCTGGTCGCGAGCATAATTTATTGTCAGAGGCACCCCCAGATATTTCATTGGAAGATTACCTCTATCAACGCCCAGGACTTCCGTCCGTTCCCCCTTCAGCGTACAGGAGGAACTAAAGTAGACCCGGCTCTTCTCACGATTCAGCTGAAGCCTTGAGAGTTTGTCCAGCTCACTCTTAATCTCAGAGATCGTGGTCATTCCTTCCATAGAGGGCTGGAGGAAGACCAGGATGTCATCAGCATAAATGAGGTGTGTAACAGGGGGCTCAATCCTCTTGTACACCGGCACCAGCCTCCCACCGTGAACTGCCATATCCATCAAGCAGGTAAAGTACTCAATGACCAGGGTGAACATGTAGGGGGACAAGGGGTCGCCCTGCCGGAGTCCTCTGTTGCTGCGAAAGAACCCATACGGAGTACCCTGGATGAGGACAGAGAAGGTATGGGACGAGATGCACTTCCTAATCCTCGCTACCCACCTCTCGTCGAATCCCATGGCTAACATCAGGTGGCATAGGAAGTCCCTATTGACCATGTCATAGGCCTTCCTCAGGTCCAGCTTCACACGCCTTCTCTCCTCCTGGTTTGTTGAACTCTCTCACCATCTCATGCGCTAGGAGGCTCTTCTCTGCAATCGATCTCCCCTTGATGAAAATCGCCTGGTTCGGAGATACCAGGTCCTGCATGATCTCCTCCATATGCCGACATATAAGGTGCATAATTATTTTGGAAAGATAATTACAGCACACTATAGGTCGAAAGTCCGCCAGCGAGGTCGCTCCTTCCTTCTTTGGCACCAGAGTCGGGAAAGTGTTGTTGAGCTCCTTCAGCAGCTTCCCTTCCGAGAAGAACTCGTGGACCGTCTCAAGCACCGGTATCTTCAGGGCATCCCAGTGGCGTTTGTAGAATCTACTGCTAAAGCCATCCGATCCCGGGGTCTTGTTGGGATCCTCCTTCATGATGATTGCCTCCACCTCTTCCAGAGAGACCGGCGCGAGTAGCTGGTTAATCCCATAGGGCGTCACCAGCTTCTTTGTAATGATGTCCGGAAACACAGAGAGGTAGTTAGTCTGAAAATATAACTCTGAGAAGTACCTGACCGCCTCCCCTTGGATTTTCGACGGCTCGCCCACCAGTTTGCCCTCACTATCTAGCAGTTGGGAGAGACTGTTTCTGTGCTGCCTGGTCCGGATTACATCGTAGAAGAACTTGGAGCAACGGTCACCATTCTTGAGCCAGGAGCATTTAGCTCTTTGGGCATCACTAATCTCCTTCTACAGCCGGAGGATGTTGATTTCCCCAATCAGTTCATTCTCCCTCGCCGCTAATGGCCCATCAAGAATATCAGCTTGCATGGAGTTCTGGATGACTCTGAGTTCCGCCTCCTTGTCTTCCAGGGACGGCCTGGGCAGTCTCTTCACCCAACTGCGTAAAGCCTTCTTCGTGCGCTATGTGGACCATACGGTACTGTGTCGTACCCTCATGCTGGATAAGGAGCCCCTTTGCGACAACCTCCAAGTAGTCTCCAGAAAGAAACTAGCCGTTGTTGTACCGGAAGGGACACGACTTCCAAGTAGGCCGATCAGTGAAGCCGACCCTGATAGGGGAGTGATCACTCGTCCCAGTAGCCAAGCCTTCGGCCACCGAGTTTGGGAAGCAACGAAACTACTCCCTATTTTCCAGAGCTCTGTCAAGCTGGTAAGCAACTATGTTAGAGACATCTTTGTTATGCCAAGTCCAAATATGACCATTCCGCTCCAAACCCTGAAGGTCAGACTGGAGAAGGCACCCCTGAAAATCATACATGATCTGATCTGGAACAGGTCTGCCTCCCACCTTCTCACACTGGTGAAGGAGGGCGTTAAAATCCCCCATCAGGAGCAGAGGAAGGTGCAAAGAGTCCGCAGTAGAAGCCACTCTGGCAACGTCCCTCTAAAGACCCTCATGACGTTGCCTGTCGTTGTGGCCATAGACTGCCCTCAGCAGGAACCAGAAACCGCCTTTATTAGAAAAGGAAATAGCAATCGGCTGGTCCGACATCAGAACCATGTCCCCAACCCAACTGTTGCTATGCCATCTAACCCAGATCCGAGCCATGTCACATATCGCCAGGTTGTGCAGCTGGACCCAATTTGGAGAAGTCCGGTGCGAAAGCGTCTTCTCCCCTTTGATCTTGAAGCACTGAGATGTCACACTTCTCCCTCCGTAAAATCTCACTGATCTCTCTCCATCGTCCTAAGGAGCACACACCTCTGACATTCCAGGCGATCACTGCCATTAATAATGAGCAGCTGGATCCCCAGAAGTTCCTACAGGACTACTATCCGGGGGAGGTACTACATCCGTCTGATCCCTGTCCTCCTCCATGTCTGAGTTCGTGGACTGCTGATATGCTGACTGAGTGAGCATCAAGGCCCACGTTGGGTTGTCCACACATAGCGCCTCTCGACCACCATACATGTGGACATCCGCACGAGACTGTCCGTCTCGCAGCGGGCCAGCGTGCCTCTTCCTACTGTAAACTCTCTCCTCGGATGGTCCCCCCTCCTCCCTGTGCGCTCGTCCCGAGGCTAACATGCATCTGGTGACCATGTTCCTCTGGGCTGAGAAAATAACCATAGCCCCCTCAGGAGGCCCCTGGCCCGGAGGAGTGTGCTGATGCTGGTCGATGACGTCTACCATCTGTCGGTCCTCCTGAAATCTGTCTCTCTACATGCACTTCCTCCCTGATACCGACTCCCGGGGTAAGTCCGGGGACAGACCTGTCGCCGGGGAGACGCTGCCTGTTGCCTGCCAGCCGGGCAGGCACTAGTGGAGTGTCCAAAGCACGCACATTCCGAACAAGCCGGAGGAACCCATTCATACTCAACACATTGTGTGAGAACCTCCCCTACGAAATTTCATACTCCAGCTGCTCGGATAGCTCCCCACCTGCCTTTATCTCAACAAAGATCCGGCGTACATCAGTCTCGACCTCGCGGTAGTAGCATCATCAGCCTTAATCGGCTTGCCCACCAAGCTGGCTAGTCTCATAAGTAGTTGAATGCTCCAGTACTTGACTGGGAACTCAGGGAAACGGGTCCAGACAATGATAGCATTGAGGGCGTCCTTTTCACATCTCAGATCTGGCGTCCACTCCTTCATGATAAACAATCTACCATCAAATGTCCAAGGACCTCCATGGATAATTCTGGCGACATCTTCTGCCAAGCCAAACTTGACATAGTAGAACCCGTTTTCCCTTGCGAAAAACTCCATGTTACCTTTTGGATGCCAGACACGTGCCGTATACGCCCAGATCTGACCATAGAAGGGCCTGTTCCCCAGCACATATATGACGATGGTGTTTTCCAGAATGCTGTAACCTCTGCTATCTCCTCCGCCGGGAACGAGACGCGCAAGCTGTTCCCGATCTTCTTTGGGGGGACGTACACTATTGTCGAGGGGTTGCTTGTACCTCCTGTCGAGTATATATCCGCCCAAGATTTCCCTAACGGTCGCGAGGGAGATCCTGGATTCCAAGTGGCAGCCCTTGGAGGGGAGGGCACGTGGTCCTGGTCTCCCGACGCGATAACACCACCCTTACCCTTCTCCAAAGCCGTTACCTTGCGCCTCCACCCCTGCACCGTACTTCCAGCACCCCCACCAAGCTGGCCTTCCCGAAGCGAAGTACTACCCTGGGAGGGGCGCGGGGGAGCACCATGACCCACAGAAGGCTTCCTCAGCCCTGATCCCGGCCCCGCCGTACTCCTGATGTGGATGTTGCGCGCCGTCGCTTGGACGGACGGACCTCTCCTCATATCCGGACGAGATCCAGCCTCCCTTCCCGGAGCCCTAACCCCACGTATTCTCGTGACCGTCGTCCACCCCCCACCCTCCGACATCATAGCCTGTGGGCCCGTCGAGGGGCCAGGTTGAAACCCAGGAGCCCCCCCAAGATCTGGACTCCACCTCGGTGAGTCGACCCGATCCTCCCCACCCAACCTCATCTTGTCGGAGCCTGGCCGGGGGTCACCTACTGCCGGGTCCCCCCCGACCAAGCCGTGCCCCCTCGTTGCAGTCGCACCGGCCTGACGCCCGCCGGGCGCGTCCGCCCCTGCCCCGCCGCCCGCACCCGAGACAGCTACCTCCTCCCCCCCTCCGCCCGGCCACCTGGGGGGGGGGGTCCCGACCGCCTGGGGCCGCGCCGCCGCGGCGGCGTGGCTGACACTGCAGTGGACCCCTTTTTAGGGTTTCCGCCCAAGTCGCCCAAATCGCCTGATCACATCTCCGCCAACTGATATATATATATATATATATATATATATATATATATATATATATATATATATATATATATATATATATATATATATATGGAAAAAAGGGTAAATTTTATTCCAAAGGAAAAGCCATAATCATACAACATACAATCAGAGTGGGACTCCCACTCATCAATTCTCCATAGCAGTTACATCAAACTCGATGTTATGGAGAATGCCTACCGGTGGGGTGACCAGCCCCTCAAAGATCCGACGGTTTCGCTTCCGCCATATATGCCAAACCGAAGCAGCCAGTCGAACTCTGGCGGTTCGGAACCAGTCCTGCCCTCGTCCC
The DNA here is from genome assembly GCA_029216955.1 of Iris pallida. Taxonomy (NCBI): domain Eukaryota; kingdom Viridiplantae; phylum Streptophyta; class Magnoliopsida; order Asparagales; family Iridaceae; genus Iris; species Iris pallida. Next base: position 191,428 of record JANAVB010012322.1, on the reverse strand, counting down.
CTGCTATCCCGGATCACCATGATGATGTCCCTATTACCTTTTTCGGAGGCAGGCACTCCTAATACACGACTCTGCTCCGACCAGATCTGCCATGCCAGAGTGCACTCGAAGAAAATATGCTTGATAGATTCAGACTCCAAACAGCAAAGCACACACTTGGGATCCGGAACTGGCACACCAAACGAACTCAGGCGATCCCTAGTCAAGAGGCGGCCCAGTAGAAGCCTGTAGACACACAACTGCATCTTCCTGGCCAGACCCTTGCACCAAACGAACTCGTAGTCGGGACTCAGAGGAAAGGTGCGCCGGATGAGGTTGTAGCAGCTCCGGAACTGGAACTCCCCAGTTCCCGGAGTTGCTCCAGCCGGCTCCCAAATCCACCGATCCGCAGGCAAAGTCGGATCAATAACTGTAGACATAATGATCTCACCCAGCTCCTCAGTGAACCGATAAGAACCCGGCCTCCACTCCCCATTCCGTATGATGCGACTACACTTCAGACCACATCTGTCCTCCTGATGAGTCGGGGCACCCCTGATGTCCAAAAGCGACCGCCGATCTAGCCAAGGATCCCGCCAGAGGTCCGTACCAGACCCATCCTTCATGACCCTCCGGATAGCAGACTTGAGCACCCCCCTGTGTCTCAAGACAGTCTTGAACGTGACCAAATGGTTGTTGTCAGTAGAACACGTCCAAAAGTCGCCATGCTTAACGTATCTGCAGTGCATCCAGTCCGCCCAGAGAGACCCCCGCTGATGAATCTCCAGGCCAACTTAAGCGCCGAAGCCTCCCGAATCTCCAGCAACGGCTTGAGCCCCACTCCTCCTTCCTGGGACGACAGAGCTACTCCCAGGAGATCGCATGCATACCCCCCCTCCAAATGAAATCGGCACAGAGCCGCTCCACTTTCCGAATAGTGGCCACAGGAAGGAGGATGGACTGCAGCCAGAAGTGGGCCACAGCCGAAATCACCGATCTGACCAGCTCAATGCGTCCGCCAAATGACAGACCGGCTGCCTGCCAACCTTCCACTCTCCTCTGGACGTACTCCACCAGACTATGGCAGTCCTGATCCCGTGCATAGTTGACAGTGAGAGGCACTCCTAAGTAACGCACAGGAAGATCACTCCTCGCGATACCTATCACATCGGCCCGCTCCTCCTTCCGGGGGCACAAGGAGCTAAGTAGACCCTACTCTTATCCCTGTTCATCTGGAGACCCGAAAAGGACTTCAAATCTTCCATAATAGCCGCAAGCGTCTGCAACCCCTCCGTCGAAGGCTGAATGAAGACTAGAAGATCATCTGCATAAATAAGGTGGGTAACTGGGGGATCCACCCTCCGAAACAGAGGGACCAGCCTTCCACGGTGCACTGCCAGATCCATCAAGCATGTGAAGTATTCCATAACAAGCGTGAACAGGTAAGGGGACAATGGGTCGCCTTGCCTAAGCCCACGGTTGCTCTGGAAGTACCCATAAGGAACGCCCTGGATGAGAACAGAGAAAATAGGGGACGTGATGCACTCCCGGATCAACGCAACCCAGTGTTCCGCGAAACCCATGTCGGTCATCAGATGGCAGAGGAAGTCACGATTGACCATGTCATACGCCTTCCTCAGGTCCAGTTTAACACAAGCTTTCTCCCCTCCTGGTCTGCTAAATCCCCTCACCATCTCATGGGCCAGGAGGCTGTGCTCTGCGATCGACCTCCCTTTGATGAAAGCAGCCTAATTCGGAGACCCCAAGTCCTGCATGATCCCCTCCATCCGCCGGCACATAAGGTGCGTAATTATCTTATAAAGATAATTACAACACGCAATAGGTCTGAAGTCCGCCAATGCTGTCGCTCCCTTCTTCTTAGGCACCAAGGTCAGGAAAGTGTGATTCAATTCTTTCAGAAGCTTCCCTTTGGTGAAGAATTCCTGCACCACCTCCACGACCTGATGCTTCAGAATGTCCCAATGGCGTTTGAAGAAACCACTGCTGAAACCATCCGGACCAGGAGCCTTGTTGGGATCCGCCACCTTGACAATAGATTCCACCTCCTCCAATGTAACTGGTGCAAGAAGAATGCTATTCCCATATGGAGTCACCAATATCTTCGTAACAACCTCTGGGAACACAGACAGGTAGTCAGTCTGGAAATATAATTCAGAATAGTACCTGACAGCCTCTCCCTGGATCTCAGCCGGCGTCCCCACCAGAGTGCCATCCGCATCAAGAAGCTGGTAGATGTGATTCCTATTCTGTCTTGTCCGGATAACATCATAGAAGAATTTGGAGCACCGGTCGTCATCCTTAAGCCAGGAACATTTGGCTAGCTGAGCCGAGCTAATCTCCTTCTGCAGCCTCAGGATGTTGACTTCTTCGATCAGCTCCTTCTCTCTAGCCGCCAGGTCCCCATTAAGCATGTCAGCTTGCATATCCTGCTGCAAGGTCCGCAACTCCCCCTCCTTATCTTCTAAGGTGGACTTGGGCAACCCCTTCACCCAACTCCTGAGAGCTCGTTTAGTGGCCTTGAGGCGACGAACCAAGCGGAACAGAGCCGTCCCCTTCTGACCGCTAGTAAGCCCCTCAGCGACAGCCTCTAGGTAATCCTCCGAGAGATACCAACTGTTGTTATACCTGAACGGGCGGGACTTCCCAGGAGACCGAGCAGTGAAGCCAACCCTGATGGGGGAATGATCGCTCGTCCCAGCGGCCAGGCCCTCAACCGAAGTGTTGGGAAAGTGACGGAACCACTCCCCATTACCCACAGCTCGATCAAGCTGACAAGCAACCCTGTTATGAGTTGCTTTGTTGTGCCACGTCCAGATGAAGCCAGAGCGAGACAATCCCCGAATCCCCGCAAGCAGGAGGCATCTCTGGAAATCATAGAGGATAAAATCTGGAACCGGACGACCACCCACCTTCTCCCCTTGGTGCAGAAGGGCATTGAAGTCCCCGATCAAGAGAAGAGGAAGACACGACGAATCAGCAACAGAGGAAACACGGGAGATATCGCTCCATAGGGACTCCCGTCTCCTTCTGTCATTGTGGCCGTAGACCGCCCAGCAAGAACCGGAAGCTACCCTTGTTCACGAAGGAGATGGCAATCAACTGCTCCGTCATCAAGATCAAGTCACCATCCCAACTCTTCCAGTTCCAGCGAAACCAAATCCTGGCCATGTCACATAGAGCCAGGTTGTGCAGTTGGACCCAATGAGATGGGGTCCGCCGAGTAAGAGTCTTCTCACCCTTAATCTTGGATTCTAATAGAACAGAAATATCACATTTCTCTCTGTGGAGCACCCCACAGATCTCTCTCCACCTCCCTAGCGAACACGTCCCCCCTCACATTCCAGGCGATAATAGCCATTAATTAATGAGAGGAAGGGTCCCCCTGGAAAACTCCCGGATCAACACCTGGGGAAAGTGCCGCATCCGTCGCTAAGGAATCCTCCTCCATCCCAGTCGGAATCGTCTGTTGGGGAGCGACCTGAGATAGGACCAACGCCCATGCAGGATTGTCAACACACACCGCCTCCTCTCTGTCAGTAGGGTGTCCCTCCACCCTGGAGGGGCCATCCCTCAATAGGCCGACAGTACGCCTCTTCCTACAGTAAACCTGCCCCCCAGTCGATCCGCCATCCCCTCGTGCCTCCATCTCCAACTCCACCATACCTCTAGTGATTATACTACTCTGCCCCCGGCCAGTGGTCATCGTCCCACCCGTGGGAGCAAGCTGAGTAGATATCACGAGGCTCAAACCACCATCACTCACAGGATGAGTAACCTGCCCCTCCAAGACCTCCGCTCCACTGTCATCTCTGATATCCATGTCGCAGGATGCTTGTGGAGCCTCGCTCAGGGCCGTAGGAGGCTTCACCTGAGGACCCTCCGCCGTACAAGCACTGGCCAGATGTCCAAAACAGGAACAACGTGAGCAGGTAGGTGGGATCCATTCGTATTCCACCCTTTGTGTAAGCACCTCTCCTGAAGGGATCTCATATTCCACCACCTTCGGTAGCTCTCCCCCAGCCCGAATCTCCACAAAAATCCTGGCGTACATCAATCTGGATCGGAAGGCCGTAGCTTCATCCGCCTTGATCGGGGTGCCCACCAAGCTCGCCAGACGCATCAGCAATAAAATACTCCAGAACCGGACAGGGAACTCAGGGAAGCGAATCCATACCAGTATGGCATTCAGAACTTCCCTCTCACATCGAAGTTCCGGGGTCCATTCCTTTAGAATGATAAGTCTGCCGTCGAACGTCCAGGGGCCGCCCTGTAGGATCCTAGCGACATCCTCCGTGAGTCCGAACTTCACATAATAGAAGCCGTTCTCGCGGACAAAGAACTCCATACTCCCCTTAGGCTGCCAGACCCGTGCTGCATAGCCCCAGATCTGTCCGTAGAACGGCTTGTTGCCTAAGACGTACAACACCAAAGTGTTCTCCCAGTATGCTGTCACCTTCTCTATCTCCTCCGCTGGGAACGAGGTCCGGAACCCCCTCCCTGCCTTGATAGGCGGCACATACTCCACCGAAGTGGGAGTCTTCGGCCCCACAGGTTTGCAGATGTCAGCCCAGGACCGTCCAGCCGGGCGAGGGAACGCCCCCTGTGGCCTGGGGACACCCTCCGGAGGGGCAGCCCCCGACCCCTGCCCGCCGAGATCCACCGTCTTGCTCTTCCTCTTTTCCGCCGCGGTCGCCTTGGGTCGCCAACCTACTGATCTCCAGGCAGATGCCGCAGGGCCCCGAGCCGATGCCCGCGCCCTTGAACCTCCCTGAACACACACATATATATATATATGTGTGTGTGTGTGTGTGTGTGTGTGTGTGTGTGTGTGGAGAAGGTAGATTTTATTCATATTCTCAGCTTTGTTACACTTGCCAGGCGTATATGCACAGGACTTCATACAACTCACATTTAATCTCACCACACCGCAGCCTGCATACTCACATCTGCCTCTCATCGCACACCGCATTGCAACGCACGCCACATCGCGCCGCATCGCACAATGCATCATACTCCGCAAAACACCCGCCGTCGCACCCGCATGCTTGATCGCACACCGCACCCACATGTTGCCCGCCCACAACATCCTCTAGTCTGGCTCTCACACACAGCCTCCCAGTCCTGGTAGAAATACCTCGGTTAAATCCCCCGAGCAATCCTTCCACGGGGATTCGAACCTCCACCCATCAGACCCGGGTGTTTATGCCTCCAACTCCTGACCAATTGGGTCAGGCCTCTTTGGCATGTCGCAAAAGCCTTTCCTCTCGTCGCATATATTACTCTGTTGTATCTTAAATGGTTCTCTCATCCATTCAGGAAAACTTGTCGAAGGATGATGCAAGGCAGCAGTTCTTGAGAATCCTGAGAACTCTTCCTTATGGGAACTCAGTTTTCTTCAGTGTGCGGAAAATAGATGATCCAATAGGACTTCTACCTGGACGAATCATTTTAGGCATCAATAAACGCGGGGTTTGTTGTTCCTCCTCCAATACTTTCTATATTTTAAAATTACAAACAAGCAAACACCTGTAGATCCTCACTTGATTACTCCTGTATTGCAGGTTCACTTTTTCCGTCCAGTTCCTAAGGAGTATTTGCACTCTGCAGAGCTAAGAGACATCATGCAATTTGGTAGCAGCAACACAGCTGTTTTCTTTAAGATGAGGGTTGCTGGTGTCCTTCATATTTTTCAGTTTGAAACTAAGCAGGTGAAGTAATTTAGATGTCTCTTCTTGTTGGCTTTCGGTTGATTACTTTCTGAGTCTTTAATCATTCTGTAACAATAGATGGTTATTAGAACATTGATACATTTAAATCAACACTCTACAGGGAGAGGAAGTATGTGTTGCACTTCAAACACACATAAACGACGTGATGCTCCGCAGATACTCAAGAGCACGCTCTATTGCTGGTGGGACAATTCAGAGTGATGTACCGAGAGAAATTAAGCCTCCAAGTGTAGAAGTTTATGACAAACGTGTGGAAGAGTTATCAAAAGCTGTTGAAGAATCTCAAAAGAATGCAGATAAAGTAATTGATTTTTATTATTTCCTTAACTTTATTCATTGCCATGAGTTCTGTCATGTCGTTTCCTTTGCATTTATCTTTTCACGACAATGCAATAGTTCACAAACAATATAAGAAGATGTTTCTTCTGAGTCTAGTCTCTAAGGAATCCAAATCAAAATTGACCACTGACCTCTGACTAAAGAACCATCAGCCACTAATTTTGCATAGGCACTGACACGGATTCGGGTACGGACATGATACAGAATACGATATTTTAGAAAATTTTGGGATTCCGTTACGACAGGGATGCGGTAATATATACACATAAAACATCTTTATATACATATTTTATACATTAGATCTTAATAATATCTATATTTAAGCATGTTTTGGATAGTAACTAGGTTCCAAAAAAGTTCTAGAAATGATTTACAAAAAATGTCACTTTCTCGTATCTCAGTTATGTTTGACATGATCACAAACATGCCGGAATCACTTTCAGCTAAGTTTTGGGCCTTTTTGGAAAATTGGAGCCTTTATGTGGGTGAGCCATATCTGACAGGAGTATCAAAGAAGTATTGTGTCTAATACGTGTCGGATACAGATATGATCCTCCAGAGGAGTATCCATGCAACATAGATCAGCAAGAACTCCTTCAAATCCGCTGTTTTGTAAAAAAATATTCCATGTTTGTCCTCCTCAATCCGGCTCTTAAAAAGTACCAATTCTATTAGAGAGTTCCCCATCGAACTGACATCCAAGTCACCTTGTCTAATAAAAAGAAAAGTTCTAAATGTAAAAGTTCTCCATTAACTAGATGAAGAAATTCTTCGGTCTGGATGAAAGATACACTACAAAATTTAAATGTCTAGAAAAGCCTTTCAACGTGCAAAAAAGTGAGTCAATTTCAAAATCTTCAAGTAATATTGACGTTTCCGTCACTATGCAACTAATTAAGAAGAATGGGAAAAGATGGTCCTGTCAACATGGAAAAACAAAGTTTTTCTTCTGATGAGCGGACATGCTTCATATATCAGCATTGAAGCTCTAGGCATGTATCGAATGTGCTGGTAACATATTGATCAAACCATGGTGTTGAATCAATCTTTTAATTAGTCAAATTGTATTTATTGATATAAGATCTGGTAGGTTCTATTTTGGATTTTAGATCCTTTAGTTTCCATTTACTTGATGAATAATTTTTTATTCTTCTCCTCCCATAAAAGGTTACTGTTGATAAAGAGACCATTGTTAAAGCTATCAGACCACTTTTTCAGATTAGTTATTAAGCAGGCAGTTTTGCAACAGTTGGCATTAAAAACAGTTTTGAATCTTTTGTGGCTTATGTCCACTTAATACAGGTTAATACCAGCTGACTTTTGGGGTTATATGTTCGTTCATTCTTGAGACAGTATCATCAGAAAGAACTGCTATAAATGAAACTTCCATCAACTCTCTTTCTCAAATTCAATACTATGCTTTTTGCAGTTATTAGAAGAATTGCATACAAAGCAGAAACAAGAGTTAGAGATGCAGGAAGAATTGGAAGGGCTTAAAGATTCTTTACAGTCTGAAAGGCAAAACTTAAAGGAAATTGTTGGTGACAGGGATAACCTTAAGGCACTATGTGACGAGAAAGATTCAGCTCTGCAGGTAGTCTTAAGATAGGCAAAGGCGTTTTCTCATAGTTTTCATTCTGTATATCCTTACTGGCCTCTATTTCTCTCTCTTTCTCTCTCTCTCATTAATGACGATACTAATCTTTATTTAGGCTGCATTGGCTGATAAAAGAAGCATAGAGGTAAAGCTAGTGAAGCTGAGTTCTCAACAGCAGTTGTTGGCAGAAAGTAACCTTAAGAAGGAGAAGGAGAAGTTAGTTACATCTGGTAACCAGGAAGATGGTACGGTAATGGGAAGCTTAAGAAACGGTTCTAGTGATTCCCAGGTGTGTGTGATTACTTCAAAAGGTTAACACATAATATAGGCTTAATAACTTGTATGTACGTTTCCGTATTAGTGTTACTGAAATAGCTACTATACCAGAAAGGAGAGAGACTTCTATAAACTAGGCACAATCTTGTTATTTGACATTTATCTAATACTTTTCGTTTGTAAACTAGGCATTAAATAAACTTCAAGAAGAGCTGAAGGCATGTAGAAATGAGCTGCTTGCCTCAAAGGATACCGCTAAGGCACTACTGAAGGATAAATTGTTGCTTGAACAGAGGATTCAGAGGCTAGAGAAAAAGAAAATTGACGAGGTTGAATTTATATATGCATTCATATTAATGTCCATAAGTACTTAATATTTACTATATTGTCAATTTAGTTATGATGCTGAAATTTTCTTCTCTTCTATTAATGTGCAGTGATGTAATATTCTCTTTTTATAACATTTTTATTATACTCAAATTTGTTTGCATATGCTGGTTATCCTTTTTTTTTTTTAAATATCATGATAATTGTTCTACATTTTATAGTTAACATAAGATGTGGTGTTTACTGATTTAGGTCCTTTACTTTGGTCATTAAAATGCAGAAGAGTATTGCAGAAAAACATTTCGAGGAAGAGCGCAAAACACTAAAACAGCGTATCACAGATTTGGAACACAAATTGGAGACTTCTACGCAAGTGTTAGGTGTTGCTGAATCTACTCTTTCAATGAGAGATGCTGAACTAGATGCCCTACAAAACAATTTGAAAGAGTTAGATGAATTGCGAGAAATGAAAGAGGTTATTCTCATTGCATCATTTCTTTTAGTAACATATGGAACATATTACTTTTTTACTGATTAATACGAATACGAGGTTTAGTCATTTTCAAATGGTTAAAGAACTTAAAATTGATATTATTAGCAAAACAAACCAATAATAAAGGATCTTGTACTTTTATCAGGATATTGATAGGAAAAATGAACAGACAGCTATGATTTTGAAGAAGCAAGCAGCACAGCTGGTTGAATTTGAAGCACTGTATAAGGAGGAGCAAATTTTAAGGAAGAGATACTATAATACAATTGAAGGTTTGTATAACATCATTACATTTTTCTATGAACATGAGTTTCATCTTGTTGTTTAAAATTCTTGTATCTTTCAACTAATATAAACATTTGAGTTGGCAGATATGAAAGGAAAAATAAGAGTTTTCTGCCGCTTGAGGCCTCTAAATCATAAGGAGATTGCTGGAAAAGAGAGGAATGTAATTTCATCTCTTGATGAATTTACTGTTGCACATCCATGGAAAGATGATAAATCAAAGCAACATTCATATGATCGTGTATTTGGGCATACTTCTTCTCAAGAAGATGTTTTTGAAGATACTAAGGTGAGTCACTTTGAACTATAAACATTTAGGATCTTTGAGGTTGATATCTAGAAGTTTGTCCCTATGTTATACGTTATATAACAATATTTTGTAAATTTAACTGTTTTATGATTGACATACAGTACCTAATACAATCGGCAGTAGATGGGTACAATGTATGCATATTTGCATATGGACAAACGGGTTCGGGAAAGACTTTCACAATTTATGGTTCCGAGAGTAGCCCTGGACTTACCCCAAGAGCAACTGGTGAACTATTTAAATTGATTAAGCGCGATAGCAGCAAATATTCATTTTCTATAAAGGTGATTATGCAATCCTATTCTTTTTTAGTATTTTACTCTCAAAACATGATGGTGTGAATATTCTTAGTAAAAATCATTATAATTTAGATGTGTTTGTATGAGATATTTGATCGGTAATCTGTCTGTTCATAATATGACCTTCACTAGCAACCTGTATATCTAACCATACCAGGATCGATTTTCTATTTGATTTGCTTAATGTCAAAGGAATAAAAAAAATACATGATGGAAAATAATGTCCTATTCTATATAATCAGGAGGTAATAAAAATATGTAAGTTAATCATTAACTCTCACTGCCAAGATGCTAAATAGGCACAATAGTTTTACCCTACTATCATAACTTGTAAAACAGGGTCTATTATGTAGTTATGTCCTATTATCTAACTGTTTCTCGTTATGTACCTCTCCTTATCCTATATATCTCTCCTTATCCTATATATTTGTATACATCCTACCTCAATAAAGATATCCTAATTAGTTGACACCTCCCAGCATGATATTAGAGCAGGATTAGCTTTGTTACCTTAGTCATGATTGTATGACATGAGTTTGTCCCAAAATGTGAACCAATTAACTTTAGATTATCCATAATCAACATAGAGGGTTGACGTCAGGTCAACAACCTATCATAAAACTGTCAAATCTTGTATGGAGCTTTCTCATGCTCCATAGCCGACTCCATTCTGATGGGAAAATGCTTGGATGATGATGATGCAATCCTGTGCACAGATACATCATAATGTTGCTTATCTCATATTTTTTTATATCAATTCAAAACTTAATTTAATTATTTTTGCCATATGTGAAAGGAAAGTTGAGAGAAATGGGAGAGAATAAAATGGGAGGGGTAAAAGTAGTTGCAAACATTGACAACACTGTAACACGTACGAGGAGCGCAGAGAGCTAGGTGTAAATCTCCTCTCCCTCCTGTGATTTGTAGGATTGGCATCTTCGGGAGACTTCTCTACATGTTGGGCTAGTTTTGGATTGTCTATTGCCTGAACCCAAACAAAATATCTGTTAAATATGGATTTTGTCCTTACATAAAAACAATGAATAATATTGGTTCAAATATCATAATGGATTCTGTTAGTTTGCTTTCTGTCGGTTTTGGAAACTGGTAGCTATGTAGTACTTTCTAAAGTTATTTGTTTCTTACACAATCATATCCTTGTTTTAATTTTCACCTTTATATAACTCCTCTGTCAGTTTATAAGTTTGAAGTAATTTTTTTTAATGTTATGGCTTGCATTTTGATATTTCGCTTCTCTTAGAGTGACGATGCTAATGATTTCTGCAGGCATATATGGTGGAGTTGTACCAAGACAATCTCGTGGATCTCTTGCTTCCCAAAAATGCAAAGCGCTCAAGGCTAGAAATAAAAAAAGATACAAAGGTAAAATTTTGTTATTGTATATGAATACATCCTTCTGGAGTAGTCCCTTCTAGTTTCCTAAGCGATGACTTATTAAACGTACTTTCACTTGTTAAGATATTATAACTATAGGGACAAACAATTCAGAATTGTCTTCAATTTATCTGCTTGATCAAAGTCTCATGGTTTCAATGGGTTTGGTCAAGTTCTGACCATAATTGATCTATTTGCCATTTGTTTTAATTCATAACCCTAAGTTGACCTGTGTTCTTTATTTAGGTATGGATTTGAACCGTAGTCTAGCTTACTACAAGTTGGACCAGGGTCGCCTCTACTCATTTTGCATCGAAATGCAAAGTGCGGCATGAATTTTTTTTTTATAACATTCTTAAGTCAACAAAGGCGGTTCAATTTCTTGCCAACAGTAACGCTACGAGATAGACCGATTGACAAAGTTTCTCTTAAAATAAAATAGATTAGAGAACCTTTTTTTTCTTCTATCACAGCAGAACCCTAGGAGAAACAAAGACTGGCCAACACTTTACCTTGCTTCAAACAAAGTCGGCGAGATGCGTCACAGTAGAGAAGATATGAGGCATTGGCTCAATAGCAGGAAGCAGTGAGGCACAGGCCGGTAATAGTGGACGGCGAGTGATGTTTAGAATGGCTAGAGTGTATGTTCTAGATCTGTCCTGGTTGGTGGTTGTAGGTACCAGAGTTTTGTCGTAGAGGCATGAAATCGACTATAGGGTTGCAAACAGCCAGGTAGGGTAACAAGGGCGGTGCTTATGCTGTAGTTGGCTGCCAGCATTTGTGGTGATTATCTGCTTACATTGATGGCGGCAGCAATGGTATCTGGTATAGTTGACCATGGATGGTTCGAAGGTGGAAAATGCCTGAAACAGGAGTTGCAACAATGATGAAGTGAATAGGGTCATAAGGTCGATGTGATCTCTTTGGTCACAGGAATGACAATTGTAAAACAGTGGCCATAGAGCCAATAACGAATGGGCAAAAGTAGATGAGAAGTATTGGAAGCTCTGATACCATATCTTAAACGGTAAAACCTTGCAGTAAATGAATCATCTGGGAAACAAATTGGGATTTGTTTAGTAGGGTTTGGATTAGGAAAGGAAAAATGTATGTTTTCTGGAGAAATGGTAGGAAAAGGAGAGGTAGATGAGTGGGCTTACCTAATTCCAGTTAGATTTGATACCAATTGCGTCACACAATTTTCATGAAGATCTTAACAGCATGGAGGATCTCAATACTGCTGCTTTAATTTGTTGCCCTACCCCATGTATATGTAGGCTGGCTGCCATATTCTTTTACAACATTTAAATCCCTACTGTTAAAACAGTCACTACTCAATTTTAGTTCATAACAAGAACCATTATATAATGATGTGACCAATAGTCCATAGCTGAAATGAATTTTAAAACTAGCTAAACTGAGAAAAGTAACTTAAGGTTGTTTTCAGACATGAAATGTTGTATATGCTGAAGATATTTATTGTTTATTTTATTGGAAATACATTTTATTTTATTCTGGATTTGGAACCTTATTAAATTTGTGCTTAATCGTATTCTGCAGGGGATGGTCTCTGTAGAGAATGTGACTGTTGTACAAGTTACAACCTATGAAGACCTAAGGGCAATTATTACAAGAGGATCTGAACAACGACATACTTCTGGAACGTACATGAATGATGAAAGTTCGAGATCACATTTGATACTCTCAATTATTATTGAGAGTACGAATCTTCAAACTCAGTCTCTTGCTAGAGGAAAGGTTAGTGCAAACCATAATCTGTTTACTCTAGAGATTCTAATGATAATACACTTACAGTAAATATTTATAAAAAAAACTTCTTTCCTCTCTTCTAATTAGAAACGTATGTTTATTTTTATTATGATAGTATTTTCCTTTGTTTTTTTATCATATATACGCGCATGTTCATTCACATTACGTGTAGAACAGTTAAACTTCATCTTGAATTTCCGTTTTACTGCAATGATCATATGCGGATATATATATAAATAACAACAATAAAGATTAAAGATTACTATGCGTACTGCTACCCCCCCCCCCCCCCCCCCCCCCCCCCCCCCCCCTTGCCCCTTGAAGTTTGACCACTTATCACTGAACCTCCCAACGTTATTTTTAATCATGGAACCCCCTTGTTGTCAGGGACTCAAAAAAGTTTCGTTATGTTTGCCTACGTGGACTATTTTTTCTAGTTGGACAAAAATGCCCTCTTAATTGTTTGAACCGTTGGTGAGTTTCTTCTTCATGAACTCATTCATTTGCTTGAACCCTAAATACACCAAATTGGGTTTAAATCTAAATTCCTACTGTAGAAAATAGTTGTTGTATTTTATTGATAATCTCTTGGCTATTTATAGCCTTACAACCTCCTCATTACATTAACTCTCTATAGTAATATCCTATGGCATATTCTCAACATACCAAATATACTAATAGGATATTCCAGCACATATTCCAACATATCAAAAATACCAATAGGATATTCCAACACTCCCCCTCAAGATGGACGAAAGATATTCACTAAGCCCATCTTGTCACGTTCTCTCATCATGCTGACAGAGTTAAGCCCCTTGGTCAGTCTGTCCGCTACCTGATCTTTGGTTGGAACATAGCCCAGCTCTAGTAGTCCACTATCCAGGTTTTCTTTGATGAAGAATCTGTCAATCTCGATATGCTTGGTCCTGTCATGCTGTACTGGATTGTTGGTAATACTAATAGCTGACTGGTTGTCACACCATAGCTTCATCTTGGCCCCCTGGTTCAGCTTCAGCTCCATCAGCATATTCTTCAACCACAATAACTCTGTGACTCCCAAGGCCATAGCTGTATATTCTGCTTCAGCTGTTGATCTGGCCATCACTGACTGCTTCTTACTCCTCCAAGAGACCAAGTTGCCTCCTACAAATATGCAATATTCCGAGATGGTTCTCCTGTCGTCAGCACAGCTAGCCCAGTCAGAATCACAAAAACCTTCGATACTCACATAATTATTCCTTCTTAAAATCAGTCCCTTCCCGGAACCTCCCTTCAAGTACCTCAGAATCTGGTACACTGCGTCCATATGACCCTTCCGGGGGTCATGCATGTAGCGGCTCACTACGCTGATCGCAAAGCTGATATTAGGTCGGGTGTAGCACAAGTAGATCAACTTGTCCACCAATCTCTGATATCTATCCCGGTCAACTGTTCTCCGGCTTCAGCATCCAGCTTGAACTTCTGGTCTATCGGTGTCGTAGCTTGTTTGCATCCCATCATTCCTGTTTCCGTAAGCAGGTCCAGTGCGTACTTCCTCTGAGAAAGAACAATTTTCTCTGTATCTCGAGCAATCTCAATCCCATGGAAGTATCGAAGAGGGCCAAGATCCTTCACCTCGAACTCCTTGCCAAGCTTCCCCTTGAGTTGGACGATCTCCTGCTCATCATCGCCTGTGATAATTATATCATCCACATACACCGCAAGCATGGTGATGTGGCTTCCACTTCGTCTGAAGAACACAGTATGATCAACATTGATCTGCTGATATCCCATCCCTATCATTGCTCTCTTGAACCTGTCAAACCACGTTCGAGGTGACTGATTGGTGCCGAATTCTAGTGGTATCTCCATGTACACCTCCTCCACTAGATCCCCATGAAGAAATGCATTCTTCACATCCAGTTGGTGTAGCTTCCATCCTCCATTGGCTGCCAGAGAGATCAAGGTCCTGATAGTACTCATCTTCACCACTGGTGCAAAGGTCTCGTCATAGTCGATGCCGTACGTCTGACTGTATCCTTTTGCCACCAGTCGAGCTTTGTAGCGTTCAACTTGTCCATCTGGGTTATGCTTCACAGTGAAAATCCACTTGCATCCGACTGCTCTCTTCCCTTCTGGCAGTCTCACCAGCTCCCAAGTTCGGTTCTTCTCCAGTGCATCACTGCTTTCCACTTTGGATTGTTCTTGGCTACTTGCCAATTGTTAGGTACAGTAACACTATCCAATGATGCAATAAAAGCTCCATGAGAAGAAGAGATACGATCATATGAGACAAATTTAGCAAGGTCCCAACCATATCTATCAGGAGGTTTTTCCGCATTGCTGCGAGTGGACCTCCATACTGATGATGGTTGGGGAGGAGGAGAAGGAAGGATATCACCTGAAGGAGAAGGTGGTGGTGTAGGTGTCTCAGGAGTCAAGACGGGCGCAGGCAAGGGACTTAGCACTGGCACTGTAGGAACTGGTCCTGTAAGTTGCTTCTCTCGTCTGCTGTAGGTAAGTATCTTCCCCTGAGCTGTGGGCCTAACACCTCTTATTTTCTTCCCCTGTCCCTTTTCATCTTCCTGTACCCTATTTGTTCCTCCAAGCCATACTCCGAGATCAGTTGAAATGCTTCCCAACAACTCCCCCTCTCGCCTCATACTTGCAGTATCAGGTGAGATATTTGGGTTTTCCTCCTGACTGTAGTATGGCTCATGTTTTCTGAAGTGAACATCCAAACTTACAAATTTTCTTTTTTCCACTGGACTCCAGCATACGTAGTCCTTCTGAGTTCCCGAGTAGCCCACAAAGATACACTTGATTGCTCGAGGATCAAGCTTCCCTACCGACGGTCTGTTGTCCTTTACGAAGCATACGCAGATAAACACCTTTAGTGGGAGCATCCCACTATTATTTTCCTGTAGCATCTCGCATGGAGACCTCCATCCCAATACCTTCGAAGGCATCCTGTTGATCAGTTGAGCTGCTGTCAACATTGCATATCCCCACAGACTCTATGGGATATTCATGTCTATTATCATACTTCTCGCCACTTCCAGGAGGTGTCTGTTCTTCCTTTTCGCTACTCCGTTCTGTGCTGGTGTATATGCACAGGTGGTCTGATGCCGTATCCCTTGGGCGGACAAGTATTCCGCAAGTGTCTTGTTGGTGTACTCCGTTCCATTATCAAACCTCAGTATCTTCACCACTGCCTTGTACTGAGTCTGGACATGTTTGTGAAAGTTCCGAAAACAGGAGAGGACCTCACTCTGATTTTTCATCAAATACAGCCAAGTAGTATGAGAAAAATAATCTATGAAGGTAACAAAATATTTGTAACCATTCATAGGAGTAGTACAAGGCCCCCAGACATCAGAGTGTACCATATCAAAAACAGACGAGCTTCTATGACCGCTACTCACATATGAACTCCTAGTAAGTTTGCCTAACTCACAAGCATCACAAACTAGTTTCTCTTTATTAACTTCTTCATAAATTGCAGGGTATAATTTTCTTAAAATACCAAATGAAGAGTATCTCAACCTCCTGTGGTGGAGTCGTAATGTATCTTCCGCACTCATCTTCTTCAGTCCTTCCATTCCTGCCTTTTCTGCCATAGATACTAATGCTTAATCCAGTCCTTCTCGATCCAGGTACCACAGTCCATCATGCCAAGTGCCAGTCCCATATCTTCGTCCCATCTCCTTCTCCTGGAAGATCACCTTAGGAATATCAAAGCAGACAGTGCATTTTAATTGGAGGATTATAGAACTAATGGACAAAAGACTAACTGAAAAAGGAGCATGCAAAACATTGGATAATTTTACTGAACCTGTACAATCGACAGTACCCTTAACGACCACTGGCTGGAAAGTACCATCAGTTGTTTGAATGCTGTCCGCCGATACGAGGTGAGTGTAGGAAAAAACTCACTAGCATTCCCTGTCACGTGCCGAGACGCACCCGAATCGATAATCCAATCCGACGATCTGAGGGAAGACATAGATGCAAGGGCGAGCGAGTCGTCAGTGTCTTCCGCCGACGGATGGGCATACATGACAGCGTTGCCTCTGGCGAAGAATGAGGTGGACGCCTCTCCGGTCCTACTCCTGTCTCCATCGCTCGATGCTCTCTGCCTCCTCCTGAGTACTTCCAACATGTCCTGCAGTGCCTGATCCTCCTCAGTATAGACATCGTCAGCTGTCTCCTCGCGTTCTGCTACCAACAAGTTCGCCCGACAACCTCCTCGACCGCCTCGTCGATCCCTACAACCATGGTCACATCCTCCAATTCCACGTCTACCGCCTGAATCTCTCTTGGGTGGTTTGGTGCAAGCATACCTCAGATGACCCACCTTCCCGCAGTTGTAGCACTGTCGGGGCTCTCTCTTAGGTTCTGACGGTGCTCTTCGTCCTGTCGAGCCCTCATTCGGCTCTGTCTTCTCTGCGAGGGTTCTCCTTCCCCGTCGTGGCCAACTCAGGTAGGTATCAAGCTTCAGATCGATGGAGGGAAGCTCCAACTTCGGCGACGTTCGTGTCGTGCTCTCACCAGCCGACATCTTCTTCAACTTCATCAACGTCGCAACCTCTGCAGGATCCAGCTTCTTGATGATCTCCTCCATCGATGCTTCTCCTCTCCGATCACGTTACGTCCGCTCCACGACTCACGCTCGTTCTCGTCGTCCGTTCCTAAATCCGAACATGTCTATTTTCATCATATCTAGGTATCGGTGTCCTCTTTCGGAATGATCCGAACAACGACAACGTCGTCGTTACGTGCGGTAGGAGGGGACAACGTGCACGTGGGAGGGACGGCCGGCGCACGTACCACAGCGGGCAGCAGCAGCAGCAGTAGGCAGCCGCAGCAGCAACTGCAGCAGCAGGCACGGGAAGGGGGGATGCTGTGCGCGGGTTAGGATTTGTTGGCAGGGAGAGAGAGAGAGAAGAGGGGGAAGGTTAGGGTTTGTGGAAATGTGGCTCTGATACCATGTAAAAAATAGTTGTTATATTTTATTAATAATCTTTTGGCTATTTATAGCCTTACAACCTCCTCATTGCATTAACTCTCTATTGTAATATCCTATGTCATATTCTCAACATACCAATATACTAATAGGATATTCCAACACATATTCCAACATATCAAAAATACCAATAGGATATTCCAACACCTACCAAAGCTTTATTCTTCTCCAAATTTCTAACTCGACGTCATAGGTTTGTTGTTTTGCATGTACGCCTAAATAGTCAAATTGTGAATATAAATTTCCAAATATCATCTAAACCCAAAATTTCTAACCAAACTTTAAAATTCATGAACATTTTTGCTGCGTGTCCAAATATTATGTAATTTCAATCTTTTCCCTCTCTAAATTTGTTCTATATATCATTTTCAATGAAGATAAAGGAATTGCTCATATTTGTTTTGCCTGTGTTTCTATGTAGATTAATCTAAATGTAATTCACTTTGTAGTTCTCATTATAATGTATGACTATATTTTTCATAAATAAATACGGTTTGTCCAATTGGAATTGCAATTTATGAATTCTTCTACAAACTTGAGCTTTGAACCTTGTATTTTTTTTTTTTTTTCATCTTCTTCTTCGAACTTGAGCTTTGAATCTCCAAAGTTTATTAACCAATTGTCCAAACTTGAGCTTTGAATCTTTCAAAATCAAAATTCACATGTTCAACAAAAATAAAAATCTAGTTAAATTTGCATAAATATTTTAGGCATAACACACCAAATTCCACAAATATCAAATTTTGAATAAGAATTTAGGGTTATTAAATTGAATTTTCATGGAGAAGAAAGTCTCCAATGGTCAAACAGATAAAAGAAGGGTATTTTAGTCCACGAGTATAAAATTACTACACATGGGCATAACTTAACGGGAGTTTTGAGTCTGAGAAGATGGAAGGTGGCTCCATAATGAAAAAAAATAAGGTCAGGGCTTTGATGTGGTCAAACCTCATGGGAGTTTCCCTACTATTAATGCTTTTTTAGACAAGTTTTTCTCTTGAAGGACATGCATCTTGCTTTATTCTAAATACTCAATTTAGTTCTAATCTTTGACAATGTTACTTAGAGAAGTAGGCTAGAAAGTTTTCTTCTTTGCTGGCTTCATATTGACAACTAAACCTAAGCCGAAACACGGGTGACATGTTACAATGTAGTCAATTTCTTGTCTTGGTGTATCTGAGCATCCAGACGGAAATTGTATCATATTTGTTGGTTCTTCCAATGTGTATTTCAATTTTTATTTTGATTGCCTTAACAATGCTTAATAATCTTGTTTTGTCGATGTTACAGCTTAGTTTTGTAGATCTTGCTGGTTCTGAGAGGGTAAAGAAGTCAGGTGCTTCAGGCAATCAGATGAAAGAAGCCCAAAGTATCAACAAATCTCTGTCTGCTCTCGTGGATGTGATTGGCGCATTGTCTTCCGAAGGACAGCATATACCATACAGGAATCACAAATTGACAATGCTCATGAGTGATTCTCTTGGTGGCAATGCAAAGACTCTCATGTTTGTTAATGTGTCTCCAGCAGAGTCAAATTTAGATGAAACATACAACTCTTTGATGTAAGTTTCCTACTCATGTTGCATTCATTCTTTTGATTGTTGGAGCTTAGTCTAACTTTATATTTTATTACATTCAGAGCATGTACGTCGCATCTATAGCTTTTTACTTGATATCTTGATTTTGTTTTACGATTTGTAGTTATGCGACTAAGGTACGCTGCATTTCCAATGACCCAACAAAAAATATTTCCTCGAAAGAAGTTGTGCGTTTGAAGAAGTTGGTGGCTTACTGGAAGGAACAGGCAGGAAAGCGAGCCGATGATGAAGAATTAGAAGAGATTCATGAAGAAAGATCTATAAAGGAGAAATCTGATAGGATGTAGCAGCGCTAGGTTAGAGGTAGCTCGTGCCTATATTACTTGAGGTAGCACAAGTGCATCAACGTTAAGAGTTTCGGAAAGGCGAGGCTAGACATTTTGTTGTACAGTTAGAAATGAATGTTCACAGTGGTAATCTTCTGTATACAAACCAACGGCTTGTCATTTATACGGAAAAGCTGATATTATTATTATTCAATAGCCATTTTCTATATTTTTTCCCTCATGGTTCCAGTTTCATATCAGCATCTTATACCTGGAATGTTTTTAATAGGTTGATATTAATGTCTGCTTTTGACTGATCAATATTTGCATAGATGAATGAAGAGACCGAGTGGAAACCATCGGGAAAGCTGTGTATTTATTAGCGTTTGTAGAAATTTATTTTTTCCAATTTTAATATCTGGGCCATCCACTCTATTAATTGTCCTTAACAAGACCCTTTGTTTTTTTTAAGGAAATAGTTTACTCCTTTGTGACAATGGATGGTTACTTTAAAGGATTATGTGATGATCATAAACCTCATTCAAATGCACTCTGTTATTACATCGTTCTTCCTGGTTTTGTTGGTGTTTTTGCCTTTGGACTAGTATAAAATAGTCCCACATCAGCTACACCACCAAGTGGGTATCTCAATTTTGCATGTGTTGAGGTGTGCACATGGGGTTTGCTGGGACACATGTAGGTACCATGTGGGTGTGTTTTTCTAGGAGGAAATAATGATCAACTCCTCAAAGAAAGCATGTATGTTTTTTATCACTCGGACACGGGCTCAAGGGTGCAAAATGGCTCGTCGCGCATGCACGGGCGCGTGCGCGAGTGTAGGCGCGGACTGGCGCACGACTCCACTGATTGCGGGATGATATAAAATATCAAACTTATTTTTAAGTATTGGTATTTTAGTCCCACATAGGACAAGAGAAGAGGTGGAGTTTCCATCCCTCTCTATATATAGAGCCCCCTGGCCTCCTTTTGGCGACATAATATTAAAGATAAGAGGAGTCTGTTGAGTCTAAGAGTCTGTTAGAGTCACAAAAAGGAGTTGACTACGAGCGTTGTAGAAGTTCTTTGTGAACTTGCTGGTTCCTGGAAGCAGATCGATGCAGATAAATCTTGCTTTGAGCAACAGTGATCTTTATCACCCCAACAAGAATTATTTTTCTTTCTCTTCTTCCTCTTCAAGTCTTCTGTAAGTTGTAATCCGCTCTGTATGTCTGCAACTGCAATTGCAAGGAATAGCGTGAGATTATTCTGTTAAGCTGTAAACAGAATTATTAGTGGTTCCCAAAGAGGTTTCAGGTTCTAGAGAGCAAATTTGTTTGCACGGATCTCCGAAGTCCTAACACTCAGAACATAGAGCAAATTTGTTGCGTGAGGTCTTTGTTTCTGATCGTTACTCAGAACAGAGAGCAAACTTGTTTGCGTGAGGTCTTCGTTTTTGATCGTTACTCAGAACAAAGAGCAAACTTGTTTGTCGGAGGTCTCTGTTTTTTTATTATCATTTTTTTTCGTCTAGATCTGTTTCATGAATAACAATCTCAAAGCAAGATCTGGATCCGGTGGAGAACAACCGTGCAAACCTTCTCGATACAAGTTTTAATAAACTTGATAAGTTTGACGGGGTGCATTTCGACATCCGGAAGGGAAAGGTCAGCCTAAATCTTCAACTCGTAAATGTAGACTACGTGTTGACAGATTCAGAGCCTGTTATTTCAGAGGGTGAAAATGTTCGGAGGATCGCTGAGGCCACTACCTTGTAGACGAAGTGGAGAAGAGACAACCACCTCTGCAAGTTGCTGATACTGAACTCCATGGAGAATTCTATGGCAGAGTTGTACAACAAGAAGGTTCAGGCAAAAGATGTCTGAGAGTCTCTAGAGAAGCATTATAAGTCCGATGAGAACATGAACAAGATCCATGTGACTGAAAAGATCTGGAAGATGCGATTTGAGGATGACAAGACAATGTTGTCTCAAGTCAATAAAATTTTCAAGTTGCACAAAAAACTTGAGGATGATGGCATGTCCCTAGTTAATGCTTTCATCGTCAGGGGCTGCAAGTTGCTGATACTGAACTCCATGGAGGATTCTCTGGCAGAGTTGTACAACAAGACGGTTCAGGCAAAAGATGTCTGCAAGTCTCTAGAGAAGCATTATAAGTCCGATGAGAACATGAACAAGATCCATGTGACTGAAAAGATTTGGAAGATGCGATTTGAGGATGGCAAGACAATGTTGCCTCAAGTCAATAAAATTTTCAAGTTGCACAAAAAACTTGAGGATGATGGCATGCCCCTAGTTAATACTTTCATCGTCAGGGGTATTTTTGCCAAGCTCCCGCTTGGGTGGAGCAACTTCATTGCGGACATGAACGTAAGAAGATGGAGGTGGATCTTGAGCGCCTCCTACAATGGATCCATGTTGAAGATGAGTTGAGGATCAACTCAAAGTGCACACACTGTCCAATTAGTTAGCAAATGCCAACATGGTGCACGCTGGAGATTCTAAGGGGAAGCAGAAGGCTTCTCACAATAACAAAAAGGATTTCACCCATCTGAAGGTGAAGTCGGCTCCGTTTAAGCCAAAGCCTAAGAATGATGGGGCTTGTTTCAACTGTGGCAAGAAGGAACACTTCAAAAAGGACTGCAGATCCAAGCCCAAACTGAAAGATCAGGATAAGGCTAACTTGGTTGCCATGATTGTGCAGGTTGAATTGACTCATGTTGACACTGACTGGTGGGTGGATACTGGTGCATCCTGCCATGTTTTCTCTAAGAAGAAGTTGTTCGCTACAAACAAACCTACATCTAAAAGGATTATGATGGCAAACCAGACACAAGCTGAAGTACTTGGATGGGGACGGTGGTAGTGACTCTGACTTCGGGGAAGTCGCTGACGCTTCAGGATATGAAGCACGTACTGATAATAGCCAAGAACTTAATCTCTGGAAGTCTGCTCTGCAATGCAGTCTTGAGGATGGACATCAACGCTGGTCAAATGGTTATGTCCTCTAAAGGAACATACTTCAAAAAAGCTTATTATACCGAAGGGATATTCAAACTTCAACTTGTAACTCCGACTGATAATGTTAATGTGGTCTACGTTTCTGATTATTCTCTTGAGTTGTGGCATATATAATAGACTAGGACATGTTCATTATTAAATAATTAACAAGATGTCTTGTCTAGGGCTTATTTCCAAATGTGGGAGTAAGGAGGTAGAGAAGTGTGAAGTCTGTAAGTAGACTAAGGTCACGAGAAAACCGTTCAATCGGGTAAATCGAAGCAAAGATCTTCTGGAGTTGGTGTACTCAGATATCTGTGACTTTAAACAGTTATCCACAAAGGTCGGAATAAAGTACTTTATTAGTTTCATCGACGATTTCTCGAAGTACGCGTTCGTCTATCTTTTCAAGACAAATGATGAAGTATTCGAGAAGTTAAGGACTTCAAGGCTGAAGCCAAACGTTAAACCGAATAAAACTCAAAAGACTCAGAAGTGATAGAGGAAGAGAGTATAGGTCTCTTGAATTCGTATCGTTCTATAAAGAACATGGAATTGTCAACAAGACAACCACTACTGTACTCTCCTCAATCAAACAATGTTGTAGAAAAAAAGAACAAAACATTGACAAAGATGATGAATTCGATGTTGTTAACTGCGGGTCTTCCAAATTGCTTTTGGAAATAAAATGTGCTTAAGGCTACTTTCATTCTGAATAGAGTGCCGTATGCAACTTCCGATGTCACTCCTTATGAACTTTGGTTCAAGGTCAGACCCAACTTGATTGTCGTTCAAGTGTGAGGGTGTCTGGCGTATGTGAATCTTCCGGATTTAAAGATACGGAAGCCGAGAACGAGGACTACGAAGACTATCTTCCTGTGTTATGCTGAGAAGAGTGATGCTTGGAGATTTCTTGATATTGAATCAAATTATATCATTGAATCTCACGACGCAGAATTCTCTGAAGATAAAGTTGCAAGGTACAAGAACATTGTTCTCGTAGACATTCCGGAGAATAGTATGGGTGCACAGGAGGCTGAAGCTCCAAACAAGGATGTAGTCCAAGAAGAAGTTGTTGCAGAAACAATGGTCGAACCAGAACTTGAAGAAATAGTGACTGCGAGTGAGGAGACGTAAGGACTTCAGAGAGGATTTTGTCACCTATCACATGAAAGAAGATCCAGTTATCGATGATGAGGCGATGAAGATCAAATATGCCATCTTTTGGAAGGAGGCTATTACTAATGAGTATGACTCGGTAACCTCCAACAATATTTGGTTGTTGATCGATCTACCTGAAGGAGCAAAACCAATCAGATGTAAGTAGATCTCCAGAAGAAGGTGAAGGCCAATGGAACGGTTAACAAGTTTATGGTAGGTTGGTAGCCAAAGAGTTTTCTCAGAAGTAGGGGATCAATTATTTTGAAACATATGCTACAGTAGCGTGGATGAAGACCATCAGTATGTTGATTTCTCTGAGTATAATTTACAAGCTAGTTATTCATCATATAAATGTTAAAACAATATTTCTGAATGGAGAGTTGACCGAAGAGATTTACATGCAATAGCCAGAAGAATTTGTCGTCAAGGGCCTTGAAGACAAAGTCTGTAAGTTGGTAAAACTGTTGTATGGTCTGAAGCAACCTCCAAGATATGGCACGAGAAGGTTGATAAAATTATAAGATCAAAGGCTATAGGGTCAGTGAGATGGACAAGTGTGTGTACACAAAGTTCGATGATGGGAGATGAGTTATTGTTTGTCTGTACGCGGGCGACATGCTGATATTGGGTACAGATTTAGCATGCGTTACCAAGACAAAGAAGTTCCTCTCATCTAATTTCAACATGAAGGACTTAGGGGAGGCTGATGTTATCCTAGGGATAAAGATCCCCTAGACGAATATTAGATTAGCGCTGCCTCGACCTCATTACATTGAGAAGATGCTCACATGCTGTGGGTATCAGGATCTTTCAGGGATCGATACCCTATATAGGTGTGACAAGAAGCTGAAGTCAAATCCAAAGAAAAAGCGTCAGGCAGCTGGAGTACTCAAGCATCATCGGGAGTTTGATATACGTAACTACTTCCATAAGTCCTCACATAGATTTCTCTATAGGGATGTTGAGTCAGTTCACAATCCAAGTTTGGAGCACTAGAAAGGTGTGAAGAGAGTAATGAGATATCTCAAGAGGACTCAGAATATGCACTGCACTACAGCGGTTATCTAACAGTAGTGGAAGGTTTAGTGATGTAAGCTGGTGCTCAGAAGCAGAGAGCGAAAGGTCCACAGAAGGATACGTCTTCTCCATGGGTGGAGCTGTTATATCGTGAAAGTCGAAGAAACGTACTACGCTCTCACATTCTTCTATGGAGTCTGAGTTTTAAGCACTGCAGTTGCAGCGGATGAAGCTGAATAACTTCCATCTCATGTATGATCTTCAATTGGTAGTTAGTAGTACCGATATACTACGACAACTAGGCGACTGCAGCGGTGACATCAAATGATCTCTTCAATGGCATGAAGATGACTATGCGACTAAGGCACAAGACGGTAAATGATCTTATCAAAATAGAAGTCATTACTATAGTTGATGTTTGGAGCCAGGAGAATCTGGCAGATCCATTCACCGAAGGTCTCAAGTGCCAGCTGGTCGAGGATACAAGAAGAAATAGGCTTGAAGATATTTTGATATTTTGACTTTGTAATCCTGCCATAAAGTTTTATGCTATTGGTTGAAAGAGAAATCTACTAGGCATCTAGCTTTTGGTTCAAGGAATGACCAATGACTAGAAGAATATCAGGAACATTGGTAGTCCTTTGAGACATTGAGGGGTTACATACCTGTCACGCCCCGATCCCGCTAGGGTCGTTCGTCCTCGCTTTGATCCCTGCGGGATTGTTCGTCCTCGCTAAGGCGTGATGTCGTGCAAGCCTAAGTTGCGCTTGCATAAGGCCAGTATCTGCACAATAAAATTAGACAAAGCAAAACACATGCATGCAGTACATTTTTTTTGCACAAAACCAAATATTGGACATAGAGATTTGAAATAAAAATACTTTATTTTATTGATAACTTGATAGGAATATAAGTACAAAGCTTTGCGTCTCAAAATGTCATAGCTTGGCTTACATATTTCTCTTTGAAACTCTTTTGAAAATAGCCACAATGCCCATACATCATATCCCTTTATTACATACTTGAAATATAAAGACACATTCAAAGAAAAACTTGTAACTTGACTTGAAATGAAAATAGCTTTGAGACGATCCACAAGCTCTACTAAGCTGGACGAGCTTTAGTGCCTCATCTAAAATCCCGCTGTCTCCTTGTATCTGAAATGATGCCCATAATGTGGGTCAGTACACATCATGTACTGGCGAGCGGCTTTTGGTCGAACTCACATAAATATGTACTAAATCAATATGTGAAGCTAGCAGTTATTTATTAGTGATCTTTGTACTTGTCTAGGTTCTTTTTAAGAAATTCATAAGAAGCATAGTAGTAGAAAGCACTTGTATAATAATTACCCATCGCTGACAGTCATCCCTGCACAAGACAGGTTAGCACAATTTGCATATGATAATAAGCATACTATTCATCTCTTTGGTCAGTGTTAGGCTTTGCATTAGAAACTGTTCGTATGCATGCACCTAACTACATGGTGGTCCACGAGTAGTTCCCGTGATTAGCCGCTGTGACTCTTGGGTTCAGGTCGTCGCTTTTGGACGTGATGCAACACCCCTCTGATAGCGAGGTTAATTGTACCTCAGGGTATCTAGACAATCTCTCATAGGCCGAGCGTTTTGAGGTGCCCCAAGAACCGCCCGAGAGATCTAGTTTCCTTGTACAACGGACTGCATCTGCAACAAGCTTACAAGTCATCATCCAAAAGCGATTTGTACTGAAATTAATATCGAGTCAAGTTTTATATTTCTTCTGTATTTTATTCTTTATTGAGTCTAGGACATGAAATATAAAATCAACCGGTTATTACTGGCTTAGGTTAACTCCAGTCCACCCTTCCAAAAGGCCTACCTATATATCAAAACTTTACATATCCAAAAAGCCCAAAATACTTATGCAATTTGGCCATTTAAATTGAGTTCTGAAGTGACAGAACTCTGGCAGAGTTCGGTCCGAGTTATGATCGAGTTCGGTCAACCCAAGTTTGAATTTTAGTTGCCTCCAAATCTGCATCCAACGTTTATTTGCGAACTCTTAGCATCCGAACTCTGCCTGAACTCTGCCCGAGTTTGGTCAGGAAAAACACCTATAAATAGAGAATGATTTTTTATTTCTAATCACTCATTTACTCTTCTCTCTATTCATTCTTCAAGTTGTAGAAGCATGGAAAAGAACAGTAAAGTCCATGCGGCTCAAAACATGGGGAGTCTTATGCGGTTCAAGAATCTCTTAGAGCTTCATGCGGCTCAAAAATCCTTTAGAGCGTCATGCGGCTCAAAAGTTCCATAGAGCTTCATGCGGCTCAAAAATCCTTTAGAGCTTCATGCGGCTCGAAAGTCCCCGATAGCTCCATGCGGCTCGGGAAAAGCCACGTGGCCCTATGCGGTTCAAAAATAGGCCTCCACAGCTGGACATAACTACTCTGTTCAGCTGGCTCATTAAATGCTCTGACGCAATACGACAGCTCTGACACAAAGGATTGACAGCTCTGACATAAAGGTAAAATGATGACTCTGACATAATGATGTGCTCCTAGAGAGACGAGAAAATTTTTTATAGCTAGCACGATCCACCAATTCCAATGCTCTTTATGCGGATCGCTTCAAGGACTTCCATGCGGCTCTGACATGTGGCCACCCTCATGCGGCTCAGTTGTGGGGGCTACCCTTATGCGGTTCAGATGGGGGGCCACCCTTATGCGGTTTAGATGGGGGGCCACCCTTATGCGGCTCAGTTGTGAAGCCACCCTCATGCAGCTCTGTTGTGGGGGCCACCCTCATGCGACTCGGTTGTGGGGGCCACCCTCATGCGGCTCAGTTGTGAGGCCATCCTCATGCGGTTCGGTTGTGAGGCAACCCTCATGCGGCTCAATTACCAGACCACACTCATGCGGCTCTGCCAGGACGCCCCGTTCATGCGGCTCGTAGCATAATGGCAGTTGGGACATGTGGCAGAAGATTGACTAAGACTTATCCACTCGGATTTATTGCAACCAACAAATCATAACAATACAGATTTATTGCAACCAACGCAACAGCCCAGATTGATTTCCAACAAACAGATCAAGGTTAATCTTAACCAATCTCCAACCGCCCACTTTTTAAGGCGAATTACTGCACACCCCACTCATCACTAAGTCCTATAAATAGCAGGAGATTATTCCTTTGCAGAGACACAGAAAAAAGCACACACTGTGTAACACCCAGTTTTCTAAATGAGGGTAATTTTAAAATTTTGTAATTTTAATCTTTTATTAATGATATTTAAATCATGATATAAATTTTTGGTGATTTTTGATTATTTTAAAAATTATTTAAAACCATGACTTGTGATTTACCAATTTAAAGACTAGTGATATGGCATTAGGATAATTATTTTTACTTTTGAGCATGGGAGTATTTTGGTCATTTTGAACTTTTGGGAATTATTTGGAATTATTATGAATTATTGAGATTTATTAGAATTTATATGATTTTTGGTATAATTTAATTAAGGGTTAATCTAGACTTGACTGGTGTTGACTTTGGAGCCTAACCTAGGAGCTAATCCTAGTTGGTGACCCTAGTCTAACTCTATTTAACCTACTATTAGTCATTAGAATTTAGTTTTAAAGTAGGGAGGATTAGTTGAGTGAAATTAGTCCATGACTAGTGACTTAAGTCAATGACTTATGACTTAACTTAAAGACTAGTGATTAAGCCATAGGCCCATGACTTAAGCCCAAAACCAATTCTAACCCAACCATGGCAACCATTATTAGGTTTCCCTTTGCCTATAAGTAGTCTCTTAGAGTGTTCTTGCCTCTTTTTAGGTTTACCCTAATTTTGGAGGAGAGGTATTTTCCCCTATGCTCTAAAATCCCATTTAATTCATTTTAACTCCTTTTTGACCCTAGTCTTTTGCAATAGGATCTAATTTATGTTTGTTTACTGATTTTTGAGGATCACCTCAGTTCGTGTGCCATTTGGAGAATTGGAGTTGCCATTTGGAATCCCCTCTTTGAAGCTTTTCTTGAGTTTTGATACTCAATAGGTAAACTATCTAAACCCTTGTTTCTTCCTGATTTCTTTGCATATAAGGTTAGGTTTAGGGGTTACCTAACTGTCCACGAGATTTGGGCACAATTTGTGTCCATTTCGTGTCCGTATCGGACACGTATCATATTGGTATTGTGGGTGTTTGTAGAAATGCCACATAGGAATTAATTTTCGTATTTTTGAAATATAATTGCATGGATTTGTAGATCCAGGTGAGTGTATTAATTTTTGTGAAGGTGGTAGGGTGTTTCGTGTCCATTTGTGTTGTGTATTTTCACGTGGACACGCAGCACGAGCCCGTAGGACGTGTCCTGCATCACGGGCCCTGTATCTCAGGATACAGGACATGTCGTGTCCTGAATTTTTGTGGGAATCATGGGGCAATGTCTGCCACCATGCTCCCAAGATTTGGGAGCATGACGTGCACTACACGTGGAGAAATCACGGTTGCATTGGCCGCGCGCTGTCGCACGCGGGCTGCTGTGCGCGTGCACATGCACGGCTGACACGCGTGTCGTATCTGTGTGTCACGAGGACTCGATTCAGGGTGTGTCAGTCCTAGACCTATCCTAGGCGCACACCATTGGACACGAGCACGAGTCGTGTCGTGTCGTGTGTCGCGTGTTGGATGCACGTGCACGCGTGCACGACAATTATTTGTTCACTGTTGGGTTTTGTGTTCGTATGGTATTTTAGACACGATTCGTGTCCAATTATTGGACACGAATACACTCCCTAGTGTCCTCACGTGTATGACATCATTTACCAACCTTTAGTTTGTAATCTAGATGGTTTTTGAATTCGAATTCTTCGATATTCCCATGAGTACTGTTATTTCCTGATACGGCTGATACCATTTTGGTCGAAATGTTTTTCCTGAAAATTGATTGTACGTTTCCTATTTTTTGATGATGTTAATGTTAAATAGGTTCACCTACAAGTGTACTAAGTAATGATCATGTTAGATTGAAGTTGGATGGGTTATTGATTGCAAGTCCCCGAT
Organism: Iris pallida; assembly: GCA_029216955.1. NCBI lineage: Eukaryota > Viridiplantae > Streptophyta > Magnoliopsida > Asparagales > Iridaceae > Iris > Iris pallida. The sequence continues at coordinate 161,495 of JANAVB010012322.1, read as the reverse complement.
TTTTTCCAATGGCCTACACCAACTGATACCATCAGCCTATATGTGTTTTCCTGAAACTAATTTCCTGATTTTATCCTTCTTTTAAACTATGTAGATGCTGTTATTGTAGGAACTAGTTACCTACATGTTTGATGAGTGATAAACATGTTCACTATGATTTGTGTTAATGAAAGGGAATCATTGATGGGGTTTTGCATATTGGTTTGGGGTTATGCTGTCATAGTGTTTCAGAAAACTGAAACCATTCCTGAAATTTCCCTCACACCCCCACAACTGAAATTACTCACACACACAATCATTCACACACTTTCCTGATTCCTGTTTACCTATTCACACCACACTGTTCTCCTCATACACACACACTTCCTAGAAACCTAACACTGTTTTCCTGTGAATGACACACAAACCTGTTTACACTCTCACATTTCTCCACACTCACACCCACAAACAGTCACTCACACACACAAATTGGCACACACACATTTTTTCATTATTATGGTCACTCACACTATCTCACATATTGAGTTGAACTCAACACATACACACACAAATATGATTTATCCTCACTTGCTATCACACACATAAATTGGCACCCATACACACACACACACACAATTCCATTTCACTATCACTTTCCTATGTATCTCACAACACTCACTCACATTGCTACCACATGTTACACACACACAATCATTCACTCTCACATTGCCTCCACAATGCACACACACACATGTCTACACAAATCACATACACACACACACATTATGTATCCATATATATATATATATATATATATATATATATATATATATATATATATATGGATATTTCCTAATCTATGTGCATGTGCATTTATATATATATATGTGGGGTAATAGTTATACTAGCCTAGGTGAATGTGTAGTGGGTTATGAGATAGGAATTCCATTAGCCTATTTGTGTTTGGCCCATGGCCTAGGTAGTTGGCCTATGGCATGTGGTGTAATACACTTGTGTATCACTATGCTAGGGTGACTTGTGTGGTATTTAGTTAGTTGACCTAGAATTGACTGGTTAAGCCTAGGTTTGACCAACCTAGACTAGTTTGACCAAGTTTAACTTCGTTTGACCTAGTTTGACTTAATTAGACTAGAATTGACCTAGTTTGACTGTTAGGGTTGACTAGAGTTGACCAAAGGTTGACTTTAGCCTAGATTGACCCCAAACTTCATGTAGATGCATTGTAGCAGTCTATTTCCTTATTTTAGACTTGTTGTGACTTGTACTGTTCTATAGGAGACAGACACTACTCCTCGGACAGTATATTCTCTTCGGACATTCATGATACCAGGCGAGTACATTCTCTGATCATTTTATATCTTGTTTAGGATTATTTTTTCTGTTTTAGATTATTCTACTTGATGCTGATACGTTGGTAACACGAATTAGTACTATATGGATCCCTTCATGAGATGTTATCCCTCTCGGGAGCATCAGATACTCTTATCTCATGTGTTTCACTTACATCACGTATCTCATGCTTCTATTATCATGAATCTTCGGGAATCAGCTAGTGACTCATGTACTCTCATGATCACCGAGCCTTCATGAATCAATTCATGAATCACCCTATACGGGTCAAGTAGTTTAGTCAAGAAGCTTAACGTAACTTGACTGGATCCTTGTGTATTGATTGGGGTACGGGGGAGTATGAATGGTCATGTGAATAAATATCCAAAGTAGTATATGTTAGGGTTATATACTAAAAGCATTACTTTTTTAGTAACCTTATTCCCTTAAATTTTGAATGAGAATCATATGGGCAAATGTTTGCATATTGTATTTGTTGCAAGTGTTAATGCAAATGTCTGATATTCTATATTGTAGATAATATGGTGTGTGGTGTCACACAGAAGATCATATTATCAGTTCCCTATGGAGTATATAAATAGTTCACAACCTAGATGGACTTGGACAATCTATTAGAAAAGTTGTAGTGTAATCTGGTATTAGTCTGTCTTGACTATAGGTTTATACTAGTACACTTTATGTGTATTGAACAGAACCACTTGAGGTTGTTTTCTTTGTACTGACTACATAAGATAACAAACACCTCTGTTATTATGGATGCTTGTGCTCTTAAACCGGATATAATAACGGACATGTATATGCAGTGTGCATTATTTTGGCTCATAAAAGAGTGAGATTCATTATGGATCAACAACCTCTATGAATTGGGTAATAACATTGTATGTATGATGAGCTGTTGATTAAAAATAGAATTCATGTCCCGATACATCGGGTTGATGATGTCCCCTTAAGGAGCTCATAAGAATTGTCATGTAAACCCTGCAGGTGGATTATATCCGACATGACAAAGTTGAGCGGTACTACTTAAGGATAAAAGATGTCGAATCAATATAGTTGTCAGTAACTTAATTTGATCGACGGACATACGATATCTTAATATGGAGAGCCAAACGAGCATATAATAAAAGGAGCCTACATACATAATTTGGGATTAGGGAGGTAGTGCAACAATAGCTCATTAGTGGACCGAGCTATTGTTAATGGGCCTGGATTGTGCGTTCGGGCTGAACACGGGATATCCAGATCCGTTAGGAGGCCTAACCCTAATTTCTCCTCATGGTCCCTGCCGTAGCCTATATATATCCTCTATTCTCTGGCCGCCATATTACCGATCAGAAATCTGAAACTTTCTCTAAATTCGTGATTCACGTAAGGAGAGAAAGAGAGGGCTGCCAAGGAGAAGAAAAGGTCGGAAGATCGTCGCCCATACGACGTCCAACTCGAGGAAGAAATACGTACATAAGATCTTGGGGTCGTCCGCTCGAGATTGCCAGGAATTACTTGTCTCCTTTCCGTCGCAGGTATAATTCGTGAACCCTAGTTTCTGCCTGTGAAGGGTTAGAACACGTATTAGGACTGTTTAACTTTCTATCGATCAATACGCACACCAAAGGAAGGGTCCTGGGAATCCCCAGTTCCATCAGTATAGTCATGAATCACTCTTAGTGTAGTCATGAATCAGTCCCAAGCCATTCACATGTTCATCTTGTACTCTGAATCACTAGCACTGTCTCTCTTATTTATATCGTAGATATTTACTTACAGTCTCTTTTACATTATGCTATTCTTCAGTTTCCTGTATTTTATTCTCTAGCATGATTATATTTTCTTTCCTGCTATGACTTATTGAGATGTATTGTGCTCGCTCCTGTCCTGACTGGACCTGTTGAAAATATTACAGAGGATAAGGATGAGGCCCTATGTACCACCTATTACGGAGCAGGCTTAGACGACACCTGCAACCTGGTTCCTCTGGAGGACCCAGCTGCAGTACAGGATGATACTCCCATAGTCCTAGATAGCTAGGCTTTATCTTTTTCAGCATTGTTTATTCGACTTTCAGTTTTTGTTCTAAGATGTTGTATATATTTAGAGACTTGTATTGAGTTGGATGTTTCTTGAGTTGTTATCTTAGACACTTAGACTCTCTGGTTGTATTTATGTGGATCCTTTCATTTCAGTATTTATCTATCTATCTTTCTATCTTATCATTCTGCCTTAGATGTGATTGAGACTGTATATTGCTATGTCACCTCCATTCGGAGTGTATATACTGTATAGGTACCTTTATATTGTTAGATGATTGACCTAGGACAGCGTTCTACCACCGACAATGCGGCGTAGGCTGGGCGTTGTTACGTTCTCGTACCCTCACAGTGGGTGCGGGTCGTGACACGTTTTTAGTGGTGGCCCATGCAGGTTGAGTTTATGTAGTGGTATTCGAACTAGAGTATCATTACAGCCTGCAATAGGATTAGGATATTTTGAAGGTACTCAATCACACTAGGAAAAACTCTTACTCAGATTCCTTTTATCTAAATTTGCTGCTTATTATTTTTCCTTGAATATAAACTGTCCTCCTTTGATTTTTCGCTTCATTCTCAGAAATTGCTTCTTGTTTTGATCTGTCTTCATGATGGTTATGAAGACACGATCTTATCCCTCCGGTCCGAGGAATACTATCGAGAGGCTGGCCACCTCTCGTCCTGTTCATCAGGGCCTCGAGACCGCAGATCCTGTTGTGCCGACTCAGGTTGGCGTTTATGCTACTTTGGAGGTGCACCTTCGCCTGTATAGAGACCTTTTTCCCGTTATTCCTAATTTCTCTCAGCAGCAGAGGCACCTACAGCATCAACAACATGCCAGAGGAAACCAGCAAGGGCGAGCTTTTGCCAGGACAGTCAAGGATGCACAAGCCATTGGAGATCTTGCTGCAGGATTTCGATCTTCTCGATTCCATTTCCACAAATACCTCTTATAACTATCTTGAGATTCGATTCCATCTGTTCCTTGTTGACTGATCAATTTGTTCTGTTGTTCTTGTGTTATGTTTATTTTTCTTCTAAAAAAATCATATGGGCTAGGTCACCTCAATCATGGGATCTAGAATCTTCGATAGTCGTGTTAGCTGGCATAGTGAGGACATATAGTCAGATTTTGGATGTATTTCTCGAGTGTAGAAATTTAAGGTTTTTGCCGTCGCATGCGGCAATGCGGAAATTTTAAACACCATGAACCTAGAGGTATGTACCTTGGTCAAGGACTCTGTGATTATCGTAGCCTTGCTCACTAGCATGACAAAGACTCCGAGTAACATGATTTTGGACAGACGCATATGATTATCAGATTGTATCTTGAAGGTTTTTTGAACATCATACCCTTCTGTTGTTGTAAATAACTTAGGAGTAGGGATATTTAGTTTTTTAGAGCTTAGTCATAGGTAGTTCCTTCATAGTATAATGATATGATGACTTGTAGAGTGTCTGTACCCTAGAGGTGATAGTTAGCATTGGTGTTAGAATAGTAACCCATTGCAGATAATTCTCCTGTTATCTATAATACCAACCAGTTTACATATAGGATGTTAGTATGCCTTACAGCCTTGATGATTATTATTACTTTCCCTTACCTTTTCCAGTGAGGCACCCATGACCAGATCCTGTCCTTGAGTATAGTTGTAGTTGCACCTAAGACTAAGAGGTCTATATATATAGATGATATACTTAGGATATATGTGATGTGTTGTTGTTCTTGAGCATATATATATGTGGTATTTAGGATTGGTGTGCTTAGCTTGTGGGTATTTAGTTATGGGTGACTTGATAGGATTTGGAAGGTTAAGAGTTAGTCTATTATAGAATTTCTCTTTTGCTAAATTCTACTTGCCAACACCTAGATAGCTAGCATAGGTAAAACCCTAAGAAGTTGACCAGTTGATGACCAATTACTTGGATGTTGAGAAATTGACTAGTGGTCGACCCTTGACTATGTTTGACCTAGAAGGATTACTACCATTTTAATTTCGAGGACGAAAATTTTCTAAGGTGGGTAGACTTGTAACACCCAGTTTTCTAAATGAGGGTAATTTTGAAATTTTCTAATTTTAATCTGTTATTAATGATATTTAAATCATGATATGAATTTTTGGTAATTTTTGATTATTTTAAAAATTGTTTAAAACCATGACTTGTGATTTACCAATTTAAAGACTAGTGATATGGCATTAGGATAATTAATTTTACTTTTGAGCATGGGGGTATTTTGGTCATTTTGAACTTTTGGGAATTATTTGGAATTATTATGAATTATTGAGATTTATTAGAATTTATATGATTTTTGGTATAATTTAATTAAGGGTTAATCTAGACTTGACTAGTGTTGACTTTGGAGCCTAACCTAGGAGCTAACCCTAGTTGGTGACCCTAGTCTAACTCTAGTTAACCTACTATTAGTCATTAGAATTTAGTTTTAAAGTAGGGAGGACTAGTTGAGTGAAATTAGTCCATGACTAGTGACTTAAGTCAATGACTTATGACTTACCAACTTAAAGACTAGTGATTAAGCCATAGGCCCATGACTTAAGCCCAAAACCAATTCTAACCCAACCATGGCAGCCACTATTAGGTTTTCCTTTGCCTATAAGTAGTCTCTTAGAGTGTTCTTGCCTCTTTTTAGGTTTGCCCTAATTTTGGAGGAGAGGTATTTTTTTCCTATGCTCTAAATTCCCATTTAATTCATTTTAACTCCTTTTTGACCCTAGTCTTTTGCAATAGGATCTAATTTATGTTTGTTTACTAATTTTTGAGTATCACCTCAGTTTGTGTGCCATTTGGAGAATTGGAGTTGCCATTTGGAATCTCCTCTTTGAAACTTTTCTTGAGTTTTGATACTCAATAGGTAAACTATCTAAACCCTTGTTTCTTCCTGATTTCTTTGCATATAAGGTTAGGTTTAGGGGTTACCTAACTGCCCACGAGATTTGGGCACAATTTGTGTCCATTTCGTGTCCGTATCGGACACGCATCATATTGGTATTGTGGGTGTTTGTAGAAATGCCACATAGGAAATGATTTTCATATTTTTGAAATATAATTGCATGGCTTTGTAGATCTAGGTGAGTGTATTAATTTTTGTGAAGGTGGTAGGGTGTTTCGTGTCCATTTGTGCCGTGTATTTTCACGTGGACACGCAGCACGAGCCCGTAGGCCGTGTCCTGCATCACGGGCCCTGTATCTTAGGATACAGGGCACGTCGTTCCTAAATTTTTGTGGGAATCATGGGGCAATGTCTGCCACCATGCTCCCAAAATTTGGGAGCATGACGTGCACTACACGTGGAGAAATCGCGGTTGCATTGGCCGCGCGCTGTCGCGCGCGGGCTGCTGTGCGTGTGCACAGGCACGGCTGACACGCGTGTCGTGTCGTGTCTGTGTGTCACGAGGACTCGATTCAGGGTGTGTCAGTCCTAGACCTATCCTAGGCGCACCACTGGACACGAGCACGAGTCGTGTCGTGTCGTGTGTCGCGTGTTGGATGCACGTGCACGCGTGCACGATGATTATTTGTGCACTGTTGGGTTTTATGTTCGTATGGTATTTTAGACACGATTCGTGTCCAATTATTGGACACGAATACACTCCCTAGTGTCCTCACGTGTATGACATCATTTACCAACCTTTAATTTGTAATCTAGATGGTTTTTGAATTCGAATTCTTCGATATTCCCATGAGTACTATTATTTCCTGATACGGCTGATACCATTTTGGTTGAAATATTTTTCCTGAAAATTGATTGTACATTTCCTGTTTTTTTTTTGATGTTAATGTTAAATAGGTTCATCTACAAGTGTACTAAGTAATGATCTTGTTAGATTGAAGTTGGATGGGTTATTGATTGCAAGTCCCCATTTTTTCCAATGGCCTACACCAACTGATACCATCAGCCTATATGTGTTTTCCTGAAACTAATTTCCTGATTTTATCCTTCTTTTAAACTGTGTAGATGCTGTTATTGTAGGAACTAGTTACCTACATGTTTGATGAGTGATAAACATGTTCACTTCGATTTGTGTTAATGAAAAGGAATCATTGATGGGGTTTTGCATATTGGTTTGGGGTTATGTTGTCATAGAGTTTCAGAAAACTGAAACCATTCCTGAAATTTCCCTCACACCCCCACAACTGATATTACTCACACACACAATCATTCACACACTTTCCTGATTCCTGTTTACCTATTCACACCACACTGTTCTCCTCTCACACACACACTTCCTAGAAACCTAACACTGTTTTCCTGTGAATGACACACAAACCTGTTTACACTCTCACATTTCTCTCACACTCACACCCACAAACAGTCACTCACACACACAAATTGGCACACATATATTTTTTTATTGTTATGGTCACTCACACTATCTCACACATTGAGTTGAACTCAACACATACACACACAAATATGATTTATCCTCACTTGCTATCACACACACAAATTGGCACCTATACACACACACACAATTCCATTTCACTATCACTTTCCTATGTATCTCACAACACTCACTCACATTGCTACCATATGTTACACACACACAATCATTCACTCTCACATTGCCTCCACAATGCACACACACACGTCTACACAAATCACATACACACACATTATGTATCCTTATATATATATATATATATATATATATATATATATATATATATATATATATATATATATATATATATATATATATATAAATATATATTTATATAAAAAAAAAAAATATATATATATATATATATATATATTTATATGTATATAAAATATATATATATATATATATATATATATATATATATATATATATGGATATTTCCTAATCTATGTGCATGTGCATTTATATATATATGTGGGGTAATAGTTACACTAGCCTAGGTGAATGTGTAGTAGGTTATGAGATAGGAATTCCATTAGCCTATTTGTGTTGGCCCATGGCCTAGGTAGTTGGCCTATGGCATGTGGTGTAATACACTTGTGTATCACTAGGCTAGGGTGACTTGTGTGGTATTTAGTTAGTTGACCTAGAATTGACTGGTTAAGCCTAGGTTTGGCCAACCTAGACTAGTTTGACCAAGTTTAACCTCGTTTGACCTAGTTTGACTTAATTAGACTAGAATTGACCTAGTTTGACTGTTAGGGTTGACTAGAGTTGACCAAAGGTTGACTTCAGCGTAGATTGACCCCAAACTTCATGTAGATGCATTGTAGCAGTCTATTTCCTTATTTTAGACTTGTTGTGACTTGTGCTGTTCTATAGAAGACAAACACCACTCCTCGGACAGTATATTCTCTTCGGACATTCATGATACCAGGCGAGTATATTCTCTGATCATTTCATATCTTGTTTAGGATTATTTTTCCTGCTTTAGATTATTCTACTTGATGCTGACACGTTGGTAACACGGATTAGTACTATATGGATCCCTTCATTAGATGTCATCCCTCTCGGGAGCATCAGATACTCTTATCTCGTGTGTTTCACTTATATCACGTATCTCATGCTTCTATTATCATGAATCTTCGGGAATCAGCTAGTGACTCATGTACTCTCATGATCACCGAGCCTTCACGAATCAATTCATGAATCACCCTATACGGGTCAAGTAGTTTAGTCACGAATCTTAACGTAACTTGACTGGATCCTTGTGTATTGATTGGGGTACGGGGGAGTATGAATGGTCATGTGAATAAATATCCAAAGTAGTATAGTCATGAATCACTCTTAGTATAGTTATGAATCAGTCCTAAGCCATTCACATGTTCATCTTGTACTCTGAATCACTAGCACTGTCTCTCATATTTATATCGTAGATATTTACTTACAGTCTCTTTTACATTATGCTATTCTTCAGTTTCCTGTATTTTATTCTCTAGCATGATTATATTTCTTTTCCTGCTATGACTTGTTGAGATGTATTGTGCTCGCTCCTGTCCTGACTGGACCTGTTGAAAGTATTACAGAGGATGAGGATGAGGCCCTATGTACCACCTATTACGGAGCAGACTTAGACGACACCTGCGACCTGGTTCCTCTGGAGGACCCAGCTGCAGTACATGATGTTACTCCCATAGTCTAGGCTAGATAGCTAGGCTTTATCTTTTTCAGCATTGTTTATTCGACTTTCAGTTTTTGTTCTGAGATGTTGTATATATTTAGAGACTTGTATTGAGCTGGATGTTTCTTGAGTTGTTATCTTAGACACTTAGACTCTCTGGTTGTATTTATGTGGATCCTTTTATTTCAGTATTTATCTATCTATCTTTCTATCTTATCATTCAGCCTTAGATGTGATTGAGACTGTATATTGCTATGTCACCTCCATTCGGAGTGTATATACTGTACAGGTACCTTTATATTGTTAGATGATTGACCTAGGATAGCGTTCTACCACCGACACTGCGGCGTAGGCTGGGCGTTGTTAAGTTCTCGTACCTTCACAGTGGGTGCGGGTCGTGACACACAGAGCAGGAGATATACGTAGAGAGAGAGAGAGCACTTCTTCGCCGGAGCCAAAGCCGCGTTCGATCGTCCAAGGAGTAAGGCAGAGTCGATATCACTTTCCCGAGCCTCTACCGTCACCCCCAGAATCAAAAACTAAACAATTGTACTTAGATTGCTTTTCCTAGATTTTGTTCCTAGGCTCTCTTTGTACGAGCGAGTTTGTATTGTGAATTAAAGTTCAGTCCTCCCAAAAAACTGTTCTGTTCTTTGATAATCAATGGCAAAAACAAAGGCGACTCTGCTGGGGACTAACTTCTCCACTGCTGAGAAGTCGGTGACGCAATAGGACGCAACCATGCTTGGCTCCATGCAACAGATGCTGGTTGTTTGCTTCGACCAGCAAGCGTTTGAAGAGATGCTCTCCGAAGGGAGCGCTAGTCCGTTCCAGAAGCGAGCCCGCACGAAGAAGGCCCGTAAGGAGTGGAGGCCCAAATCATTTGCTCCTTTCTAAGCTCTGGAAGAAGTGTTCTCTGCTGCCCTAGACGGCGGAAAAGACTCACATACGACCTCACTTCAGACCGTAGAGGACTCTGCTGTCCCCAATTCTGGCAGAGGAAAATACTACGTTGCTGGACTTGCAGGGGAAAAGAGGGACTCTAGCGGTCCAGAAAGAAGTCGTATAAGGGCGCCAGCCGCATGAAGGTTCATGCGGCCACAAAGGCCAGCCGCATGCAGAAGGCTCATGCGGCCAAAACTTCCAGCCGCATGGAGGAGGCTCATCCGGCCACGACTTCCAGCCGCATACAGAAGGTTCATGCGGCCACGACTTCCAGCCGCATGCAAACTGCTCAAGCGGCCACAAATGCCAGCCGCATGCAGACTGCTTATGCGGCCACAAATGCCAGTCACATGCAGGCAGCCTATGTGGCCACCAATCCTAGCCGCAGACCATCTGCTCCATGTGACTCGGGTTCAGTCTTCGACCGCCTCTCATGCGGTCCTGATGTGCCAGACTCTGTACGACACCATTTGGACTCTTTCTACTATGCGTCATTGGGTGCTAGAGTGAAGAAGTCTAGGGCAGCGCGGGGTCGTCGAGCTCAGTCAGCTATCCCAACCTCTGACCATCAGAGAGCTCTGCTTACTGTTATGCGGGCCTTTGATGGAAAGTTGTACAGAACTGACCGTGTCCAGCCCTCGGCGACAAACAGACAGAGTGGTTCCCAAGAGTCTCCCAATCAGGGAGCAAACATGATGCCAACACACTCGTGTGCTCGGGATTCCCGGGCCCATAAAACGAGTGTAAAGGTTGCTCGAGATGCACTTGAGTTACGCGATGTGATCCTTCACAAGCGCAAGGAAAGAGATAAAAACTTGGTGTGTAGAGAGTCCTTCCATGGACATCACTGCACTCAAGTCATTGTCAACTGCTGCTGCAACAAAATAGCAGTCCAAAAGGACCGGCAGTCCGTCTTCCAACGACTGCAGCAGCCAGGACCGGTCCTGCAACAAAGCTCAGGAGATGAGGCACTTCATGTCGCCTCCTGCAATTCTGCTCGGAAGGTCCCTACCAGCAAGACGGGGAAGAAGATAAATGTTTCCAGCCCGACGATCTCAACTAGTGCGGCCAGGAAACTTGCATCCAGGCAGTTGTCCACAACCACCACAGGAGGAGTTTATCAGGGCACTCGCTCTAAGATGAAATCTTCAACACTTGGAGATTCGTCATCTACATCTCTGGGGGTAGCCGAAGCTGGGGGTATCACTCCCCGGAACATCCACGACAATCCGGTATTCTAAGAAGATCAACCAGGAGAGACAGTTCCCTTCCACAGATGCAACAGAACCAGACGCCCCTGGAAACATCCATGGATGCCAAGATGAAGCAACCTCCTATGCAGGGGGTAGCACTTCCTTCGAGTCTGAACCGGAGGAGAACATTCCTATATATCCCGATGACTTCTCAATTCGGGGATATGATTCGGAGAGCACATCCTCCACAGTTCCTTCTACTGTTCCCCGTGTGAGAACAGTATTTATGACCGAGAATGACCAGGACGGTCCCAGCGACCGACAACGCCTCGACACTCTTGAGGCCATACTTCATACCTTGGTCAAATCAGTAGACAAGATTAAGGCAGCCCTGCCGACTCTCCAAGGAAGGACGCCTGGACAGACAAGCATGGGTCTCGCCATCAATGCAGACTCGAACACAACTGCACCAACCCCGGGCGACAATCCACCCGGGATGTCGGCTCCCACCACTGCAGACGAGGCTAAGGAGGCAAGAAGAGAGGTCCAAGAGCTTCGTGCAATGTTTGACGCCCGAGAAAACTCTCAAGACCTCAGGATACGACAGCCGTATCCAGCGGCATGGAGAGATGTCCCCTACCCTCCACGGTACAAGCCATTCAACATTAATCCATATGATGGCAAGACCTCTGCAAGCTGGTACGTGACCTACTTTGAGGTCACAACAGATTATCTGCCACACGACGACGCCATCGTTACACGTCTGTTCATTGGAGCATTGGAGGGAGTTGCATTCGACTGTACCGCAACCTGCCGGACAACTGCGTCTATTCCTTCGCCGGCTTCAAGCGTATGTTCTTGGAGAGGTTCTATGAGGTAGGACAGGATGTGACAATGTCAACCCTCATGGACGTTGTCCAAGGAGAGAAGGAGCTGATAAGGAACTACATTGAGCGGTTTTGCCAAACCGCGATGAAGCTGCCCTCCGGTAACCCGGACTCTTCCTTAATTGAAATTTGCCAAAAGAGGCTGCTCCCCATGATCAGCTTCTGGATGGGCGAAAGTCAATTCAAGGACTGGAAGACTTTCATCATTAGCACCACTAGCGCAGAAGACAAGTTGAAGAAAGCTCGCCAACTGGGATTGCACATCTCGGAGGCAGAGGACAAGGGCAAATACCCTAATGCCAACAACAACAATGGCAATAATTCCTCCAACAGCCGAGACAATAAGGGCAAACAGGCTATGGTGGCCGACACAGCCCCGAAGCCTGAACCAAAGTAGGCAGAAAAGCAGTGGCCGCAGATGACTTACTCCTTTGAAGACAGCCATGTCAAGCCCATCATTGACATGCTCATACAAGGAGATCGAATTCAGCTCCCTCCTCCAAGGCGTAAACCTTGACCTACAGAGATGGAGAGCCCCAAGTATTGTCACTACCATCGCTACGTCCACCATGCCATACAAGAGTGCTTCCAACTGAAGAGTGTAGGTCCTAAAAATCAAGTTGTACCCAACAAAAAAGCAATGAAAACCAAATTGCGCACACTTCAATAAACTGTGCAGGAAGCAGATTTTGCAACAAATCAACTGTGCGAGGTCGAACCGCGCTAATATCCAGGCGCGCTATGCTGACGTGGCAATGTCATCATTACCTAAAAAATCCGATCTTCTGACAGCTGACAGCCCGATAAACGAGTAGTCCTTTCGTTTCTTGTGCAGCACAACGCTCGAGGACAGCTGTACAGCCAGTACAATCTGCCAGCTCAACCGAAGCACAGTCTGCCAGATCCTCTTCAGCGTAGTTCGATCCCAGTGCAGTCTAAAGCTAGCGCAATTCAAGAGACGCAATCCATCAGGATAACTGATATTTTATACGTGGCCTACATGCCATCAATTGCTCACCACGTGGCAACCGTCTGTACACGACCATGCGTATTTCAATCAAACAATGCCACGCGTCTAATACAGTTAAGCCACGATCGAGTAACTGCCAGTACAGTTCGCTGTTTGCGCAGTCCAATGCCTGCACAATCCAGTTTGCACAATCCAGAAATAACTACTAATTAGTTATTTTCTAGAACTCTATAAATAGAGTTTCAAGTCCTTCATTATGAAGAGCAGATCATTCAAGATCATCACAGAGATCAGGAGTTCTTGCCCAAGTGCTGCTGCATTCTTCAGAGGCTATCGTCTTCAAAGTTCACATCGTCCAAGGGATAAAGCGATCGTCTTCAGATCGGATTCCTATAGTTGTACTTTCCCATAATTCAATTTTAATCTTCTTACAAAGTTTGTGACATAAAAAAACTTTTGTTTTTGCAAACAAAATGGCGACTCTGCTGGGGACGACTTTCTCCTCTGACGAGGAAGTGACAACTCAATGTGACATTGTGTCTATTGGAAAGACGCAGAAGACGCTGGTTGTAATGGTCAACCAGACTGCCTACGAGGCGATAATCAACTCCGGGGCTACTCGTCGCACTGCAACCTCTGCTACGAGCAAGGTTCGTCCAGTGTGGACTCCAAAGTCCTCTGTGCAATCCTTTACGCAGTCCTCTGTGCAATCATCTGCGTAACCTGCTGTCTCTGCTGCTAAGAAGCCACTGGCCACTTCTGCTCCTGCACAAAACACCACCCACGCTACAAAAGTACAAGCCAGAGCTCCTGCGTACTGTACTGCTCCTCTTGCTGCCGCACAAGCCATTTTCTATGCTGCTATGGCCAAGTGCAATACTCCTCCCCCCCTAGCGCATTTGGTGACCTCTTTTCCTCCTGCGCAATCCACTGAAGCCAGAACTCCTGCTACGCAAACTACAGTTTCTGTGGTCAAAAGGCCATCTGTCAAAGCTCCCCAGGCGCAATCAACCCTAGCGCAAGCTGTTCCAGCGCAGTCTAATAGGGATAGTCCTTTGGCTAATCTCCCTTCTTTTTACAGCAAGGGGAAAAACTCTGCTCCTCTTCCCAAGCACCCTGTTGCTCCAGCGCAATCCACTGGGGGTAGTCTGTTGACTGTTCCTCCTCCTCCTCAGAACAAAGGAAAAAGGCCCGTTGGACTTTTCTCAAACTTCCTCGTTCCACGACTTGGAAGACAACAGAGGAAAACACTCTTTAGCCAACCCTTCTTAACAAAATAAGGAAAAAAGGTCTTTTGGTCTTTTCTCAGTCTTCTTCGATTTTTACCGTAGAAGATCAATCTGAACGTGCCTCGGCACCAATCAGTACAAGAACTCTCTCAAACAAGAGTTCTTCCCTCCTTGCCAAAGGGAAATGTACTGATCAAAGAGGTATTCTGCCTACTCCAGTAGCAGAATTCCGAGATCTCCCAACTCTCCGGATATCCCGCTCAAAACAGGGAAAATTACTGGTGTCTCAGACAGAAACCCCTGGGGGTGAATTTGCTGATCTAAGGACTTATCTCAATAGACAAGCTTCTATGAAACGCAAGCAGCCAATGCCAAAGATCAACCTGTATCAGAGGCAAACTTCCAAGATGAAAAATCCTGACACCTATGCTAACGAAGTGAGTACTTCTCTGTATACTCACGGGACAAAACATCTAAAGAACCGGAACCATGTTCCGAATGTGGTCAAAGAACATATTCCTCAGACTTCTTCTCGTCCCGTCATTGTTTCTGATCTCCGAGAGCACCTCAAGCAAAAATGGGACGATATCTCAACACCTCCAGTTCAGCCACTTGGACACCATTGTAATCATAAGGTTGTCATCAAGTGCTGTTATCAGACAACAAAACGATCTATCTTCGATCGTCTGAATTTTGCAACTTCTGAACCAATGTCAGAAGACGAAGACGAAGTGTTGTATGCTTTTGTCAATATGGCTTTTCGAGACACTGGAGGTAGAAAGTGCTCCAAATACGGCAAACCTCGCAGGCCCAGCCAGCGGTATTTAGATTTACTCCAAGAATCTTCTGAAGGAGTATTTCAACACACCAGATCCCGAAGCCGAGACACAATCGATCAAAGGAATCTTCTCCAAGATCCTTCTGGTCATCTTTCTACTTCTCATTCAGGAGATGATTCCTTATCTGATTATGATGCATACAGCGAAAGTTCTGAACAGACAGTATCTTCTACTGTACCTAGAGAAGTGATAGCTTATGTTGTCACTGAAGATCCAAACACTTCTAGTTTAGCAAATCAAGAACAACGAATAGCTGCACTGGAGGATAAGCTGAAGACCATGGCTGAAATGGTCGTAAGTATGTATTCTATAATCGTGGCCTAACATACAGTACCACCGATCGCACCTATTACAAATCCAGAGATTATAGCGTCATCGGTGCCTGTCAATGCAGGTCTGGGGGTAGTATCTCCTCAAATACCCCCTGTACAAATTCAACCCACACCCAGTCAGTCAGGAGCTGGGGGTAGCACTTACCATGCTGTTTCTCCTCCTAACACTCAGCCTGCTCCTTCTGTATCATCGAAGGATGCTAATGAAGCTGTCAAACTCTTGCACACTCAATTCGAGGCCTTCAAAGAGAAGGACAACTTACAGAGATTGGGGATCAAATAACCCTATCCAGTTGAATGGAAGGAAGTCCCATTTCCTCAAAAGTACAAAATCCCTACAATTTTGCTGTTTGACGGCAGCACTTCTCCAAGTCAATTCATTAACCACTTTGAGGTAATGACCGTTCAACCTCCGCCAAATGACGCTCTTCTTACCAGGGTGTTCGTCGGCTGTTTAGCCGGTGTAGCATACGATTGGTACAGGAGCTTGCCCGATGGCTGTATCACCTCTTTCTCGGGTTTGAAACAAATCTTCTTGGAGCGATTCTATGAGGGAATCAACGATATGACCATGTCGGCCCTCAACAAGATCAAACAAAGACATAATGAAACCGCTGAGAGTTTTATTGAAAGATTCCGCCGAGAAGCATTAAAGATGCCTCCTGGAACTCCGGCCACTGTTACTATAGATACCTGCAAGGCAAATCTTTTGCCTATCATCAGCATGTGGACGGGGTCAACTCAATTTCAAGATTGGCCATCATTCATTGTTAATGCTAAAGCAGCTGAAGTTAGCGCTGACAAATTCAAGCAGTTGGGGGTACACATGTCTAACCCCGACCGGGATGAACACCCGACAGCTAGTCGCGGTAATCGCAGAATAACCGCAAGGGTAAAGAAACTTTGAACATCAATCTGAAGAACACAGAATCTCTGGATATCAACGTAGCTCTACCTACGTCTGCTTCTACTCCTTCTGCCCCTCCACCAAGGGAAACTCGTCCGAAAGTAGAGTACTCCTTTGACGAGAACGACACCGTGAGCATCTTCGATTGCTTAATCAAAAGCAATAAACTCCAACTCCCAAACCCGAAGAAGCCTGACGAGGTTGGTAAGACTGATCATCCCAAATACTGTATTTATCACAGGTTCATTGGGCATCCCACTCGAGCATGTTACGTGCTCAAAGGCAAAATTCAAGAGCTAGTCAATGCTGGTGTAGTCACTCTTCATCAAGATGAGAAGACTGTTACCGCGAACATGGTCTCAGTACAGTTCGGTAACTTCTCTCCACAAATGGTATAGCATGGTGTCATCCCTATCCCCAAGGTCACTCTTGAGATCGAGAGTCTCCCTCCTCCACGGAGTGAAGGTCTCGTCCCCTTATCCCTTGACAATGGTGAGATTATGTGGATTCATCCTGATCTTGTTTCTGACTTCGAGGCTCCTTCTAAGCAAAAAGATTGCTTCAAGGACAAAACAAAGATCTGCAATATGGTGTCTTTTGACCCCATAGTTGAAGAGGAAATCCTGCTGGGCACCAGGTCAGGGAAAGCCTACCAACGGGAAGTTCCTAAAAATCAAGAAAACCCTACTTCTTCTTCTGAGTCTGCTCCAGTGCAACCTATCTCTGCTGAGGGCATCCCTGCTGTGTCTTCACCAGTTGTAGAACCTATTCCCCCTAAGCCGACAGCAGCCGACAAAGGCAAACAACAAGTCCGCTTCGACAAGCCTTTGAAGAAGTCATCTCCTTCTAGACTTCAGAAGCCATACAACTTTGATATTTTGGCCCAACTAGCTAATACACCGGCTAGGCTGTCAATCTTCGAGCTCTTGCGCCTCTCCAAAGAGACTCGAGAAACTCTGAGTGAAGTTCTTATGCAGGCAGAAAACCTGTCTAACCCTTCTGAAGAAGCCGAATGCAGAGCCTGTCTCTTGCCTCCATTGTCACATTATGTTGGAGTTAATTCCAAACATTACCTTCACACAGGATGATATGCTGATGGAAGATAATAGGCATGACCGTCCTCTATACTATACATGATATGTCGACTCAATGAAAGTCGATCGTATTCTAATAGATCCAGGGTCAGCACTCAGCATCATGCCGAAGACAATGTTAGATGCATTGAAGATCCCAGTACATAGTCTTTCTAGTACAATCACCACCATCCTGGGGTTCAACCAAGGAAGAAGTGAGCCTTTGGACAAGATTTGCCTAAAACTCTAAATTGGCAATCTTCGCACAAAGGTGACCTTCTACATTATAGACAACCATGGTTGCACTTACAATGCTCTTTTGCGGAGACCTTTCCTTTACGAACACAACATTGTTCCTTCGACTCTCCATCAATGTTTCAAATACGTTGATGACAATGGAGAGGTTCAAAAAGAGGTTGCGGATCTCTATCCTTTTAAAGATGTCGAAGCATATTGTAACGATGCTCGCATGTATAATGATGAGTTCATGAAGGTAGTACTGGCTCTAGACACTGAAGAAGAACAAGAGGTACGACCCAATGACACTCTCATCATACCTGTCGAAAGGCATTTTTCTCGTCCTCAATCCTCTAAACTACTGGCTATTCACTTGCCAGTCCAGAAGCAACCAACTGATGGTGGTCAAAATCAAAGGGAGCTCACCTCTTCTGGGCCACTTGTTATCGACCTACGTCGTAACAAGGATAAAAGGCAGTCCACCTCGTCTGAGCCACTTGTTATTGATTTATCTCATAACAAGGATAAAAGGAAGCTCACCTCCTCTGAGCCGCTTGTTATTGACCTCCATCGTAACAAGTCCAATCCTCCTCCACGTTCTTCTTCTCCCCCTCTTGTAATTAATCTGACCAAGTCTGCTAAGGCTAAAGGTCCTATTGTAAATACAGATGTACAAATCAATAAAAAAGCATCTCCTTTCCAGTATACTGATGTCATTTATCATGCTAAGTGCTATTTGGATATGTTAGATAGCTTTCAGTTATTTACAATGGGAGTTGTACAGTCTCTTCAAACAGAAGTCATACTCGAACACCCAGATGATTCATATTTTGTTGTCCCTTCTCGAAAGAGAGGCGAGAGTCCAATACTTTTTAGTAAAGGGCCAGAACAAAAATTCAGCTATACGGATGATAGCCAAAGTAACGATACAGGACGTCTCCAACTTCGTCGTTATAGTCAACAATCAAAAGACATTATCCGAAAGATGGGTTATGACTTCAAGAATGGCCTCAACTACGGTAAGGGTAGAAGAACTCCTATCCGTACGGTTGTTCCGGAAGGAAAATCAGAGATGTACTACAGCAGGACAAAACGAGGTCTCGAATATACTTCACCTCCGGTATTATCTCCAGCAGCCTCCGAGTCTGATAGTGAGGAGCGCTCTAACTCTTCTGATT
Source organism: Iris pallida (assembly GCA_029216955.1). Taxonomy (NCBI): domain Eukaryota; kingdom Viridiplantae; phylum Streptophyta; class Magnoliopsida; order Asparagales; family Iridaceae; genus Iris; species Iris pallida. Next base: position 142,247 of record JANAVB010012322.1, on the reverse strand, counting down.
CCAGATCATTGGACTCTGACACTAGCATTGGTCAGGTTCATCAGCTGATTGTATCTTCTAACATGGTCTCCGCTGAACTTCCAGAAGGTTATGACGAAGATATCGAAGAAAATCCCGAAATAGATCCTTGGGATCAACGAATGGATACCCAATGGGAACTCCGATTCGAACAATGAGAACCCCCTACCGAAGATCAATTGGTTCAAATTGACGTAGGAGAAAGCGGGTCGCCTCGTCCAATATTCATCAGCAAGAACCTTCCAGAGGCAGATAAACAAGAATTAATTCTTCTTATTCGAGAATATATTGATGTCTTTGCTTGGAGTTATGAAGACATGCCAGGTTTAGATCCCAAAATTGCCACTCATAAACTGAATATTTTGCATTAAGCAAAACAAGTTAAACAACATCAAAGGCGATTCAAGCCAGAAATGATGGATGCTGTTGATGATGAAGTCAAAAAACTTATAGCTTGTGTCTTTATTCGGGAAGAACAACATCCAGATTGGGTAGCCAATGTTGTCCCAGTCTTGAAGAAAACTGGTAAAGTTTGCGTTTGCATCGACTTCCGGGATCTTAATGAAGCCTGTCCAAAAGATGAGTTTCCTCTCCCTATTATAGACGTCATGATTGACAATACTTATGGGTTCGAGTGAATATCCATCATGGATGGATTCTCCGGATACAATCAGATTCGGATGGATCCTGAAGATGAAAAACACACTTCTTTCTGTACTCCTCGCGGAGTCTACTGCTACACCGTGATGCCATTTGGTCTCAAGAACGCTGGTACAACTTACCAGCGAGCTATGAGTACCATCTTTTGAGATCATCTACGCAAGACTATTGAATGCTATGTGGACGCTATTGCTGTCAAGAGTCGTCTAAAGGAAGATCACATCCAAGATTTGAGAACTATCTTCAATCTAATGCGCCAACATCAGCTGAAAATGAATCCCACCAAGTCATTCTTGGGTGTCTCTAGTGGTAAATTTCTCGGCTTCGTCATTACTCTAAAGGTATACACGTGGATCCCAAGAAGATCAAAGCCATTCAAGAGATGCATCCTCCACGCAACCTAAAAGAGCTACAAGGATTCCAAGGTCGACTTGCGTACATTAGGAGATTTATTTCAAATCTGTCTGGACGCTGCAGACCATTTACCTAGTTAATGAAGAAAGGTGTCTCTTTTATTTGGACTGAAGAATGTCAACGAGCATTTGACGACATAAAACAATATCTCATAAATCCACCAGTCTTGGTGCCACCAATCTCGGGCATACCATTCTTAATGTATGTCCGTGCTATGGATCATTCATTGGGTACTTTACTTGCCGAGAAGAACAAAGAAGGTCATGAACAGGCCATCTACTATCTTAGTCGTACTATGATTGGTGCTGAACACCGTTATAGTCCGGTCGAAAAAGAATGCTTAGCTCTTATGTTCGTTATTCAAAAGACTCGGCATTACATCATTGGAAAAACTATTCATGTCATCTTCCGAGTTAATCCTCTTCGGGTACTGATGAAGAAACCCAGCACACTCAATTCTCGACTGGCTACATGGGCCATTCTGCTAGCCCAATATGACATGGTATATGTTCCACAAAAATCTATTAAGGGTCAAGCGCTGGCTGGCTTTTTAGCGGCTCATCCTATTCCAGAAACATCTAAACTTTACGATGAAATTCCAGACGAGACATTGGAATCAAATATGATCTCCGAAGAATTTTCTACTTGGCGTCTGTTCTTCGACGGTGCATCCAGGATCGGACCAAATGGTGCCATTATTGCAGGAATTGGGGTTGTTCTTATTTCTCCAGACGGGTCAACTATCCAAAGAGCCTACTCCCTAGATGAACCTTTCTCCAACAACGTGGCAGAATACAATGCTCTACTCATTGGCCTTCAATTAGCTAAACAACTAGACGTCGAATATCTTGAAGTCTATGGTGACTCTAAGCTGGTTGTTAACCAGGTTAGAGGAACCTATGAAGTTCGTCATCAAGATCTAGTGCCTTATCATGAAGCGGCAATCAGCATGGCTACATCATTCAAAGCCTTCTTCATTGAATATGTTCGCCGAACAAGTAAAACTGAAGCAGATGCTTTGGCCAATCTTACAGCAGTCTTAGCCATCCCTGTTAAAAGACAGCAGGTGGTGGTTGTCTCTAATCGAGAATTGTTCTCCATAAAAAAAAATCGTAATATTGAGTTCAGTAATCTTATTGAAGCCAATGTTATCAGTGAAGATTGGAGAGCTCCCTTCATCGATTTTGTGGTCCATGATATACTTCCTGAAGACCCCAAGGAAGCTACGAGTATTCGTCGACGATCTCTCCGGTTCTACTATAATCAGACCACCAAAACTCTCTATCGACGCACTTATGACGGTCTTCTCTTACGCTGTCTTGCTGGTGATGAAGTGAAGCAAGTATTGTGTGAAGCTCACGATAGTGTTTGCGGAGCACATCAACCCGACCCTAAGTTACAAGATCGTATCCGACGCATGGGCTACTACTGGCCCTCTATGGTATCTGATGCCATCGAATATGCAAGGAAGTGTCGAGCCTGTCAAATCCATGCAGATTTCATCCATCAACAATCAGAATTCCTTCATCCGACTGCTGCTTCCTGGCCTTTTGAAGCTTGGGGCATGGATATTATAGGTCCCATCAATCCTCCTTCTTCTAAGGGACATCGGTTTATACTCGCCAAAACGGATTATTTCTCCAAGTGGACCGAAGCTATACCCTTGACAGAAGTCAAAACCAGCAACATCATCAACTTTGTCAAACATCATATCATTTATAGATTTTGTGTACCTCGACGAATCATTCATGACAATGGACCTCAATTTATCAGCCAGAAGTTTACAAGATTCTGTGATGATCACCGGATTGACAATGTCGCTTCGACAGCCTACAATCCTGCTGCTAATGGCTTGGCTGAAGCCTTCAACAAAACTATCATCAAGCTCCTTAAGAAGTTTGTGTCTACTAACAAACGAAATTGGATGAAAAGCTTGGAGAATGTCTTTGGGCCTATCGTACTACGGTCCGCAACCCCACAGGCTGTACACCTTTCTTTTTAGTGTATGGCTGTAAAGCAGTTCTACCCCTGAAACTTCAAATTCTGTCCTTAAGGATTGCCATCGCTAATGAGCTGACAACGGAGAACAACGATATTCTTCGACTTCTAGAATTGGAGGCTCTTGACGAGAAGCGGCTATTGGCTCAACAGCATATTGAGTTATACCAAGCCCGCATCTCAAAGACTTTCAATCGTAAAGTTAAAGTCAGAGCCTTTCAGAAAGGAGAGCTCGTTCTAACAGTCAGACGTCCCATGACTATGACTCACATGAGCAAAGGCAAGTTCGATGCAAAATGGGAAGGGCCTTATATTATGAGCAAAGTCTTTTCAAATGGAGCCTATCAACTCTCAGAGCTGGACGGTCGAGTTGCTATGATGCCTATCAATGGCAAATTTCTTAAGAAATACTATGTATGAATGTAACAAGGATTTCATGTAAATACAATAAGACAGTGCATAAATAAAGTTTGATTTTATTTCATCATGAATGACGTTATATAATATCAAGGACGAGAATCATTATCATCCTTTTTATAGACAGGACGAGGACCACTGCCGTCCCTTTCAAAAATATAATCGCAAAAGAGCCGAGAACATCCTTGCTCGAACCCACCAGGAACTTGCAAGCAGCCATCCTCATGGCCTCTTCTTCTTCAGTCTTCCCTGGTTCAAGTAGGAAGTCCAAGATATCCCGCGGCGGCTTGGGTGCAGACCTTCGCCCGCCTCTGTCTGCTTTGGCTGGGTCATCTCAATTGGACGTTCCTCATTGCCCGCTTCAACCTTTGGGGTGATCTCAGTCTTCTTGGATGCATCTCCAGACGACATCTTTATGTTGAAAAGTAAAAGTGATCATTCCATCTAATTTTCTGTTCTATTTATAGACAGAGATTCGTGAAACAACGAAGCGACACATTCATCCGACGGTTCACCCATTCATTACATTCATCTGACGGTTCACCCGTTCATTACATTCATCCGACGGTTCGCCCGTTCATTACATTCATCCGACGGTTCGCCCGTTCACTACATTCATCCGACGGTTCACCCGTTCATCCATTCATCCGACGGTTCACCCGTTCATCTATTCATTCAATTCCTTTGACGGTTCATCCGTTCATTCCAACGATTCATTTCGTTCATGCATTTTGACGATTCATCCGTTCATTCATATCAGCATCTTGTCATGTATTTGTTACTTTTGATTAAGTTGTCTACTAAAATAATAATATTTAACAAATTATATTCTGCCATGTCCACATTACCTCTGAGCAGATATAATGAATATAATTATTTTCTAAATCAAGAAATATATCATGTCCCGGACCTCTGAATATATTTTCTGTCATTATTATTTATATCCGAATGAGATATGCAATAAATAATAGAGCTACAAAGAGAATGTCTTTTTATTGATCAAAATTAAAAGGCATTACAAAAAGACATGTCACAAAACAGAAGATACAAAAAATCTTCCTATTCAGCTGGTGGAGTCATCAAACTAGCCATCTGCTGCTTTAAAGTTTGAAGTTGCTCCTCCCGAGAATCCATCACCCGCCTTCTAACTTCCTCCATTCCAGAATTATCATCAAAAGTCGGCAAGGTTACTAGTCGGCGGGAGATTTCAGCTTGATGAGTCCTGACATACTCATTTCTTTCATGGGTCAGAATGTCCAGTTGTTGGACTGCAGTTTGATGTTGAATAGTCTTTTCTTCCAGAGCAAGTTGAACAATTCTTAACTCTTCTTGAAGTCGATCGAACTCTGCTTTAAGCTCAGCAACTTTCTTTTCCTTCTCCCCAGCAGCAGATGCTATTATTTCCATCTGGGAGTTATACTCTGAAGACTTGGCAGCGAAAGTGTCCAAGAAAACATGGAAATTAGCTTTCGTAACTGCAGCCTCTCGAGACATCCTCTCGAACTCAACATTTATCAAGGGTTCCACCTCCCCCCGATTAAGATCTTTGTAGATCTTAACTGATTCCTCCAGCTCATCCAGTATGTATTCAAGATAAGCAACTTGAGCTTCATCACCTTGACTTCGGATGGCAGCAATTAGATAAGAGGTTGGACCTCTAACAGTGATGAAACCAATATCTTCTTTCTCCATTACCCTTTCTACTAAGGGTCCTAATGAATTGAAGAAAAGGTTGTTGAAGGAACCAATTATAAATTTGTTAGTAGCTTGGCACCGAGTGTAGCAGCTACTCCCATGGACGTTGAAGCATCAGGTGCCTGCACAGGCGGAAGTTCGGCAGCATGAACTGTAGTCTCTTTAGACAAGTGAGCCATGGTAGAACTGGTTGCTCCTCCCAGATGTTCCTCTGCGAAATCAAATAAACCCATCAGTTTGCTGTCATTAGCAACTATCGAAAAGGATCAAAAGTAAGGGCAATCTTACCATTGCTGGGACCAGTGACAAGTTTGTCATCTGCTGACATGGGTTGTAGCCTCGTAGAAGTAGCTTCAGATATTACTGCCTGGCTACTACCCGTTTCAGAGCCGCCTGATAAGTGACGGCTACTGCTGGCTATCTCCTTTATTTGTACTATACCAGTGCATATTGGAGGAATTGGAGAAAGTTGAATTTCTGTATGGATAAAAATTAAGATGTCAGCCATTTAATCCATAAAAAAGGATATTAATATCAGTCAACACCAATACCTCCTTGATGGGTGATAGTAGCTCCCTCCGGTGCTATTTTTTTAACCGTATTCTTCTCTGGGGATGCATGTACATCAGCATCCTCTTCTGGATTCAGAGTGTCATCAACAGCCTCTGCTGATGTATCTTCATCACTTGCACTCTCTTCTTGTGCCTCTTCACTATCACTTGCGGCAACCGGATCTATATCATCATAGAGGCCGAAGTCACAATCATTCAGAGCATCGATCATTAATCGATCTTCTTCAGCACGTAGTGATCGAGGAGAAGCTGGAAGGTGGGTGGTTTCTGTTGCAAGTGTTGGAGATTGCAGTGCTTCGGAAGATGTTTCTGGCTCATTTGGCTTCGCAGCCTCATCTGCTGTCTCCGCGATTTCTTCCCTGGTCTCTATAACCTTGTCCCTTCTCTCTGGACTGAAAGTTTTCTGCCTGGGTTCAAGGGCAGGTGTAGGAGACGACATCATAACTCCGGCGACAGCACTGGTCACGACCGATGATAGGATAGGTCTTGGAGGAGTGACCACTTTCTTCTTGAAAACTATTTTCTTTCTGCGTAAAGGTCTCTCCGGACTCTCTACATCTACAACATCTACTTGCCTTTGAAGAGAGGTCGGAGTTGTCGCCTCTTCTCTCTGAGTCGACTCAGTATGCTGTCGAGATTGCGACCGGGTAGTGACCCTTTCTGAAGATTCTAAAACAATCTTCCCCTTAGCAACTGGAGAAGAAGGTTCTTCCGCCTTCCTTTTCTTCCTCTCCTTGATTGGAGATCTGACGACCTTCAAAGAGACGCGCAGTGGCTCATTGACTTCTTCAGGGAAGTTGGCTTCCCTCGAAGCTTCCAGCGGTGCATCAACTGGCTCATCCTCTTCATCATTACCAGGAGCCAACACAACAGATGCTCCCTTCTTTAATCGGGCCACAGTCGTAAAACTGTCTACTAGACTAAAGTTCTCAGCAAAAGTATTTACTGATGTACAAAAGAGTGAATATGTATACAGCATACGAGGACCATGATCGCTCTTTAGCGGCATCGAGAACGTCGTCCTCGTGTCCCGAGCATTATAGTAATCCCAAGCCCGGGCTCCATCGATCAGATAACCTTTTCCCTGTAGGCACGTTATGGCGTTGCCTACATGGAATTGGTCATAGCCGAATTGGCGTACAAAACGGCTCGGGAGATAAGGCTCCAGATAGCATTCATCTTCAAACCGGTACACCAAGTGAGATGGCCGGATCGTCTTCAACCAGTTGAAAATTGTGTGGCCCAGAGGCTGTGCCCTCCCAAAATCGACAAGGTTGGTGGACATATGCTCGTAGCCAGCTGGAGGGGGAACACAATAGAAGTTCTATCCCTTTCCGAGATTCAGAGCGCGTCTACAATCTCTTAAAGTGGTGTATATCCACTTGCTTTTGGAGAATCTCCTCAAAAAGCTGCCGCTCACCGCCTCCATATCGGGGTTCATCAGTAAAGGATAGTGCAGAAGCAGCCATCCGAACAGATATGTGTATGGTAGCTCCAACCGAGAAAAGCTTCCTTTCTCGCCCTTTCCTCGAAGCATTTGATCGACAAAAAGGCGGAGGCCAGCATTCACTCTGCAAGTCATCGCTGATAATAGATCCATCCGGTAGCCGAAGACTAAGCGGACAGCAGCAAATAGTATGCCTCGATGAAAGCGATTGACGGTGCTGGCTCTAGGAACGACGTATCGTCGAAGCCAATAAGTGAAAAAACCCGCCAACTGGGCCTCCTTCGACATGGGCCTATAGCCCATCCTCATATAACTCTCAACAATGTCATCTTTCTTAAGAGGGGGATATTGAAGATCATCCTCGATCTTGATATCCATATCCTTGTTCTCCTCCATCAACCCTATCACTTCGCTGTTGCTAAGTGGTCTAAAGAAGGTGGGTTTGCAGTTATCATGCTCCTTTGTCTTTTTCTCAATGATATGGTTGAGAAAGAGATATGGCAACCATTTGGTTGAGTAGCAAGTGCCGGATGTACCACTCTTGTAGTACAAGGAACAGATCTTGTAGTGGCATAGCAGCTCTTCAAAGACAGCCACCATGTCGGCATTCTCTTGGCGTAATTTGTCTAACTCATCATTGGTCGGGACAAATTCTTCATAGGGGATATCCCCCATTGGCAAGCTGGAGATGTACTTCATCTCATGTAAATCCAATCCGATCTCTCCGCATGGTGTCATAAAAGTCCCTGTTCTGTAAATGTATCTCTCCGCCAATGCAAGAAATAGATGCAGATTAGGCGGAAAACCATAAACGGTAACATACACCGCTTGGTACAGCTCAATCTTCTTGAGCCAGTCTTCAAATTAAGCCAATATCCAATTGGCTATACAGCTCCACCTATTGTTATCTGGATTCACAAGACCTGTCAATCGAATATCTTGGTCTGGATATCTTCCCTCAACCTTCGCAAACTCATTTGCGAATATCGGAGTTCTGACAGGTAGTAGCAGGGAAGAGTTTTCTGGTGGGATGTAACCAGGTTTCAGTCCTCTGAGTAGGGAGCTGTGACGCTCAGAGGAACTGTAGAACATGTCTTTGCTGTTCGGCCCCTTCTTCACACAGATGTTCCCCGTTCGGGCTTGCTGAAGTGGAGTTATATCCCATTCCATCCTTCTGGGATAGCTCGCAAAAGCATAGCGAGACAGGGGAAGGCATCTGGAAATCTCCGGTAGAAGTATTATCTTTCCGCCTCTTTGAAAAAGTCTCTGTTCCATACGAGGTCTAGGCTGAGAGTTCTTGTCAAAAGCCTCACCAAACAGGAACAGCGGCTTCTTATGAGTAATTGTATCTGCAGTTTGGAGTGGCTGCCCGTTCATTAAACACAGCAGAGTTTCATTATCTTGTGCCATCAGGATGGCTTGCCGAGATGATGGCAAGGCATATTGAGGATATGTCACATGGGAAAGATCCTCCTTGAACTCAGGTTTAGCCAAAGATCCTGCAAAGACCTCATAATCTGGATCTTCCCTGAGGTTAACTGCATCAAATAAAGAGATAAAGATCAGTACATGCAAAATCACAAAGTTTCTTTGAAAAGAGTTCATCAAATTACGCTATGTGCAAAGCATCAGATTGCGCCAATGCAATCCACATGCGCAAAGTATCCAATTGCGCCAACACATTCACTTGCGTAAGACATCAGGTTGCGCTAATCTACTTGCGCAAGGTATAGGTTGCGCTAACCCACTTACGCAAGGCATAGGTTGCGCTAACCCGCTTGCGCAAGGCATCCGTTTGCGCTGGCTCAACTGACTTGCACAAATCGATGGATTGCGCTGAATATCTGCTAGCACTTTCCAACCGATTGTGCAAGAATATAGTTTTCATAAAAATGAAAAACTATTGTATGTGCAACCAAAACCCTAAACCGGGCGGCGTAATACCATCAATCTCTAAAAAGAGAGAGGTATGAAGGTTCAAAAATGTTAAGAACCCTAAAAAGGGTTTCGATCGAGTTTGTCATCTACCTTGCAGCGTTGGATGGCCAATCTTATGGCGAGATGCTCGTGGCGTAACACGAGTTGAGGGTTCAGCCGGAGCCTTGCCCTTCTCTGTGGCAGTTCGCTTAGGAGCCATTAATGTCGACGGCGAGAGTAAGGAGAAGTAGTCGGAATAGGAGGAAAGCTTTTATCTCTTCAAAAAATCGAAAGCAAGTAAAGGTTGACAGAATGAGAATGGAAACTATTTATAGTTTTCAGAAGTGTAATAGTCACCTCAGATTGCGCCACAAAAGTCGAAGCTGATTCCTCCAAACGCGCAGTCAAAGCGCTACTTGCGCAACTTGATTTTAAATTCGAAATTCAAAGTATTTCGAAACTTTGAATATTTTCAAATTTTAAAAACTTTGAAGGGGGTCTTGTAGGTCCTAAAAATTAAGTTGCACCCATCAAAAAAGTAATAAAAACCAAATTGCGCACACTTCAATAAACTGCACAGGAAGCAGATTGCGCAACAAGTCAACTGCACGAGGTCGAACCGCGCTAACATCCAGGCGCGCTATGCTGACGTGGAAACATCATCATTACCTAGCAAAAATCCGATCTTCTGACTGCTAACAGCCCGATAAATGAGAAGTCCTTTCCTTTCTTGTGCAGCACAGTGCTCGAGGACAGCTGTACAGCCAGCGCAATCTGCCAGCTCAACCGAAGCGCAGTCTGCCAGATCCTCTTCAGCGCAGTTCGATCCCAGCGGAGTCTGAAGCTAGTGCAGTTCAAGAGGCACAATCCATCAAGATAACTGACATTTTATAAGTGGCCTACATGCCATCAATTGCTCACCACGTGGCAACCGTCTGTATACGACCATGCGCATTTCAATCAAACAATGCCACGCGTCTAATACAGTTGAGCCATGATCGAGTAACTGCCAGAACAGTTTGCTATTTGCGCAGTCCAATGCCTGTGCAATCTAGTCTGCACAATCCAGAAATAACTACTAATTAGTTATTTTCCAGAACTCTATAAATAGAGTTTCAAGTCCTTCATTATGAAGAGCAGATCATTCAAGATCATCACAGAGATCAGGAGTTCTTGCCCAAGTGCTGCTTTATTCTTCAGAGGCTATCATCTTCAAAGCTCACATCGTCCAAGGGATAAAGCGATCATCTTTAGATCGAATTCCAATAGTTGTACTTTTCCAGAATTCAATTGTAATCTTCTTACAAAGTTTGTGAAACAAAAGAACTTTTGTTTTTGCAAACAAAGAGGTACATCCAGAACCTCATCGACTCGAAGACCCTGGCCATTGATTTCGAGGAGGTAACGATCGCCACCAACATGGTGTCGGTCCAATTCGGCAGCTTTTCGCCGACGAGGACACAAAACGGCGTAGTACCGTCCCCCGGGCAAAGATGGAGGTCGCTAATCTTCCATCTCCCCGAGACCAGGCAGCTGGTCTAGTGCCCCTCACCATATTACGAGGGGAGATCATGTGTGTGACTCAGTTCGCACCACCCTCCACCGGCAAGAAGATGGGTGGGAAACTCAAGTCCTACCGCACAATCTCGGTAGATGTCGAAGAAGCTACGGCTGTCGTCACCCGGTCTGGTGTACAATCCCACCTACACCGGGTAACTCGGCTGAAGAACGCCAGCCGACCGCTGCTGACACCGTAGGACCTTCTCAGCCTCCGTCGGCCGATAAGCCCAAGCTAAAGGAGACCCACTTTGACAAGCCGCTCCGGAAAGACACGCCTCACGGGCTGAAGAAGCCCTACAATTTTGATATTTTGGCACAACTGGCCAACACACCGGCCAAAGTGTCATTATACGAGCTCCTGAGACTCTCCAAAGATGTTCGCATCGTACTGAGCAAGGCACTCCAGATTGCCGACGCATATCTGGCTCAGGTCAATCTCACTGGGGAGAGCTCGCCTGCAGATCTCTAGGACAGCGCTTGCATAGGTGCAATGCCCAATATTGTGTTCACTCTGCAGGACATGCTTATCAAAACCAACCTTCATGATCACCCTCTGTATTATACTGGATACGTCGGCGACGTCAAGTTGGATCAGATGCACATTGATCCCGGTTCTTCGATCAGCATTATTCTAAAGAGCTTGCTTCACCATCTGTGCATCCCTATGCATCGGCTGACTCCTACCAGCACCGCAATTAGTGGTTTCAATTCAGGAAGAAGCTATCCTATCGGAAAGATTTGCCTGAAGTGCCAAATTGGCGACCTTCAGTCGAAAGTAACCTGCTATGTCTTTGACGCAGACACCTCCTACAATATTCTTCTGGGACGTTCGTGGATACATGATTACATGATCGTGCCCTCCACATTGCACCAGTGCTTCAAGTACGTCGATAAGCACGACTTCGTGAGAACGGAATTTGCCGACATCGATCCCTTTAAAGGGGTCGAATCCTATTACTCGGATTCTTGCTTGTACAAGAAATCCAAGAGGCACCTGGTCAACGAGGATGTTCGAGAGCAGACAGAGGCTATTGTGGGGTCGGAGGAACCTCTGAGGATCCATCTCCAATCCCGCAAAGCAGACAGGACTGCACCTCTTATAGCTAATCTTTGTAGAGAAACAACTAGTCTCCCGGTGCTCACCGCACAGAAGGAGCATATGACAATCTGACTGCCAAGGTCTGGCCAAGGGCCAAGACCCACGATGGAGCCACTGACAATCAGGCTGCCGAGAGCCGGCCAGCAACAAATAGAGGAGCTCAATCCATCTGTCAAGCCGATGACGATTCGTCTTCCCAGGATGGGTCGACAACCAAGCGCTAAGTCGGGGACTGCAAGCGAGCCAACAACTCCCTGTCTCGTACCAAGCACTAAGCTGGGGGTCACTAGTGCACCAACGACCCCACGTTCTGCTCCACAAGTGGAGCCCCCGATGATTAAGCTGCCCAGGTCGTCCTCCCAGTCTTCATTGACACAGTGGGTGGCCGAAGAAGAGTTAGAGCTGGCCAAATATGTGGCTGCTAACACTGATATTCCGTCCGCAGATGATGTAATTCCACCGAAAAAGATACCTTACTTCATTAATAAAGGGCTATCTTTGAACTACCTTGAGCTTAATAAGCTTTGTACAATGTATACTATGGAACACGGTATAGGCACCCACTTACATACACAGGTGACAAATGTCTACACCGCAAACCAATTTACTTCCGTGGAAGTTGCTTGCTTCATAGTCGAGGGAGAGGATCATCCAATCATCTTCGGCCGGAAGAATGATCCACAGCCCTTCAGGATAGAAGAAGTTGATCTCGAACCCGACACCGGGAGACTGCCCCTTTATCTGTATAGCTTCCGATCCAAGTACCTCATACAAAAACAGGGGTATGATCTGGAAACTACGCCAGGCTTAAACTACGGCACTGGTCGGTGGTTACCCTTACAGTTGCCAGTCCCGGTTGGGAAACCACGGGATTACAACAACAAGACCAGATGTGGGCTAGGTTATGTTACACCTGCAACGACCCCTGAAAGCTCAGATAAGGAATGTGACTGGCATTCACACTCAACCGGATCACCAACTTCTGATTTGGAAGTCAGCATCGGAGACGTATTCAGGCAAGCTCTGTCTGTCAATATGGCATTTACTGATGCCTACAAAGAAGATGAGGATGTACCCGAACTTCTGAAGTTAGAACCTTGGGTCCAGCAACTAGATGCACAATGGGAGAAATGCTTCAAACTTCGTGAACCTTCCACTGAAGATAAGGTTATGTAAGTTGACCTCGGCGATGAGTCCTCTCCAAAGCCAATCTTCGTCAGCAAAAGCCTGACAGATGAAGAACGGGAGGCACTTTTGCAACTCGTCAGAGAGTACATTGACGTGTTCGCCTGGAACTATGAAGACATGCCAGGGCTAAACCCTGAGGTTGCACTTTATAAACTCAATATTCATCCAGACGCAAAACCGGTCAAACAACAACAAAGATGTTTTTGCCCGGACATCATAAATTCTATCGAAGCTAAGGTCAACAAACTGATAGCCAACGGCTTCATCCGGGAGGAGCAACATCCAGACTGGGTCGCCAACATTGTACCAGTCCTCAAGAAGAATAGAAAGATTCAAATTTGCATCGACTTCCGGAATCTGAACGAAGCATGTCCTAAAGATGAGTTCCCTCTTCCATCACGGACATCATGATCGACAACACATGTGGATTTGAGTGCATGTCATTCATGGATGGCTTCTCAGGATACAACCAAATTAAGATGTTTCCTGACGACGATAAGCATACATCATTCCGAACATCGATTGGCGTGTACTGTTACATAGTCATGCTCTTCGGTTTAAAGAATATCGGCGCCACATATCAAAGAGCCATGCGTGTCATCTTCAGAGATCACCTGAGTAAGACCATGGAGTGTTATGTTGATGACATCGCTGTCAAAAGCCGCTCTAAGGGAGACCATCTGCAGTATCTGAGGACGGTATTCGACCTGATACGAGCGCACAAATTGAAGATGAATCCTACCAAATCCTTCTTGGGCGTATCTAGTGGAAAATTCATGGGTTTTATCATTACTTCCTAGGGAATTCATATAGATCTGGAGAAGACGAAGGCAATCATGGAGATGGGTCCCCCGAGAAATCTTTGTGAGCTCCGAGGCCTTCAAGGGAGGCTAGCTTACATCAGGAGGTTCATCTCTAACCTCTCCGGGCGATGTCAACCATTCACCTACCTCATGAAAAAGGGCATCTCATTTGTATGGGATGAAGAGTGCCAACGCGCGTTCGACAACATCAAAGAATATCTGTCAAATCCTCCAGTTCTGGTGGCCCCGATTGCTGGAAAGCCGTTCTTGCTTTATGTACGAGCGATGGAGCATTCCCTCGGTGCTCTACTAGCACAAAACAATGATGCAGGACATGAACAAGCTATCTATTACCTCAGCTGAATGATGATTGGGCCTGAGCATAGATACACCGTCGTGGAGAAGGAATGTCTTGCTCTGGTGTTCGCTATCCAGAAGATGCGACACTATGTTACAGGACAAACCATCCATGTCATATCAAGAGTTAACCCCCTCAGGGTCCTCATGACCAAGCCGGGTGCACTCAGCTCTCGCCTCGCTACCTGGGCGATATTATTGTCTCCCTACGACATGATCTTCGTTCCGTAAAAGCTGTTAAAGGTCAAGCTCTGGCGGACTTTTTAGCAGCCCATCCAAGTTCGGAGTCAACCAGAATATATGAAGAGATTCCAGACGAGGTCGCCAATTCAAATATGGCTTCCCATGATTTCGTCTGGCGAATGTTCTTCGACGGTGTTTCAAGAACCGGGCCCAAGGGCAGCATTGTCGTTGGGGTCGAAGTGGTGCTGATTTCTCCTTCTGGCTTGGTGATCAACCGGGCATATTCCCTTACAGAACCCTGCTCGAACAATGTGGCTGAGTACAACGCCTTGGTTATCGGCCTCCGACTTACAAAAGAACTGGGGGTAGATTACCTAGAGGCATATGACGATTCACAGTTAATCGTCAATCAGATCCGGGGTTCATATAAAGTTCGTCATGAAGACATGATCCCCTATCATCAAGTAGCAATCGCCATCATTATGTCTCTGAATGGGTTCTTCATAGAACATGTTCCGAGACTCCAGAACATTGAAGCCGACGCCTTAGCATGAATGGCCGCTTCCCTGCGGTCCCAAAATATACTCATCATTTGGTGGACGTAATAGGCCATGAGTTGGTCTGTCCCAAGAACACCGTCCAATTTGCTGAGAGATATTCTGCCTTGACGGTCGACGAGACACAGGATTGGAGGCTCCCATTTATCGACTTTGCAGTTTATGGCATTTTGCCGAATAACCCGAAAGAAGCCCATCAGATAATGATAAGGCAGCTCAATGCGTTCAAAGTCCTTCGTCGCGTCACAAGTGATGACCTTGGACGTGAAAGTGCGAAGGTCACGATATATGCCGTACACCATGGCCGGAAGAAGAGCTAGTCTGACCCCGAAGACCAACTTCACAACAGGGAGGATAAAATTACGGCTGATTCTCTCAATAGAACCAGCCCCTCCTGAGACTACGCAATTCCGTAGCCATACCATCAGGAATCCTGCCAGAAGAGCCTTCTCGGACAACTGCTGAGTGTCTTGATAAAAATAAGCAAAAGAGTCAGATTGACTCCCGAACCTGTAACCGGTGGTTCTTACCCTCTTGGCGGATGACACCTGGTCCTGCACCTCCTCCCGAGTTCGAAGACTTCGGGGAGAAACCCGGCCTGAGGCACCGAGCTTAAAAAGGTAAGTGAGTCAGGCTTTTGTGTGAGGAAGGTTCCCTTCCGAGCTGTCGTTCTTTTTCTTCGACATCTGCTGGCACGTGCTGTGATGACACAGCAATTCCCGGTAGACGATAATAAAGCCCGGGAACCTCTCCTCCAACTCCTCGAACTCTTTATTTGTCACTGCCACTTTTCTAGCTTGAGGGTATTTTGGTCATTTTCAAAATTTTGGGAATTATTTGGAATTATTATTTATTATTTAGATTTATTAGAATTAATGTAATTTTTAGTGATTTTTAGTATAATTGATTTTGGGCCTATAGTTGACTTTGACTAGTGTTGACTAGGAGACTAACCTAGAGACTAACCTAGGTCATGACCACTTGGTTAGGTTAAGTAACCCTAGCTTGACCTAAATTAGTGTAATCATAATCATTAGAATCATTTTGGGGAAATTAGGAATTAGTTTGATTAAGGAATGGCTTGTGATTTCACAAGTCATTATTATGACTTAAAGCCTTAAAGGCCCAACCCAACCAAGTGAACCTAGTGAAACCCTAGCCCATTTCAGCCCATGGCAACCACACTTAGGTCATTCCTTCGATTTAATCCCCTCCTAGAAATTAGGGCTAGCCTCTCTTTAGAAATTATTGCTAGTTTGGAAATAGGTGAGTCTCCATCTTCCCTAATCCCTAGAAAATCTATTTTAATTCATTTTTCCTCCAAACTAGTTGCATTAGGACCTAATATTAGTCTACTTGCTGTTGGTATTGAGTATTTTCAGGAAGGAATCAATTTGGGGAAGTTTTGGTGGCTTGAGGAACCATTTCCATTTGGGGATTTTGAGCCTTTGCTCATCAATAGGTATAATCTATTTTACTCCATGAAATTACTATTTATTTGCATTTCTAGGATGCCCTAGCCCTAACCTAACAGTAGGATTAGCAAACCCTAGAATTTGAGCCCATTACGTGTCCGTATCGGACACGTATCAGCGTGTATAGGACTGTGTTCGACGAAATGCCTCAAAGGGCATTTCGACCTAATTTCTGGATTGTGATTGAATAGGAAAATAGGATTAGACCTTGCTTATGCATTTCCACTGCACTAAGCATGATTTCGCATCGTATTGAGTCGTACGGACACGTGGACACGCGGTCGTGCACACGCGCACGCTGGCAGTTCTTTGCCCTGCTATTCGGGCTTGATTCCGAGCTGGATACGGCATTTTGACTCACAAAATTTGACACACGTGTCGTGTCCATGACTGACATGGGGTTTCTCAAGTGGTTTGACCCCTCGTGTCGTGTCGGACACGCATTTGCGTGTGCACGTGTTATGCACTGTGCGTGCACTATGTGTACCAGTGTTCTGAGATTGGGTTCTTGTGTTAATTCGATTTTAATGCTTCTAATTGTGTTTTTAATCGATTAGTTAGATCCTAAATATGTTGTTTAATCTCTGTTACATTAGGTTATATATTAATTTAGGTTTTAATGGTGAATATTAGATTCGAATGGGTTAAAGTTCAAATAGCTGATACATTGTGTTCTCAGCAAATTTCCTAACTAATTAATCTCAGTTTTAGTAATGTTTCACTGCTAATCACTCCCACGCATTGTTGTTTATATTTTAGCTCAATATTTGCATTCGAATTGGCTTTTGATGTGTTAATGAGAATTTAGGTATTTGGTTGAGTTTCAAATGAATGATTGATATGGTTTTCCTATAAACCTGAGAAGTGAGTTAATTCTGAAAACCTGAACTAGGATTCCTAATACTTGATAATACTTTCATTCCTTAAATAACTGTTTCCATTTCATAACACTATAAATTATTCCCTAATACTAATTCCAGATTTTTACATTGTATATATAGTTCACTTTTAACTGAGACTTGTTGAATTATTGTGAATGGGATTTTGGCTTTGAGTTTGGATTTCGAATTCCTGTTAACTGTTCCTAGACACTGTATTCCTGTTTTATTTTCCAGGATTCCACAAGGTTAACTTCACTTATATTTTTTTTTTCCAGTTATTCCCATTTACCTGAGTTTTCTGATTTGAATTTCCCATGGTTGACTGAACTAGAAATGGATAGGAGTTTGTGGTTCTTTTAACTGTCCAAAAATTTGAGATTTCCTGAACTGAGATTATAATCCCTGAGCTTTGGCCACTGTTGCCTAACTGAGAGTCTGAGTTGTTGTGGACTGAATTCCTTTTCCCTATTCCATATGGATATGAGTTATGTGATTCCTTTCTATTCAAATGATTAACTGTTAAACTGGTTATTGCATTCCCCTCCTATTTTTACCTGAGATTGGTTGGCTGAACTTGTAATGAATTACATGCTAATTGACATCCCTGTTTTCCTGTTTTCCTTCTCATTTTACCATACTGTTTCCCTCATGTATAACACACCACACACACAAGCTCTCATGAATATTTCCTACACACACACACACACCAATGTTTCATTGTCACACACCATCTAATCTAACTCACACACACACAAGTTTCATTAACCTGTGAACTGTTTTCCTGTTTCAGATATCACACTCTCATGAGACACCACATCCTCACACTCTCACCCACCCACACACTTGATATCATGTGTCCCCCTCTCTCTTTACATATGTATATATATATATATATTTTTTTTTTTATATGTATATATATATATATATATATATATATATATATATATATATATTGAGATATATATATATAGGGTTCCTATAAATATGAGTGTGTGTTTCTATATATATATTGGATATATGAAATGTAGGTGTAATATGAATATAGGTAGCCTACATGTTAGGTATAATCCCATATTAGATTGCATGATATATTAATGTGTATAATATAGGTTAGATATATATGACATGTAGATATATGTTATGGTTGGTTGTTAGGGCATGATATTGCCTAGTAAGCCTAGATTAGTCTTGTTAGAACCTAGAATGGCTTGTTAGACCTAGAATAGACTAGTTAGACTAGTTTGACTTAGGTTTGACTTGGTTGACCTAGTTTGACTTCTAGGGTTGACCAGAGTTGACCTAGAGTTGACCTTGGTCTAGATTGACCTAGATTCATGTAGAATGTATTGTAGTGCATTTCATTACTATTCTGGACTTGTTGTGACTTGTACTGTTCTGAATAGGAGCCAGACACCACTCCTCGGATAGTACTTTCATCTTGGACATTCAGTTAGCAGACGAGTACATTCTCTGATCTTTTCATACCTGTCTGGACTATATTCTTGCTTACATTACTTTACTTGATGCTGACACGTATCTTCACGGATTAGTACTATATGGATCATTTCCTGAGATGTTATCCCTCTACGGGTGCATCGGGTATTTCATGTTCATGTACTTTATCATGTGCATCAGGTACTCGTTGTACTCGTACTAGTTCATGTTATTACATGTTCTCATGTGCTTTCATGTGCTTTATCACGTGCCTCATGTACTACTCAATACATGAGTTCACGTATCCTTAGCTGTATTCATGTGCTTATAACGTAACTTGAATGGATCCTTGTGTATTGATTGGGGCGGGGTGAGTAGAATTGGTTATGTGAATACTATCCCCAGTAGCTGTATTCATATGCCTCCTTAGTTGTATTCATGTGCCCCTAAGCCGTTTACATAACCATATTGTACTCTAAATCACGTAGCCACTTACAGTCTCTACTATCATGTATTTACTTTCAGTTACAAAATATCTCCTGTTTACTCGTACTTCCATTCAGCACTTCCTGTATTTTACTCTATTGCATGATTTATACTCCTAACCTGCTATGAACTGTTGAGAGATATGTGCTCGTTTCCGTGCTGATTGGACCTATTGAAAATTTTACAGAGGACGAGGAGGAGGCCTGCTTAGACACTTACTATGGGACAGCCTTAGAGGACACTTGTGATCCGGACTTCCAGTCGGATCCCTTAGCAGTAGAGACAGTTGCTCCATAGTTAGTTTATCTAATTTCATAGTATTTGGAGTTGAGTTGTATATACATTTGGGATCTGTATTATGTCTGGATGTTGTGGAGTTTATATTAGACACTTAGCTCTCTCTCTCTACTGTATTTTCTGTGGATTTGGATCTTGCATCTTTATTATCTATCTATCTTCCTTTCATGTTCTATCTTAGCTGTGATTGAGTTATATTCTGTTATGTCACCCCCATTCGGGGAGTATAACTGTTTTTACCTTCAACTGTTAGATGTTGTGACCTAGGACAACATTCTACCGCCGACACTGCGGCGTAGGCTGGACGTACCCACGTTTCGTGCCCTTATTCTAGGGTACGGGTCGTGACATCATTCGTGGGAATGTACACTTCAAAGGCCTTATTTCCCCAAGACAGCTTGGAGACGTCATGCATCTCATGGAGAGCAAGTACCATCTCCCCTACAGGTGTAAAGAAGGTCCCCGTACGGCAGTTGTACATCTCCAGCAGGGCCATGAACAATTTTTTGTTTATGGGCTAGCTGTAACAGGTGCCCCGAATAGCATGGTAGAGACCAATCTCGCGCAGGAGAGTCTCGTATGTTCGCACAATCCACATAGACATGTTGGTCCACGAAGGGATGGGGTGTACGCAACTCAGTAGCGACAACCGGCCAATGGGATAGGACCCCTTCCGAGCAAGCTGGTTCATGAAAGTGTCAGCTTGGGAGAACTTGAAGTTGGGACCCTGCACATTCAAGAAATTGCCCGGGGCCAACCCCATCACGTAGCGGCTGACCGGTACCTTGCCCGCATACACTGACCCCAAGTTGTTGTTATAATGAATGTTGCCCACAAACATCCCAGACCGACTTGGAGTCAAGGAATCCTCCATTTTTTGTCCATCGGCAGCATATTGAACCACGACAGTGGGAAGTGAAGCTCCATCTGAGGAATATGGATCGCCATCCCGTTGGAAGTAAAACTCCAACTCTCAGATATATCTAGAACTTGGGAGTTCTGTACAGTTAAGGCATCCCCGAAGAGGAACGCATGCTTCAGGTGTTTGCCCCCCAGCAGCCCTGAGTTCATCATCCCCGAGATAAAGAAGAAGGACTGGTTTTCTTTGTTTCTCAGCCTCTCCACAGGTTCGTCTTTGGGAAGCTGGTTCACCACATACTCGACTATGTGGTCGAACCTAACGCCCACAGCAGATTAGGCGTGACCTATCATGGGCTCTCCCGCAGGATTGACTTGCAAATTTACTGAAAAAGGGACAAAAGAAACAAGTTAGAAGATGGCCAGGGAAAACTGCTTAGTGTTTCCAAGCTTATGCGGCTCTGATTAGGCGGGTCCTTATGCGACATAATTTAAAGGAGCTTATGCGGCTCTGTTTAGCGGGGTCTCATGCGGCCCAGTTCAAGTGAGCTTATGCGGCTCTGTTTAGCGGGTGCTCATGTGGCCCAGTTTAAAAGAGCTTATACGGCTCGGATTTGGCGGGGTCTTATACGGTACAGTTCGAGGGAGCTTATGCGGTCCTGTTCAAAGGAAGCTTATGCGACACTGTTCAATGGGTCTTCATGCGGCCCAGTTTGTAAAGTGCTTATGCAGCCACAAGTCGACTCTCATGCAGCTCGGACATGAGGCATACCCCCATACGGCTCAGACATGAGATGTACATGCGGCACATATAGCACAATATGCGGATTCATCACAATAAACTTGAACAGTTCAAAAAAGACGAAGAAGACCCGCGCATAAAACATGCGGCGTAGCCATGATGGTTAGGGTTTTGAGTCCATACAATTTCTCCCAACATTTTTACCATCAATGGCGGGGTGAACGTCGGAGTGGACTGAGGTCTCAGTAGTCGATGAGGAGGCCGCTCCTTTACCCTTCACTGCAGCGCTAGAGGAAGCTTTGGGAGCCATTGATGATCGGGTAAGGAAGAGAAGACGGCGACTAAGGGCAAGAAAAGTTGAAGAGAAAAGAAAGTAAATAGTCTCTCTCTTCCAAAAGTACTCGTATTTATAGGCTGACAAGGGGCGTGCGAATCGATGGACGCTTCGCATTATGAGCTGCCTAGAAGATAAGGCCGACTCTTGGATTTCTATCCCCCGCATGCAAAAGATTACTCGTAATCATCAAGACAAATCTAAATATTTAAAACTAACTCTTGGGATCCTATCCCAAAAGATGGCTTTAAATTAAAGCAAATCAAAGGCAATTAAATGAGACGCCTACGTGGCACAGGACTAGTATGCGGCCGGAACAGTCTATGCGGCCAGAGCAGTCCATGCGGCCAGAGCAGTCCATGCGACCAGAACAGTCCATGCGGCCATAGTAGTCCATGCGGCCAGAATAGTCCATGCGGCCAGAACATCCTATGTGGCCAGAGGAGTCTATGCGGTAAGAAAAGCTTATGCGGACATAGCCATGCTTCTTATTCAAAGTATTTCAATTTTACAAATTGAAAACTTTGAAGGGGGTCTTATAGAAGTATGGAAAAGAACAGGAAAGTCCATGCAGCTCAAAACAGGGGGAGTCTCATGCGGTTCAAGAATCTCTTAGAGCTTCATGCGGCTCAAAAATCTTTTAGAGCTTCATGCGGCTCAAAAGTCCCTTAGAGCTTCATGCGGCTCAAAAATCCTTTAGAGCTTCATGCGGCTCAAAAGTTTCTTAGAGCTTCATGCGGCTCGAAAGTCCCCGATAGCTCCATATGGCTCGGGAAAAGACACGTGGCCCTATGCGGTTCAAAAATAAGCCTCCACAGCTGGCCATAACTACTCTGTACAGCTGGCTCATTAAATGCTCTGACGCAATGCGGCAGCTCTGACACAAAGGATTGATATCTCTGACCTAAAGGTAAAATAATGACTCTGACATAATGACGTGCTCCTAGAGAGACGAGAAAAATCTTTATGGCTGGCACGATCCACCAATTCCAAAGCTCTTTATGCGGATCGCTTCAAGGACTTCCATGCGGCTCTGACATGAGGCCACCCTCATGCGGCTCAGTTGTGGGGGCTACCCTTATGCAGTTCAAATGGGGGGCCACCCTTATGCGTTTCAGATGGGGGGCCACCCTTATGCGGCTTAGTTATGAAGCCACCCTCATGCGGCTCGGTTGTGGGGCCCACCCTCATGCGGCTCGTTTGTGGGGGCCACCCTCATGCGGCTCAGTTGTGAGGCCATCCTCATGCGGCTCAGTTGTGGGGGCTACCCTCATGCGGCTCGGTTGTGGGGGCCACCCTCATACGGCTCAGTTGTGAGGCCATCCTCATGCGGCTCGGTTGTGAGGCCATCCTCATGCGGCTCAATTACCAGACCATACTCATGCGGCTCTGCCAGGATGCCCCGTTCATGCGGCTCACAGCATAATGGCAGTTGGAACACGTGGCAGAAGATTGACTAAGACTTATCCACTCGAATTTATTGCAACCAATAAATCATAACAATACAGATTTATTGCAACCAATGCAACAGCCCAGATTAATTTCCAACAAACAGATCAAGGTTAATCTTAACCGATCCCTAAACGCCCACTTTTCAAGGCACAGTTACTGTATACCCCACTCATCGCTAAGTCCTATAAATAGCAGAAGATTATTCCTTTGCAGAGACACAGAAAAAAGCACACACAGAGAAGGAGATATACGCAGAGAGAGAGAGAGAGAGCACTTCTTCGCCGGAGCCAAGACCGCGTTCGATCGTCCAAAGAGTAAGGCAGAGTTGATATCTCTTTTCCGAGCCTCTACCGTCACCCCCCAGAATCAAAAACTAAACAATTGTACTTAGATTGCTTTTCCTAGGTTTTGTTCCTAGGCTCTCTTTGTACGAGCGAGTTTGTATTGTGAATTAAAGTTCAGTCCTCCCATAAACTGTTCTGTTCTTTGATAATCAATGGCAAACACAAGTGTTTTTTCAGTGATCTAAAGCTTTCACATTCTACCTATACATCTCTTAGCCAAAGCCGGTAACATAGTGTTTGATTTAGAGTCTTTGGTCTGTAGAGTTTTAAAGATATTACAAGTTCAGAAAATATTTCAGTTTTCGGAGTCGGTCGTGCGCTCGTCACCAAGCACGGTATTGTGAAGTCGGTCGTGCAATTGTCACCAATCACAGTGTTGTAAAGAGACGACAAACTCTCATTTAGCTTGTGAATAGTAGATTAACAGCAGGAAAGAGTACTCGCGACTGGATTAGTCTTCTCAGAGGGAAACCAGTATATATTGCGGTGTTCACTGAGCTTGATCTTCTATCTCTTACTGCATTTATATTATTGTCTCTTTATTCCTGCCATAGTTTATAACTGTTAAATTTTTAATTGGTGATTATTTTCGCTGCACTCACACACACTCTATTTATCCCCCTCTAGAGGTGCTCAACGGTCCTATAATTGGTATCAGAGCCGGTTATATTCTAATATAACAACCCTAGAGAGTATATGGCAGCTGTGAAATCAATATTCAACGGTGAATGGAAATCCACAAATAGACCCCCACTATTTGATGGAACAAACTGCACATATTGAAAAATACGAATGACTTTCTTTCTAAAGTCTCTTGACTTTGATCTTTTGTCGATAGTTGTTGACGGTTATAAGAAACCGGCACCTATAGTGATTGAGGGCGTACTTGTAGACAAGCCATATGATAAATACACAGACGAAGAAAAGTCAAAGGCTAGTCTAGATGCACGGGCCATCAATGTACTATTATGTGCAATTGACAAAACGGAGTTCAATCGAGTTTCTACCTGTATTACGTCTCATAATATTTGGAGATTTCTTGAGATAACTGTAGAAGCATAAAAATGCGCAGATATTGTCAAAAGCGCAGGTAGGTGTTCCCGCTACCCACCCAGCTTCACAAAAGCGCAGGTGACTAAACGCGCAGACAAAAAAGACAAAGTCACAGAACAGAAAAGGTCACAAAGGGTTCTTTTTAATCATGGCTACAAAGATCTATTACAGACTCTACATAATTACATGAAAAGAACTAAAAACTCCTAAAGATCTACAAAGGGGTTAATCTTCACAGTGTGATCGTCATGGACAAACATATAAAATGTCTCAGGGGTCTTTGGATAGAATATGTGAATACAGTCGCCATCAAAGTCTGCTCCTACATGGCCCCAGACGTGCAGCCTCGGCAGAGCAAACCATTTCACAGCCAGACACGGAGGAACTGCAATATGGCTAATGAAGCAGTTATTGGTCCGAACGAGAACTCAGTCCACAACACGACCGCTGCCTCTTTTCAAAAGTGCGTCAGCTTCTGCGGCTCTTCGAGCATAACAAAGGCACACAACAGATGATGAGCGGGACAGAGTATAACAGAGGGCTCATCGGGTGGGAAACCAATCCTAACCCCGTATTTCGGACCTCAAAGGCCTCCAAGACATCGCCCAGGTTCAAACTCCTTATAGTGGACATTCGGGTACTTCTCAAGACCAGTTAGGTGTTCTTCTACAAAGACATAGCCTCTTTGAACGAAGGGATCCACAACCATCAGCCGACTTGTGCAAAGCCAATGGCCGTTCGAAGCTAAGTCAAGATTAAGCATAACGTTTTGGGAGGAAGACGACCCTTTAGAAAAACTCCCCCTTATATAGGGAGAGTGTGGTCCAAACTCCATGCCATATGGCCGTCGGTCAAAGACTCCCAAATTAATGGGATGAACCTAGGGCTCAGCATAATGAATCTCACTTAATAGGTTCATTTTACTAAGTCATAGGCCACTAACTTCTCAAAATCTCCACAAAATAATGGCGACAATTAAAGAAGGGAACAACCGACCCGTCCATAAAGAAGAGCAGTTATTAAATGCTCTTAAAAAATTCAACAAATAGCTAGCTCCTTCGATCCAGAAGCGCATACACCTCACTGTGCCCTCTCTTTGACTCGGAAGTGCAGATAGTCAATTTCTCCATACGACGCCCTCGCCTCAAAAGCGCGGAGCCTCCGCTTCAACCCTGAAGCTCGACCCCCCTTTATTTGACACTTTGGTGACACCATTGCCTGAAGCAAAGCCTACTCGTCGCTCCAAAAGCGCAGAGGCTCCAAAATACGGCCGCTCGTCGCCCAAAAGCACAAGGGCTCCGTTGTCTTCGAAACACAGCCTACTCGTTGTCCAAAAGCGCAGAGGCTCCATTATCTTTGAAACATAGCCTGCTCGTCGTCCAAAAGCACAGAGGCTCCGTCATCTTCAAAACACAAGTTACTCGTCGCTTAGAAGCACAAAAGGCTTCGTCGTCTTCGAAACACAGCTTACTCGTCGCCCAAAAGTACGGAGGCTCCGTAGTATTCAGAAGAACGGTCTACTCGTCGCCTAGAAGCGAAGTAACACTGAAGCTTCATCAGAAGCGCAAACAACATGGTTCCACCCAATCGGTTTGTTTAAACAACCGCTCTTACAGATAAGACAGAGGTTGATTCTGTTGATATACTACTAAAATCTGCTCAATTGGCGATGTATATTTAGTGACGTTCATAAAACGTCGCTAAATTGTGGACATTAGCGACGTATAAATGAAACGTCGCTAACAGTCGCTACTAGCGACGAAAATAGCGACGTGACAATAACGTATATTAGTTATATGAGCTAGTCGTCGTGAAACGTCGCTATGACGTTGCTAATAGCGACTAATTTAGCGACGTTAGTATAAACGTCGCTAAATTCTAATTAAATTAAATTCCCCCCCGATTCATTTCCTTCCCATCCATTTTACTCTCTCACTTTCTCCCTTCGGCGCTCTTACTCTCACTCTCTCCGGCGCTCTTATTATCTCCGATGACTCTCACTCTCTTCTACGACTCTCCTCTGGTATGTGACTCCCTCTCTCTCTATTTTGGTTGTTGGTGGTTGGGGGGGTGCTGGTGGCTTGGGGGGAGGGGCAGGGGGTACGGGTGGTTGGGGGTGAGGAATGGTTGGGAGGTGGCTGGGGGGTGGCGCCGGGGGGGTGAGGGCGGCTGGGGGTGAGGAGGGGGCTGGAGGGAGGGGAGGGTTAGGGTTCAGGTTAGGGGTGGGTGTGTGGGTGGGGAGGCAGGCACGGGAGGGGGGGGTGAGGGAGGCTGTGGTGAGGGCGGAGGGGGGGGGTGGATTGGAGGGAGGGGAGGGTTATGGTAAGGGTTCGGGTTTTGGTTAGGGGTGGTTGGTGGGGGAGGGGAACATGGGGATGAGGGGGGCTGGGGAGGGGCGGGGGGGGGGGGGAGGGGGGCTGGTGGGGGAGGGGGGCTGGTGGGGGAGGGGTTAGGGATAGGGTTCGGGTTAGAGTTAGGGGTGGTGTAGGTGGGGGAGGGGTGCAGGGGGCTGGGTCAGGGGCACCGATAGTGCCGAAAAATATGATAATTTAGTAATAATTATTTGTTTTCCGAAACCGAAAATCTGATACTCTGATTCGAAACCACGTACCGATAGTGCCGATATTTGTAACCCGTAGTTTTGTTGGTTGGTTAATGCCATCGTCTATTTTTCTTGATCCCGATACTCGTAGGAATGGTCCCGAGTCACGACCGTACGTCAGGTTAGGACCTTCATCCTGCTCGTGGGGTTGGGGGGTCTGCTGCTCAGGGTGGGGCCCCTAGGGGGTTCGCAGTATATATGTATGTATGTAGTATATAGTACATTCGTTTTAGTTTTGAAGTTTATTCATATTTGCAGATATCTAAAAATGGCTATATCCATGTATCTGCTAGACCGTTCGTAGATGTACAACCACATTCGAGATGACATGTGCGGTATGCGAGATGAATACATTGTCGGAGTAGAACAATTCCTTCAATTTGCGAAGGCGTTTCCTCAATCCATGGACGACATGGACATAAAGTGCCCGTGTGCAAAATGTCGAAACATGAAGTTTCAACCAGAATTAGATGTGACGTATCACTTATACACAAAAGATTTCCTTCCGAATTACTACCAATGGACCGCATACGGAGAGCTTGTACCTTTAGCATTCCAAGCGAAGCCTTATGTGGAGCCTATGTGGAGCCTTATGTTGAGCCTTATGTGGAGTCTTATATGAATGTCCATAACCGAACTGGTGTTGAGAACGAGTACGTGAGCATGGTCTTCGATGCTGCGGGGCCTAGTTTTGATCCATACACTTGTGACGCAGCTGAGGAGGCACCAAATGCCGATGCCGCAAAGTTCATGGAGTTGCTGGAGAATGCAAGGACTCCTTTGTACCCTGGCTGTGAGGACCATTCACCGTTAGAGGTGATCACTCGGCTCTTGAGCATAAAGTCTGACTTTAACATGTCGCAAGAATGCTACAATAGAGTGCTCGAGTTGATTGTCGATATCTTGCCGGAGGGTGCCAAGTTACCGAAAGACTTCTACCGCTCTAAGAGGATGGTGAGATCCCTCTGGATAGGATACGACAAGATCGATTGCTGTCAGAACGGATGCATGCTTTACTATAAAGATCACAAGGATGCAGAAATGTGCAGATTTTGTGGTGCTGATCGCTGTAGAAGCATAGAAAAGAATAGTAATTCATATGCGGCCCAGATTCAGCATGAAACTCCATGCGGCTCAAAAGATTGAAGAGTTTTATGCGGCTCAAAAAATCCTAGAGAGCCGCATGCGGCTAAGGAATTTCCATACGGCTCAGGAAGAGCCACGTGGCCTCATGCGGCTAAAAACATGACGATTACAGCTGGCCATAATTACTCCGAGCAGCTGGCCATTAAATGCCCTGACACAAAGTGATAGCTCTGACGACTCTGACATAAAGAAGAGACGCATCATGCTCATAAAAAGACGAGAAGATCTCTGAGATAGCCGACACAGTTCACAAAATTCCAAGAAAGTTCTCTATGTGGACCACCTGTGCGACCTTCATGCGGCTCGGTTGTAGGGGCCACCCACATGCGACTCAGTTGTGAGGCCGCCCTCATGCGGCTCGGTTATGGGGGCCACCCTCATGCGGCTCAGTTGTGAGGCCACCCTCATGTGGCTCGGTTATGGAGGCCACCCTCATGCGGCTCAGTTGTGAGGCCACCCTCATGCGGCTCGGTTGTGGGGGCCACCCTCATGCGGCTCAATTGTGAGGCCACCCTCATGCAGCTCGGTTGTGGGGGCCACCCTCATGCGGCTCAGTTGTGAGGCCACCCTTATGCGGCTCGATTGTGAGGACAACCCTCATGCGGCTCGGTTGTGAGGCCACCCTCATGCGTCTCGGTTGTGGGGGCCACCCTCATACGGCTCAGTTATGAGGCCACTCTTATGCGGCCCGACCATGAGACTTCATGCGGCTCTGACATAAAGGTAAAATGATGACTCTGACATAATAACGTGCTCTAATAACGTGCTCCTAGAGAGACGAGAAAAATCTTTATAGCTGGCACGATCTACCAATTCTAAAGCTCCTTTTGCGGATCGCTTCAAGGACTTCCATGCGGCTCTGACATGAGGCCACCCTCATGTGGCTCAGTTGTGGGGGCTACCCTTATGCGGTTCAGATGGGGGGCCACCCTTATGTGGTTCAGATAGGGGGCCACCCTTATGCGGCTCGGTTGTGGGGACCACCCTCATGCAGCTCGGTTGTGGGGACCACCCTCATGCGGCTCAGTTGTGAGGCCATCCTCATGCGGCTCGGTTGTGAGGCCACCCTCATGCGGCTCAATTACCAGACCATACTCATGCGGCTCTGCCAGGACACACCATTCATGCGGCTCGCAGCATAGTGGTAGTTGAGATACGTGGCAGAAGATTGACTAAGACTTATCCACTCGGATTCATTGCAACCAACAAATCATAACAATGCAGATTTATTGCAACCAATACAACAGCCCAGATTGACTTTCAACAAAAAGATCAAGGTTAATCTTAACCAATCCCCAACCGCCCACTTTTCAAGGCCCAATGGCAAGGATGTGGCCACACCCCACTCATCACAAATTCCTATAAGTAGCAGGGGATTATTCCTTTGCAGAGACACGGAGATATATACACAGAGACACACATCCGAGCAGAGAGAGAGAGCATTTCTTCGCCGAAGCCAAGGCCGCGTTCGATCGTCCAAGGAGTAAGACAGAGTTGATAACACTTTTTCGAGCCTCTACCGTCACCCCCCCAGAATCCAAATTAAACAATTGTACATAGATTGCTTTTCCTAGATTTTGTTCCTAGGCTTTCTTTTGTACAAGCGAGTTTGTATTGTGAATTAAAGTTCTGTCCTCCCATAAAACTGTTCTTTTCTTTGATAATCAATGGCAAACACGATGGCGACTCTTCTGGGGACTAACTTCTCTACTGCTGACAAGTTGGTGATGCAATCGGACGCAGCCAAGCTTGGCACAACGTAACAGATGCTGGTTGTTCTCTTCGACCAGCAAGCGTTTAAAGAGATGCTCTCCGACGGGAGCGCTAGCCCGATCCAGAAGCGAGCCCGCAGGAAGAAGGCCCGCAGCATGAAGACTCATGCGGCCACAAAAGCAAGCCGCATGGAGAAGGCTCATACGGTCACAACTGCCAGCCGCATGGAGAAGGCTCATGCGGCCACAACTGCCAACCGCATGGAGAAGGCTCATGCGGCTACAACTTCCATCAGTATGCAAGCTGTTTATGCGGCTACCTATCCCAGCCGCATACAGAACACTTATACGGCCACCAAGCCCAGCCGTAGGGAGATGGCTTACGCGGCATCCAATCCCAACCACAGACCATCAATCCTATGCGGCTCAGGGTCAGTCTTTGACCGGTTCTCATGCGGTCCTGACCTCAGAGGCTCTCATGAGGATGTGCCAGACTCTGTACGGCACAACTTGGACTCTTCATACTATGCACCCTCAGGTGCTAGAGCAAAGAAGTCTAGGACAGTGCGGGCTCGTCGAACTCAGTCGGCTGTCTCAACTTCTGACCATCAGGGCGTCCCGCTGACTGTCACGTGGGCCTCTGATGGAAAGTTGTACAAAACTACCCGTGTCCAACCCCCGGCGGCCAATGGACAGAGTAGTTATCAAGAATCTCCCAACAACGATCAGGGGCAAGTACTCTTACTATCCCCACATCAGGAAAAAAGCACGATGCCAACACACTCGTGTGCTCGGGACTCCCGGGCCCACAAAATGAGTGACTTGCGTGATGTGATTCTTCACAAGCGCAAGAAAAGAGAAAAAAGCTTGGTGTGCAAAGAATCCTTCCATGGACATCACTGTACTCAAGTCATTATCAACTGCTGCTGCAATAAGACAGCAGTACAGGAGGACCGGCAGTCCATCTTCCAGCGACTGCAACAGCCAGGACCGGTCCTACAATAAAGCTCAGGAGATGAGGCACTTCCTTTTGCCTCCTGCAATTCTGTTCGAAAGATCCCTACCGGCAAGGCAAGAAAGAAAATAAATATTTCCAGCCCGACGATCTCAACTAGCACGGCCCGAAAACTCGTATCCAGGCGGTTGTCCACAACCACCATAGGAAGGGTTTACCAGGGCACCCACTCAAAGACAAAATCTTTAATACTGGGAGATTCATCATCTGCACCTCTGGAGGTAGCCGAAGCTGGGGGTAACACTCCCCGGAACATCCACGACAATCCGATGTTCCAAGAAGATAAACCAGGAGAGACAATTCCCCTAACAAATACAACAAACCCCGACGTTCACGTCTACGGGTCCTAAGATGAAGCAAACTCTGATACAGGGGGTAGCACTTCCTCCGAATCCGAACTGAAGGAGAACATCCCCACATACCCCGATGACTTCTCTCTACGAGGATATGATTCGAAGAGCACGTCTTCTACCGTGCCTTCCACTGTTCCTCGTGTAAGAACTACATTCATGACTGAGAATTATCAAGACGGTCCCAGCGATCGACAGCGCCTCGACACTCTTGAGGCCATACTTCATACCTTGGTCAAATCAGTAGACGAGATCAAGGCGGCTCTATCGGCTCTCCAAGGAAGAACACCGGGCCAAACAAGCTTGGGTCCCTCCATCAATGCGGACTCAAACACAACTGCACCGACCCCGAGCGACAATCCACCAGGAATGTCGGCTCCCACCGCTGCAGAAGAGGCCAGGAAAGCAAGAAGAGAAGTTCAGGAGCTTCGGGCAATGTTTCACGCCCGAGAAACCTCTTAGAACTTGAGGACGCGACAACCGCATCCTGCTGCATGGAGAGATGTCTCCTTTCCTCCTCGGTACAAACCATTCCCCATCAATCCATATGATGGAAAGTCATTTGCAAGCCGGTATATGACCTACTTTGAGGTCACGATGGATCATCTACCACATGACGACGCCATCCTTACACGTTTGTTCATCGGGGCATTAGAGGAAGTCATATTCGACTGGTAGTGTAACTTTCTGGACAACTATATCCATTCCTTTGCCGGTTTTAAACACATGTTCTTGGAGAGGTTCTATGAGGTGGGACCAGATGTAATAATTTCAACCCTCATGGACGTTGTCCAAGGAGAAAAGGAGCTGACAAGGAACTACATTGAGCGATTTCGTTAAACCGTGATGAAGTTGCCCTCCGGTAATCCAGACTCTTCCTTACTTAAAATTTGCCAAAAGAGGCTGCTCCCCATAATCAGCCTCTGGATAGGCAAAAGTCAATTTAAGGACTGGAAGACCTTCATTATCAGCGCCACCAGCACAGAAGCCAAGTTGAAAAAAGCTCGCCAGCTGGGATTACACATCTCGGACGGAGAAGACAGGGCAAACGCCCTAATGCCAACAACAACAACGGTGGTAATTCCTCCAACAGCCGAAACAACAAGGGAAAACGGGCCATGGTGGCCGACACAGCCCAGAAGCCTGAACCGAAGTCGGCAGAGAAGCAATGGCCGCAGATGACTTACTCCTTCGAGGACAGCCATGTCAAGCCCATCTTTGACATGCTTGTACAAGGAGACCGAATTCAGCTCCCTCCTTCAAGGCGTGAACCTCGTCCTGCAGAGATAGAGAGCCTAAAGTACTATCACTACCATCGTTATGTCCACCATGCCACTCAAGACTGCTTCCAACTGAAATGGTACATCCAAAACCTTATCGATTCCAAGGCCCTGGCCATTGATTTCGAGGAGGTGACGGTCGCTGCCAACATGGTGTCAGTCCAATTCGGGAGCTTTCCGCCGACGAGGACTCAAGACGGCGTAGTGCCCGTCCCCTGGGCTAAAATGGAGGTCACTAATCTTCTACCTCCCCGAGACCAGGCTGCTGGTCTAGTGCCCCTCACCACATCACGAGGGGAGGTCATGTGGGTCCATCCGGACTTGGTACCTGAAGTGACTCAGGCTGCATCACCCTCCACCAAGAAGAAGGGCATGAAAGTCAAGACCTACCGCATAATCTTGGCCGATGTCGATGAAGCTACAGCTGTCGTTACCCGCTCCGGTGCACAATCTCAACCAACACCGGGTAACTCGGCTGAAGAACGCCAGCCGGCCGCTACTGACGCTCCAGGACCTTCTCAGCCTCCACCGGCCGACAAGCCGAAGCCGAAGAAGACTCGCTTTGACAAGCTACTCCGTAAGGACGCACCTCAGGGCCTGGAAAAGCCTTATAATTTTGATATTTTGGCACAATTGGCCAATACACCAGCTAAATTATCGTTATATGAGCTCCTGAGACTCTCCAAAGATGTTCGTATCGTACTGAGCAAGGCACTCCAGAATGCCGACACATATCTGGCTCAGGTCAATCTTACTGGGAAAAGCTCGCCGGCAGATCTCCAGGACAGCGCTTGTACCGTTGCAATGCCCAACATTGTCTTCACTCCGTAGGACATGCTTATTAAAACCAACCTGCACGATCGCCCTCTATACTATATCGGATACGTCGGCGACGTCAAGGTGGATCGGATGCACATTGATCCGGGTTCTTCGATAAGTATTATCCCGAAGAGCTTGCTCCACCTCCTTCGCATCCCTATGCATCGGCTGACTCCTACTAGCACTGCCATCATCGGTTTCAATTCCGGAAGAAGCTATCCCATTAGGAAGATTCGCCTGAAGTGTCAGATTGGCGACCTTCAGTCGGAAGTGACCTGCTATGTCGTCGACGAAGATACCTCCTATAATATTCTCCTGGGGAGTCCATGGATACACGATTATATGATCATGCCCTCTATATTGTACCAATGCTTCAAGTACGTCGACATCGATCCTTTCAAGGGGGTCGAATCCTACTATTCGGATTCCTACTTGTACGAGAAATCAAAGAAGCATCTGATCAAGGAGGAGATTCAAGAGCAGACGGAGGCCATTGTGGGGCCTGAGGAACCTTTAAGGATCCATCTCCAACCCCACAAACTAGGCAGGACGGCACCTCTTACAGCCACTCTGCGTAGAGAAACAACTAGTCTCCCGGTGCTCACCGCACAGAAGGAGCAGATGACAATCCAACTGCCAAGATCTGGCCAAGGGTCGAGACCCACGACGGAGCCACTGACAATCAGGCTGGCTAAAGCTGGCCAACAACAAACAGAGGAGCTCAATCCCTCTGTTAAGCCAATGACGATTCGTCTTCCCAGGACAAGTCGACAACCAAACGCTAAGCCGGGGACTACTAGAGAGCTAACAACTCCTCGTCTCGCATCAAGGGCTAAGTCGGGGGTCGCTTGTGCGCTAACGACTCCACGGTCAGCACCACCTGTGGTGCCCCTGATGATTAAGCTGCCCAGGTCATCCTTCCAGTCTTCATTAATACAGGAGGTAGCCGAAGAGGAGTTAGAGCTAGCCAAGTATGTGGCTGCTCACACTGATGTTCCTTCCGCAGATGATGTAATTCCACCGAAAAAGATACCTTGCTTCATCAATAAAGGGCTATCTTTGAACTACCTCGAGCTTAATAAGCTTTGTACAATGTATGCTATGGAACATGGTATAGGCACCAACCTACACACAAGTGACAAATATCTATACCGCAAACCAACTTACTCCCGTGGAAAGCGCTTGCTTCACAGTCGAGGGAGACGATCATCCAATCATCTTCGGCCGAAAGAACGATCCGCAGCCCTTTAGGATAGAAGAAGTTGATCTCTAACCCGACACCGGAAGACTGCCCCTTTATCTGTATAGCTCATGATCTAAGTACCTTATGCAAAAATAGGGGTATGATCTGGAGACTATGCCAAACTTAAACTACGGCACTGGCCGACGGTTACCTTTGTTGCTGCCAGTTTCGGCTGGAAATCCATGGGATTATTACAACAAGATCAGACGTGGTCTAGGTTATGTTACACCTGCAACAACTCCTGAAAGCTCAGATGAGGAATGCGACTGGCATTCACATTCAACCGGATCACCAACTTCCGATTCGGACGTCAGCATCGGGGACGTATTCGGGCAAGCTTTGTCTGCCAATATGGTATTTGTTGATGCCTATGAAGAAGGCAAAGATGTACCCGAACTTCTCGAGTTAGAACCTTGGGTCCAGCAACTAGATGTACAGTGGAAGAAATGCTTCGAACTCTGTGAACCTCCTACTGAAGATGAGGTTATGCAAGTTGACCTTGGCGATAAGTCCTCTCTAAAGCCAATCTTTGTCAGCAAAAGCCTGACAGACGAAGAACGGGAGGCACTTTTGCAACTCGTAAGAGAGTACATTAATATGTTTGCCTGGAGCTAAGAAGACATGCCAGGGCTAAACCCCGAGGTTGCACTCCATAAGCTCAATATTCATCCGGACGCAAAGCCGGTCAAGCAACGGCAAAGACGGTTCCGCCCGAACATCATGAATTCTATCGAAGCTGAGGTCAACAAAATGATAGCCAGCGGCTTCATCCAGGAGAAGCAACATCCAGACTGGGTCGCCAACATAGTACCAGTCCTTAAGAAGAATGGAAAGATTCGAATTTACATCGACTTCCGAAATCTAAACGAAGCATATCCTAAAGATGAGTTCCCTCTTCCCATCACGGATATAATAATTGACAACACATGTGGCTTCGAGCGCATGTCATTCATGGATGGCTTCTCAGGATACAATCAAATTAAGATGTTTCCTGACGACGAAAAGCATACATCATTTTGAACACCGATTGGCGTGTACTGTTACACAGTCATGCCCTTCGATTTAAAGAATGTCGGTGCTACATATCAACGAGCTATGAGTGCCATCTTCAGAGATCACCTGCGTAAGACCATGGAGTGTTACGTCGATGACATCGCTGTCAAAATCCACTCTAAGGGAGATCATCTTCACGATCTGAGGACAATATTCGACCTGATGTGAGCGCACAATTTGAAGATAAATCCTACCAAATCCTTCCTGTGCATATCTAGCAGAAAATTCTTGGGCTTTATCATTACTGTCCAGGAAATCTATATAGATCCTTAGAAGACGAAGGCAATCATGGAGATGGGTCCCCTGAGAAATCTCCATGAACTCCGAAGCCTTCAAGGAAGGCTAGCTTACATCAGAAGGTTTATCTCTAACCTCTCCGGGCGATGTCAACCATTCACCCACCTCATGAAGAAGGGCATCTCCTTCGTGTGGGATGAAGAGTGCCAATACGCGTTCGACAACATCAAAGAATATCTGTAAATCCTCCAGTTTTGGTGGCCCCGGTTGTTGGAAAGCCGTTCTTGCTTTAGTACGAGCGATAGAGCATTCCCTCGGTGCTCTACTAGCACAAAACAATGATGCAGGGCATGAACAAGCCATATATTACCTCAGCCGAATGATGATTGGGCCCGGGCATAGATACACTACCGTGGAGAAGGATTGTCTTACTTTGGTGTTCGCTATCCAGAAGACGCGACCCTATGTTAGAGGACAAACTATCCATGTCATATCAAGAGTTAACCCTTTCAGGGTCCTCATGACCAAGCCGGGTGCACTCAGCTCTCGCCTCGCTACCTGGGCGATATTATTGTCTCCCTACGACATGATCTTCGTCCTGCAAAAGGCTGTTAAAGGTCAAGCTCTGGCGGACTTTTTAGCAGTCCATCCAAGTTCGGAGTCAACCAGAATATATGAAGAGATTCCAGACGAGGTCGCAAATTCAAACATCGCTTCTCATGATACCGTTTGGCGAATGTTCTTCGACGGTACTTCAAGAACCGGACCCAAGGGCAATATCGTCGTCGGGGTCGGAGTGGTACTAATTTCTCCCTCTGGCTTGGTGATCAACCGGGCATATTCTCTTACAGAACCCTGCTCGAACAACGTGGCCAACTTGCAAAAGAAACCCTATCATCGGCCTCCGACTTGCAAAAAAACTGGGGGTAGAGTACCTGGAGGCATATGGCGATTCACAGTTAATCGTCAATCAGATCCGGGGTTCATATGAAGTTTGCCATAAAGACATGATCCCCTATCATCAAATAACGATCTCCATCATCACGTCCTTGAAAGGGTTCTTCATAGAATATGTTCCGAGACTCCAGAACATTGAAGCCGATGCCCTAGCAGGACTGGCCGCTTCCCTAGCGGTCCCAAAATATACTCATCATCTGGTGGACGTAATAGGTCATGAACTGGTCTGTCATAAGAATAACGCCCAATTTGCGGAGAGTTATTCTGTTCTGACGGTCAACGAGACACAGGACTGGAGACCCCCATTTATCGACTTTGCAGTTTATGACATCTTGCCGGAGAACCCGAAAGAAGCTACCTCTATTAGAAGACGTTCTCTCAGATTCTTCTACGATACAGAAACAAAGATGCTATATCGGCGATCATACGATGGATTACTGCTTCAGTGTTTGTCGAATACTGAAGCCAAAGAAGCTGTACACGAAGTACATAACGACGTCTGCGGGGCCCATCAGCCTGGCCCAAAACTGCAAGACCGCCTTCGTCGGATGGGCTACTACTGGCCTACGATGGTGGCAAATGCAATAGACTACGCAAGAAAGTGTAAAGCTTGTCAAGTCCATGCAGATTTCATACACCAACCATCTGAATTCCTACATCAAACGGTGGCATCCTGGCCATTTGAGGCATGGGGAATGGATATCATTGGTCCAATCACCCCACCTTCATCTAGAGGACACCGCTTTATACTGGCAATTACAAATTACTTCTCCAAATGGGCGAAAGCTGTTCCGCTTGTAGAGGTGAAGACATCTAGTGTGATCAGCTTCCTCAAGCATCACGTCATCTATCGCTTCGGACTGCCTCGAAGGATCATTCATGACAATGGTCCACAGTTCGCAAGCCACGCCTTCTATCGGTTTTGTGACAAATACCAAATCCAGAATGTTGCTTCAACACCGTACAACCCGACGACGAATGGTTGGCAGAAGCATTCAACAAAACTATAATCAAGTTGCTCAAGAAGTTCGTGTCTTCTAACAAACGCGATTGGAATGAAAAGCTGGGAGAATGCTTATGGGCGTACCTTACTACAGTCCGGACGGCCACCGGGAGTACACCATTCTCTCTGGTATATGGAAGTGAGGCAGTCCTCCTACTGGAGACTAAAATCCCCTCGCTCCGCGTCGCCCTCACCTATCGATTGACGACGGATGATAATTACCATCGCCGGCTATAAGAGTTGGAGGCCTTAGATGAGAAGCGCCTGTTAGCTCAACAACGAATCGAGCTGTATCAAGCACGCATCTCTGGAGCCTTCAACAAGAAGGTTAAACTCAAAATATTCCAGGTGGGCGATCTCGTTTTGGCAGTTCGTATGCCGATGGTTATGACTCACAAAACTGTCGGCAAGTTCCAGCCAAAGTGGGAAGGCCCATTTATCATCGAGGCTGTATTCTCCAATGGTGCTTACCGCCTCGCAAAACAAAACGGTGACTTGCTCATGATGCCCGTCAACGGTAAGTTCCTGAAGAAGTATTATGTCTAAACGACATCCTCCAAATCAATCGGACTGTTAAGTTATGTGCCCTTAGGTACCGCTGAACTTATGTTCTGGTCACTCCAAATGAAACTATATCGCATCTTCTGGGTAGTAAGTCATATATGATTATACCTCTGAACTTTCTTCCTGAAAGAGCATCTTCCTCATAATCTATTACCCGCACTTTCAGTGCATAAAAAGGATAACAGATCCA
This sequence comes from Iris pallida, assembly GCA_029216955.1. Classification (NCBI taxonomy): domain Eukaryota; kingdom Viridiplantae; phylum Streptophyta; class Magnoliopsida; order Asparagales; family Iridaceae; genus Iris; species Iris pallida. The sequence goes on along the minus strand of JANAVB010012322.1, from coordinate 103,835 downwards.
CAAAATTCTCAAAATAACTACGTCGATGTTACCTCTGAGTTGTTTTATCTCCATCAAAAACAAACCACCCCTTACGTAGAACTTCCACGTCCATATTACCTTTGAGTTGTTCTATGTACCCTTCATGGAGTCTACTCCTGCCACGTCCTCATTACCTCTGAGTAGGAAGACTCCATTGAAGAAACCCTCATATTTACCACGTCCTCATTACCTCTGAGTAAGTATGCTGGTTTTCTATCGACTTATTATCCGTATCCAAAACCAGGGTACGCCAAGGATAATAGGCCCACAAATGTTCACAGTTGACCATAAATGTCCACAGTTGACCACAAATGTCCGCAGTAGACCACAAATGATGTACTAGGTCCCCTAGTACATGCGCCTCTTTTCTCATTATCACATGCCTTTGGAGCCCAGCTGTTCTATGGCATTCTTTCGCCCAATACCAAGAACTTCTACGTCCGTCTCACTACGAAATTGTTCTAGGTATCCCTATAAAACTTATTATCCATACCTAAAACCAAGGTATGCCAAGGGTAATAGGTCCACAAAAAGTCCCCCAGTAGGGCAAATATCATAAATACCAAAAATACGGTACAAGTATAATAGATGATGGATGATGTAAACATAGTCATTTATTGAAAAAACAAAAGTGCTACATTGTCGGGGACCGTGTCCCTATTAAAATGAAAGAAAATAAAGAAAGAAAGGAAAAAAGGCCGACTATGGTTCGGCGACACATAATTCTCTAAGGCGGTCCGTCCTTCAGCAGGGCCGTCGACCGCTCAAACCGCCGCTTGGCCCGGCGCTCGGCCTCCTGAGTCAACCTCTCCGCATCCTCCAGATGCGCGTGTGCCTGCCAGCCATCTTCAAGCCTCTTCAGAGCATGCTCCAAGCCAGCAGAAATACGGGTGACCTTGTCAGCCTCCCGAACAATTAGCTCCTTCTCTGCGCGGGAGGCCTCGAGCTCAGATTCCAAGAAAGTCAATTTCCTCTGAAGCTCGAGGATCTACTCCCTCGTATCGATTATTCCATGAGAGGCGGCCGCTTCCCGAGCAATGCAATCCTCTCCCCTGTGGCTCAACTGGTCGTACTGCAGAGACAAATTGTGGAGGTCCTTCATTATAATCGGCTTGGACGTGTCCCGTACGACCCTTACCTTCTCCATGGCAGCTATGAGGAAGGCACGCTCCTAATCTATTATGGAAGATAGATCGACTTGCCGCAGTACTTGAAGCTGGGCCACGAGATGATCAGCCTCAAGCAATTTGGGCTCCAAAAGCTCAACTATCCCTGCCCCACCGGAGAGGGTTCTAAGGAGTTCAATCTGGCCACGGGCGCATTGACGGTCCAAGGCAAAAGATGTCCCCCTCTCCACGGCAGCCTCAACCCCTTACTTCAAGTGACGATAGAAACTGTCAACCACATCCTTTGACGATTCATCCAGAACTTCTGAAGAAGATGGCGTCAAAGGAAGAGTAGCTGGCAGGATTGAAGAAGATGCACCGAAACTTGATACCCCTGCCACTAAGGAAACAAGTTTCGAGCGAAAGGACGCTTGAATAGATGCCAATTCCTCCTCTGCAGCCCGAAGGATCTGGAGACTCGGCAGGGCGAAAAGGTCGACCTCCGGAGCCACATGAACAGAGGAGGGTGCAGGGACCATTTCTTTCTGCCCCGACCGTTCTGCCACTTGCTCTCCCAAACTCGATTCAGCGTGAGCTCCCTCAATGTAAGTTGGAGGGGGAGAAGGCACACTCACTTCCACCAGATCCCCTCTGGCGAACTCTTCCCCGATAATGTCCGTCATTGGCAGTGAAGGAGCAAGACCTGTATGTCCGGAGCAACCATCGATCAGCTTAATCTGAAGGATGTGAAGATAGAGCAAATTAACCTCCTCACTAGTCAAGACTTGACTTAACTTACCAGGAGAGAGTTGCTGAGGCTGAGGTTCGCTCACAGCTGCCGTGGCCTCTTCACCAGCGATATCTGAGCCGAATACAGCTGGTCCCTCTGTCCCAGCCACCCTGGAAGAGGATATAACTGGATCAGTGTCAACCGGCTGAAATTCAGCAGTCTCAGGGATGGGTTCGATAGAGCCCACGTCGTCCTGGGTTGAGACGTCAACAACTGGAGGAACCTTAGCCGTCGTCGGGAGAACACCGACGGCAAGAAACTCGGCACTCATATCTCTAATTAAAGTAGTTAGAGCCGGGTCGACCGCAGAGGCAGCAGCCAGCTCTGGAGAGTCCCCTTCTTCTGACGCCTACAGAGAAAAGGAAAATAATTAGATCATAGTTCAGGAAAAAGAAGAGCTAAAGAAGAAGATAGTTGTAATTTGATTCACCTCCTAAACGGCATCAACATCCTCGCGTCTCTCCCTTATGAGCAGCCCGTGAGGCTTAACGCAGCCCGTTTTCGGTCGTAAGTTATGCCGCCAGCAGACTCATGCCTGCTTCGCTTGCGTGAAGGACCACGCACAATAGACGGCTGATCCGCCACCACATCATCTGCGGGAGGAAGAAAGTTATCAGGGTCATACTCGTCATCCTCTTCGTCTGCGTTGGCAGACTCCGAGTCCGACACAGCAGCCGTGTTCTCCTTCTTTTTCCTCGCCTTGGACCCTTTGGGCTTCTTCTCCAAGCCAATACCAACAATGAAGCTGGTACTTGGGTCAAAGTCAACAGGGGGCTTGTTCGCCATGACATGATACAGAGCCGCCAAGTAAAAGATCTGCCCTGACTCCCCAACATCAAGATCTGAGAAGCTGGTACGAGTGTGAACCGTGTTATATTAGTGCCAAGCCCTGATGCCATCGAGGACGCTACCTTCAAAACCTAGGCAGGAGCTGGGACTGTCCAAGAATAGCTGACTGTACCCAAACTGCCGGGAGAATCGACTGGGCAAGTAAGGCTCCAAGTAGACGAAGTTGCGGTTGCGGTATACCAGGTGTGTGGGACGGATGTTGTGCAACCAGAGCAGCATTTTGTCAGATAAGAAGTGGGGAGGTCCAATACCATCAAGATGTACGTCGTTCACTTCTGCAGCAGTAAACTGAGGAACAGATATGAAAAATGTGTATCTGTCCACTCTCGCCAGCGCCATCCGACAGGTGCGCATGGTCTCATAATCCCAGGGCATACGGCGATACTGGAAGATGAAAGCATCATCTGCATTTATGCCATCTTCAGGGCCAGGCCTCATCAAAGACCGATAGTGCATCAACAGCCACTCTATCAGATAATGATAGGGCAGCTCAATTCGTTCGAAGTCCTTCGTCGTGTCACGGGAGATGACCTTGGACGAGACAGTACGAAGGCCACGAAGACCAGCTTCACAGCAGGAAGGATAAAGTTATGGCTGATCCTCTCAATAGAACCAGCCCCTCCCGAGACCATGCAGTTCCGCAGCCATATCATCAAGAATCCTGCCAGGAGTGCCTTCTCTGACAGCTGCTGAGTATCCTGATAAAAATAATTAAGGGAGTCAGTTTGACTCCCAAATCTGTTGCTGGTGGTTTTCACCCTCTTGGCGGTCGACACCTGGACCTGTACTGCCTCCCGGGATTGAGGAATTCGGGAAGAAACCCGGCCTGAGGCGCTTAGCGTAAAAAGATAACTCAGCCAGGTCTTAGTGTGAGGAAGGTTCCCTTCCGAGCTATTGTCCTTCTTCTTGGATATCTGTTGGCATGTACTATGGTGACATAGTAGTTCCCGATAGACAGCTACAAAGCCCAGGAACCGTTGCTCCAAATCCTCGAACTCTTCGTTCATAGGGGTATACACTTCAAAGACTTCATTTCCCCAAAGCAGCTTGGAGACTTCTTACATCTCGTGGAGAGCAAGCCCCATCTCCCCTACAGGGGTAAAGAAGGTCCCCGTACGGCAATTTTATATCTCAAGTAGAGCCATGAACAATTTCTTGTTTATGGGCAAGCCGTAACAGGTGCCCCAAATAGCATGGTAGAGCCTAATCTCGTGCAGGAGAGTCTCGTATTTCCGTACGATCTACATAGACAAGTTGGTCCACGAAGGGATAGGGTTTATCCAATTCATCAGTGACAACCGGCCAACGGGGTAGGAGCCCTTCTGAGCAAGCTGGTTCATGAAAGTGTCAGCTTGGAAGAACTTGAAGTTGGGACCCTGCACATTCAAGAAGTTGCCCGGGGTCAACCCCATCACGTAGCAGCTGACCGGTATCCTACCCACGACCACCGACCCCAAGTGCTTGTTATAGTGAATGTTGCCCACGAATATTCCATGTCGGCTCGGAGTCAAAGAATCCTCCATTTTTCTGTCCATCGGCAATATGTTGAACCATGACAATGGAAAGTGACGCTCCATCTGAGGGATATAGATCGCCATCCTATTAGAAGTAAAGCTCCAACTTTCATATATATCCAGAACATGTGAGTTCTTTACAGTTAAGGCATCCCCGAAGAGGAACGCATGCTTCAGGTGTTTGCCTCCAGCTGCCCTGAGTTCATCATCCCCAAGAGAAAGTAGAAGGACTGGTTTTTAATATCTCTCAGCCGCTCCTCAGGTTCATCTTCGAGAAACTGGTTCGTCACATACTCAACTAAATGGTCAAACCTCACACCTACAGCAGATTGGGCTCGACCTCTCAAGGGTTCTCCCACAGGATTGACTGGCAAATTCACTGAAAAAAGACAAAAGAAATAAGTTAGAAGATGGCCAGGGAAAACTGCTTAGTGTTTCTAAGCTTATGCGGCTCTGATTAGGCGGGTCCTTACGCGGCACAATTTAAAGGAGCTTATGCGGCTCCATTTTGGTGGTGTCTCATGCGGCACAGTTAAAATGAGCTTATGCGGCTTTGTTTTGGTGGTGCCTCATGCGGTACAGTTAAAATGAGCTTATGCGGCTCTGTTTTGTGGGTGTTTATGTAGCCCAGTTAAAAAGAGCTTATACGACTCTGATTTGGTGGGGCCTCATGCGGCATAGTTCAAGCGAGCTTATGCGGCTCTGATTGTTGGAGCTTCATGCGACACAGTTAAAAAGAGCTTATGCGGCTCTGATTTGGTGGGGCCTCATGCGGCATAGTTCAAGAGAGCTTATACGGCTCTGATTATTGGGGCTTCATGCGGCCCAGTTTACAAAGTGCTTATGCGGCCACAAGACGAATCTCATGCGGCTCGAACTTGAGGCATACCCCATGCGGCTCGGACATGAAACGTACATACGGCACATACAGCACAACATATGCAGATTCATCACAATAAACTTGAGCAGTTCAATGAAGACGAAGAGAGCATTATATGCCAAAGGCCCGCGCATAAAATATACGGCGTAGCCATTATGGTTAGGGTTTTGAGTCCATACAGTTTCTCCCAACATTCTTACCGTCAATGGCAGGGTGAACGTCGGAGTGAACTGTGGTCGCCGCAGTCGACGAAGAGGCCGCTCATTTGTCCTTCGCCGCAACACTGGAGGAAGCCTTGGGAACCATGGATGATCGAAGGAGAAGAAGAGACTGCAACTAGGGCGAGAAGGCTTGAACAAGGGAAGAGAGTAAAGAGTCTCTCTCTAAAAATTACTCATATTTATAGGGGGACAGGGGCGCGTGAACCGATAGACGCTTCGAATTATGTGCTGCCTAGAAGATAAAATCGACCCTTGGGATTCTATCCCCTTTCATGAAAAAGAGAATGCTCAGAATCATCAAGGAAAATCCAAATATTTAATGCTGACTCTTAGGATCCTACCAAAAAGTCGGCTTTAAATCAAAACAAATCAAGAGCAATTAATGAGACGCCTACGTGGCATGAAGGATAGCATATGGCCAGAGAAGTCTATGCGGCCAGAGAAGTCTATACAGCCAGAGCAGTCCATGCGGCTAGAAAATCCTATACGGCCAGAGAAGTCTATGCGGCATTACGTGGACATGCTTCTTATTCAAAGTATTTCAATTTTACAAAATAAAAACTTTGAAGGGGGTCTTGTAGAAGCATGGAAAAGAATAGTAATTCATATGCGGCCTAGATTTAGCATTAAACTCCATGCGACTCAAAAGCTTGAAGAGTTTTATGCGGCTCAAAAAATCCCAGAGAGCCGCATGCGGCTAAGGAATTTTCATGCGGCTCAGAAAGAGCCACGTGGCCTCATGCGGCTCAAAATAGGTCGATTATAGCTGGCCATAATTACTCCGAGCAGCTGGCCATTAAATGCTCTGACACAAAGTGACAGCTCTGACGGCTCTGACATAAAGAAGAGACGCGTCATGCTCATAAAAGGACGAGAAGATCTCTGAGATAGCCGGAACAGTTCACAAAATTCCAAGAAAGTTCTCTATGTGGACCGCCTGTGCGACCTTCATGCAGCTCGGTTGTGGGGGCCACCATCATACGGCTCAGTTGTGAGGCCGCCATCATGCAGCTCGATTATGGGGGCACCCTCATGCGGCTCAGTTGTGAAACCACCCTCATACGACTCGGTTGTGGAGGCCACCCTCATGCGGCTCGGTTGTGAGGCCACCCTCATGCGGCTCGGTTGTGGGGGCCACCCTCATGCGGCTCGGTTGTGAGGCCACCCTCATGCGGCTCGGTTGTGGGGATAACCCTCATGCGGCTCGGTTGTGAGGCCACCCCCAAGCGGCTCGGTTGTGGGGACCACCCTCATGCGGCTCAGTTATGAGGCCACTCTTATGCGGCCCGACCATGAGACTTCAAGCGGCTCAGCTATAGGACAGTCCTTCATGCGGCTCTGTCAGGATTCACCATTCATACGACTCGCAGCATAGTGGCAGTTGAGACACATGGCAGAAGATTAACTAAGACTTATCCACTCAAATTTATTGCAACCAACAAATCATAACAATGCAGATTTATTGCAACCAACACAACAGCCCAGATTGACTTTCAACAAACAGATCAAGGTTAATCTTAACCAATCCCCAATCGTCCACTTTTTAAGGCACAGATACAAGGATGTGGCCACACCCCACTCATCACAAATTCCTATAAATAGCAGGAGATTATTCCTTTGCAGAGACACGGAGATATATACACAGAGACACACATCCGAGCAGAGAGAGAGAGAGAGAGAGAGAGAGCATTTATTCGTCGAAGCCAAGGCCGCGTTCGATCGTCCAAGGAGTAAGGCAGAGTTGATAACACTTTCCCGAGCCTCTACCGTCACCCCCCAGAATCCAAGTTAAACAATTGTACTTAGATTACTTTTCCTAGATTTTGTTTCTAGGCTTTTTTTTGTACAAGCGAGTTTGTATTATGAATTAAAGTTTAGTCCTCCCATAAAACTGTTCTGTTCTTTGATAATCAATGGCAAACAATCGCTACAAGCTAACTGCTACAAGCAAGTCTAGAAGACCGACTGCTTTAATGTACTACTTTTCATTGACGCCGCGGTTGCAGGGGTTGTTCATGGTAAAATAGACTGCCAAAAATATGAGTTGGCACAAGCGACAACAGATCGAAGGAGTGTTGGATCACCCATCTGATGGAGAAGCGTGGAAGCACTTCGATCAAGCATATCCTAATTTTGCTTCTGATGCGCGTAATGTAAGGTTGGGGCTCTGCTCTGATGGTTTCACCCCATTTGGTCTTTCAGGCTACCAATATTTATGCTGGCCGGTAATCCTCACTCCGTACAACCTACCGCATTGGATGTGCATGAAGACACCTTACATGTTCTTAACTATTATCATCCCCGGTCCGAACAACCCGAAGAGGAACATCGACGTGTACTTATAGCCGTTGATAGATGAGCTGAAGCAGCTATGGGAAAAATAGAATTTTCAGATACGGGTAGCACTAATGTGGACAATCAACGACTTTTCGGCTTATGGAATGTTATCTGGATGGAGCACTCATGGTCGACTTTCATGTCCGTATTGTATGGACCGTACTAAGGCTTTTCGTTTGAGACACGGAGGAAAGCTATACTTCTTTGATTGTCACCGGCAGTTCTTGCCGAAACACCATCCGTACCGTAGGAACAGAACTGCTTTCCATACCAGAGCTATAGAGAAGGGCGATACACCGCCAATGTGGTCCAGAAAGGACACATGGGAGTAAGTAAAAGAAATCCCAAGTGCTATTGAAGATCCTACAACGAGCAGCCGTTGCGAAGGATTTGGCGAAGATCATAACTGGACCAAAAGGAGTATATTCTGGGATCTGCCATATTGGAGCACAAATCTGATTAGACATAACCTTGACGTCATACATATCGAGAAGAACGTGTTTAATAACATAATTAATACTGTAATGGACGTCAAGAGAAAGACAAAAGACAATCAGAAGGCTAGATTGGACTTAGCCGAAATATGAAGACGCCCTACATTGCACATGATAGACAACGGGAAGGGAAAGATTTTGCGGCCTAAGGCAATCTACTCGCTGGATAAGGAGGACAAAGTGAGACTTTGTAGATGGATCCAGGACTTAAAATTTCCGGACGAATACGTCTCCAATCTAAGAAGATGTATCGACATAAAGGAGTGTAAACTGACTGGAATGAAGAGCCACGATTGCCACGTATTCATAGAGAGGTTAATTCCTGTTGTATTTCGGGAATTATTACCGTCGGTAGTATAGGATCCATTAACAGAGCTTAGCATATTCTTTAGAGATCTTTGTTCTTGCAAGTTGCTCGTCGATCGTTTAGAGAAGCAAGAGAAGGACATTGTGGTAACACTTTACAAACTTGAGATAGTTTTTCCTCCAGTATTCTTTGACTCAATGGAGCATTTGCCGATTCATCTTATCCATGAGGCTCTTGTTGCTGGACCTGTCAGCTATCGTTAGATAGACCCATTCGGGTGACAGTTGAACCACCTCAAGAGAAAGGTAAAAAATAAGGCACGGGTGGAGGGTTCTATTTGTGAAGCATATGTCCTTGAGGAGATTTCAAACTTCTGTTCCATGTATTTTTAGCATCATATTGCTACAAACAGAATAAGGGCTCCCAAAAATGACAACGGCTATGAAGTTGGTATTGAGGCAAAGTTGAAAGTATTTATTGCCTACGGAAAACCATCTGGTAAAATGAAAAAAAGATATCTAAATGACGACGAGGCTAGCGCTGCAATGTTATATGTATTGCTCAACTGCGACGAGGAAGAAGTGGACAACAATCCGTTCGCAACCGAGAAGGAAGTAGAACAACAAATGAGACTTTAGTTTTCTCTTTGGTTGAGAGCATATGTACGGATATCTTCACAATTTACTTTTTCTGTACGTTTATACTTGCACATAATAATTAAGTTGGCATCATTTATTTGGTATTTAGGTTGATCGTCCGGAGGCAATCCTTGAGAATGAGTATATTAAAACTCTAGCCAAGGGACCAATTTATCATGTGAAGACCTGGCCAAGTTACTGCGTAAATAGCTTCAGGTTCTAGTCAACAAATGCTCGAATAAGAGACGACTTCTTGGATTTGGATTCTATGAAGAATAGCTGTTTGTGCATAAAATCTTCAAACTACAAAGATGTCGACCCAGGCAATAACTTCTTTGGCGTCTTACAAAAGATTGTGGAACTGACATATATTATGCTATCGAACCTTGTAAGATCGTCTTGTTCAGATGTGACTGGTTCGATCCGATCCAAGGTCGAGGTTGGAGAGTTAACAAACATGGTCTTGTTGACATAAATTATTGCCGTCGATATCAAGCTTATGAGCCGTTTGTTCTAGCAAGCCAGGCTCAGCTAGTTTACTTCACCAGCTATCCAAAACGAGGAGCCAGGAGATCAGATTGGTGGGCAGTCTGTAAGACTAAAGCTCGAAATACCTTCGATGTCGACGAGGTAGCTTATTAGAAAGACGAACTATCTCTTATTACAAATATTGTCGATGTGGACTCAACGAAAGTTCCTCATGACATGTTTCATCAATTGGAAGAGGTAGAAGTATCAGAAGAGGAAGAGGAAGTTGATAGAAGTGAAGAGGAAAAGGAAGAGGAAGAGGAAGAGGAAGAGAAAGAGGAAGAGGAATCAGAACAAGTTGAATTTTCAGAAGAGGATTGAATATGTTTAATCTTCAGATGTAATATGGTTTATTTTTGTTATTTTTCAGATGTAGTATGGTTTACTTTTGTTTTTTTCAGATGTAGTATGGTTTACTTCTGTATTTTTTCAGATGTAGTATGGTTTACTTTTATTTTTTTCAGATGTAGTATGGTTTACTTTTGTTTTAGCGACGTTAATAAGCGACATTTTCAGATGTAGTATGGTTTACTTTTGTTTTTTCAGATGTAGTATGGTTTACTTAGCGACGTTTTCAGATGTAGTATGTTTACTTTTTTTTAGATGTAGTATGGTTTACTTCTGTATTTTTCAGATATGGCTCGACGTGGATCCTTTGGTTCCGGTGCTGGTGGGAGTCGACGAGCCCGACAGTCTCCATCTACCACTCCTCCTACCAACTCCTTATCCCCCCGCACTCCAGTATACACTAGCCGTCTAGTCGTCTGCAGTGTCTCCATACCTGGCTCTAGCAGTTTGAGGCTAGGGCCTTCTTCTTCTTCTACGCAGCCAGTACCGTCGAGTATTCCAGAGGCCGACCCCACTACTGAGGAGCAGGCCGAGGCCGAGGCCCACGTCGAGGTCGAGGGCGATGGCGAGGCCCACGTTGAGGGCGAGGGGAAGGCCGAGGGGCAAGCTGCGGGCAGGGGCAAGGGTAGGGGCAGGGGCAGGGGGCAGGGTCAGGCTGCAGCTCCCATTTGAGACAGATCCGTCGTGTTGCCCGGAGGGGGATCTGAGGTTGGAGATTTTGGCCTGTACTCGGACCAGGCGGTAAGTAAAATTGTTGTATTTAATTTGTTTAAATTTATTATAAACTTGTTTAATAAATTTTAATTTCTATTTTACAGGTATCTTCCCTCCTTCGTACACCGGTCGCTGGGTATATTCCTGCGACAGAACTACGGGGGGCCCTGGATCAACTGGAGGGATGTCCCGACCGACAAGAAGACCTTCTGGTTTGAGCACTTCTCGGTACGTAAAAGTTTATTTCCTTTTAACATTTAGTATGTTATGTTATAACTTACGTACTTCTATGATTTTTTCAGCGGACTTACTTCTTTCCTCCCCACCGTGCCGTTACTGTCGAGTCTATTTTTTCCAGCGTCGCCAACAAGCTCATTAGGGACGTGATCCTCGACCAAAAGGATCGTGAGCGCCGGGAGAGCCTATTCAGGATTGGATCTGTGCTGCCGACTGGGCGGCAATGAAGAGGAGATTCGAGGAGGAAACCTACAAGGAGAAGTCCGCGAAGTCTAAAAGAGAGCGACAGGCGGGGTCACAGTGGTGTGGTGGGTCACAGTCCATCATGGATTTCTTCACTCATATGGTACATATCTCGCCGTATACCCATAATTAATACTTTATAGTAATATATTTTTTTCAACTTAACTGACAAATCGTATATTTGTAACAGGTTAAATCGGGAGAAGACCCGAATATGGTGACCTTGTTTCTCGCTACGCACACAAAGGGGGAGCGGTTCGTAGACGATAAGGCCCGGGACACCTACATAAGTTTTACTTAATGCTAGTTCATTAATATTAATTTTTAGTTACGTAGAAAATTCATATAGATGTTATTTCTAGGCCGAGTTTTTGAAGTTTTACTTAATGCTAGTTCATTAATATTAATTTTTAGCGACCACGTGAGAATTCATATAGATGTTATTTCTAGGCCGAGTTTTTGAGGCTTAGGGAGGTCGGGCCGACATGGTCAGAGGGAGCTGGTGCTAGCACTTTCCAACAGCCCCCGACCGTCGCAGCTCAGTCAGATGACGAGCTGTGGATGAGGGCCATTGGTGGCATGCATAGGGGTACGTACTATGGTACGGGCTCCTATGGTGCCTTCATTGCGTCACAGGCCTCTACGACCGCCACTAGTGTGTTCGGCCCCGTACAGACTGAGGAGTCGCTCCGCCACCAACAGAGTGTCGATGCGCAGATCGCAGCTCTGCGTTACGAGATGCTGCAGAAGATGGTGGCGCCGCATACAGATGATTCTGCGCTCATCTCATGCTTTGCGAGGCTTGAGGAGACTACTGAGGTGCTGTGATAGATGACCCATGCTACGCAGCGGTTGGTCGAGCAGATACAGCAGTTCCAGGAGATGGCTACGGAGCGACCGTCTGCTGGTACGCCGGGAGCATCGTCTACATCCGATGGTACACGAGAGGACATGCTCGTCCACCTGTTATCACTGGAGGAGTATCAGACGATCCTGGCATTGCGACGACAGTCATTTGGTGGCGCTCCTCCTCCAGCTTCGGCTCCAGCACCGGGTCCAGCTCCAGCTCCAGGCGATCAGTAGTTTCGTTTTTGCATTTTTGAACTGTACTATATTTTTTACTTTGTACGTATTTGGGGATATTCACTTTGTTCGTTGAGGATATTGACTTTGTACGTATTTGAGGATATTGACTTTGTTCGTTGAGGATATTATTGACTTTGTTCGTTGAGGATATTATTTTTTCTTTATATTTTTATATATTCTGGAATGTATTGTGCATGCCGGTGTTAAGTGTTCCACCGAGGGGGTCGGCAAACCCAGGGATTGGATTCTGTATTTTGTATTTTGGATTCTGTATTTTGACTCAAGCTCCAACTCCATTTGCATTCTGGATTCTGTTTTTTTATATTTTTTTCAACTTAGCAACGTTTTTAGCGACGTTAATATGCGTCGCTAATGTTTTGTGACATTAATGAATGTCGCTAAAAGCGTCAATAAATTGCTGACGTGGGAACACGTGGCACCAAATCTGATGTCAGTACGTCGTCGCCAAAACGTTGCAAAAGTGTCGCTAAACGGCGACCACACAATAACGTTGCAAATTGCGTCGCTAATTAGCGTCTACGTGAAAACATCGCAAATAACGTTGCTAATTAGTGACGTTATAAATGTCGCTAATTAACGTCGCCATAGCGACGTTTTACGACGTTTTCTCGATTAGCTACGTATTTTTTTTCCGTCGTTTCTAAAACGTTGCTGAAAACGTCGCTAATTTCGGTTAGCGACATTTTGGTCGAGATTAGCGACGTTTTGGAACGTCGCTAATTTGACAAGTTTTAGTACTGATAAGAGCAATCTCTTTTCAGGTGGTTTAAAATCACGGATAAGGACAAAGTTTGTTCTTATGGATGAAGGCCATATCCAATCAGTTTGTTTAAACCAATGACCTCCTAAGATAAGATGAAATCCAACTTTGTGATGGAATCCAAGATCTACTCGGCTTCATTTGAACAGAAGATTTCGAGTAATAGGCACGCGCCACATGTCTCTTCTTCGGTTATGTTGATAACCACTCGAGATCTCGATAGAGAAGAATCTCAACGTCCACCATGTGTCAGCTCAGCAGTAGCCCTCCTCAAATCCTAATACACATCGCATATGTGCCCCCTTCCTTATAAATAGAAGGAGTTTTCCTTCAATAAAGAGGCTTTGAAATTTCAACTTCGGCATCCTCTTGATTGGTAACCCTAAAGTTTCAATCACCAGCACCAGAAAGCCAAAGCAAGTTCAACTCGTCGTTAGATTGTTAGCGGAGTACATGAGCCACAGCAGTGCTCGATCTCCACCTTCACACTTTTCTAAAAATTTTGTACTTAGATCTCCTGTTTAGGAATCGATGTACTCTTTTTACGTTTAAAATACAAAAAGTTCGTATAACCTTTTATCATGGCAAACAAGATGGCGACTCTGCTGGGGACTTCCTTCTCCTCCAACGAGAAGGTAGTGGCACAATCAGACGACAACTTGCTGGGATCTTTCCAAAAGATGTTGGTCGTACGTTTCGACCAATAAGCTTTTGAGGATCTCCTTTCTGAGGAGAAGTCGAGTCCTTCGAAGCAGTTCGTAAAATTGAAGAAGACTTGACGCACCTGGGTGCCGAAGACGGCTGCGACGTGCAGTACGACGGAGGGGACTGTGCTCCAGAACCCCCTGACCGACGAAGCCCCGAAGAAGAGTTTGGCTACTCTGCCACGCCGCCTCGCTCGATTCCCACTCAGGGAATGCACAACAAAGAGTGCGACTCTCATGTGGTGGGCCTAACAAAGGTACAGCACCGAAGAAAGCGCGCAGTAGCTCAACCGCTTACGGAGGGAGCGGTACTGATGAAAAGATCTGTCATTGACAGAATTACCTACCCATCGGGTAAGGCTACATTGGACTCTGAACATTATGCACCTTCTGGAGGTAACTTAAAGAGATCCAAGGCAGCACGTGCCCTATGTGGCCAAAGTGCTATGCCAGCTACTACATTAGATTCTGAATACTATGCACCCTCTGGGGGTAGTAGAAAGAAATCTAAGGTAGCACGCACCTTGTGCAACCAATGTGCTATGCCAATAGTCGACCAAAGGCCCGCGTTGACAGCCACGCGTGCAGCCAATGGAAAGATATACAAGCTGGTCCGAGTGCCTTAACGCCTCGACCAGTAGAACACTGCTGTCGCTTGAGCACTCATGTGCACAACTCGAGCCAGGAGGTACACTCTACTGAGAAAGACTCACGCGAACAGCATACCTATAAGAATGGAAGGAGTCTACCTTATCAGCAACTTTCTGATCAAGACCTGAGCGTACTTCACTCACAGGAACTCAGAGGAGGGAAGCTATCTCCGTATCCTCACTCCTACGTACAGCTTCCCTGTACGTGCAATGGGAGTGCAGGAATGAAGACCCCAACACTTTCCTACAAGCATAAAGCAGAAGAGGAGCCTACGATGCAAGGAATGCCTAAACCAAGGCATACTTGCACCCAGATGACCATCAACTACCGCTGTCACCCGGCAGCCATATCGCCACCGAGGAGACAGTCCGTCTTCCAAAGAATACGACCAATGGCTGCTGTACATCAGGGATTCGACCCGATGGTCGATGAGCGAGGACGAAAATGAACTCCGTGTTGCTCCATGCAACACGGCGCATGGTTCTCCATCTCTCAAGCTGCTATCCAAAAATCCTGCCACTTCAGCCAACAAGCCCAAGAGGCAGCCTGGGAGTAGCAAGACGAAAGTGCCCATCACAGGTGTGTTCCAACACACGCGAGCCAAGTCTGGCTCCTTGTCGCAAGGAGATGCCACGTCAGAAGCTGGGGGTGGCCAGTCCACCACCATCCACGATAATCCCGTATTCCAATCTAACGAAGGATTGTATGACACAGATGCCTCCACGAGCGCAGCTAGCCAACAAACTGGAGGTAGCAACTATAATGAGTCTGAGGATGATTGCAACCTTCTAGAATATCCTAAAGACGACGAGACTCAGGCGTCCGAGCCAGAGAGCGAAAGATCTATTGTCCCTTCAACTCATCCACACATGATGTCCGTGCTCATGGCCGATGGCGACAATGCAAAAAGCAGCAAAGGCTCTTATCAGCTGAAACATATAGAATCTCTTGAGACGAGCCTAAATACGTTGAATACTACTATGCAGTCTTTAGCTTCTTTCATCCTGGAGATCAAGGAAAGGTTGACTCCCGCTGCCTCCACTTCTGCTCCTGACCCAGCAGCTAACGGTGGATCCAATGCGCTTCCCCTCGTGAAACAATTAGCATTGTTGTCGTCTACTCCATCGACAAGAGGACCTGCAATGTCAACTGAGATGCAGCAGGCCCTCCAGAAGTTATATGCTCGCTATGATGCCAAAGAAAAGAGAGCAACACTCCAAAAGATGGGGATTCGGCAACCATATACTGCCGAATGGGATAATGTGGTCTATCCTCCCAAATACAATCTGCAGACGCTCACGCCCTTCGATGAGAAGGAGTCTCCCCGATGATACTTGAGGTACTTTGCCTCAGGAACAGGGCATCTGTCGAAGGATGACACTCTCCTCACCAACCTATTCATAGGGGCCCTGCAGGGGTGGCCTACGAATGGTTCTGCAGTCTTCCGGACAACTGCATTACATTGTTCGAAGACTCTATTCCTCAATCAATTCTACAAAGGAGGAATGAACATGATGATGTCGACTCTCATGGACATCGTCCAGAAGGAGAAAGAGCCTGTATATGCATACATTGAGCGCTTCTGCCAGGCGGCTCTGAGGTTACCTCCTGGTATACCCGAGCCCATGCTAATGGACTCATGATGCAAGTATATGCTTCCTGCAATCAAGTTATGGCACATTGCTCCTTGCATAAAATGGACGTCTTTTGTTACAGAGGCGGATGTGGCACAAAAAAAGGTCCAAGACGCGTAGCACCTGGGACTAAACTTTTATTCTCGAAGACAAAGGGAGGCACTCATCCAGCAGCAATCCCAAAGATAAAAAGGGAAGCAAGCCATGACCGTCAACATTTCTAAAGGTTCGGCATCAGCGAACCCGAAGCATATGGAAGCGCAGAGGCCGAAGGAGACCCACTCCTTCAACGATAAAGATACGCTAGAACTCTTCGATATGTTAACGAAGAGCGGCAAGCTTTCACTCCCACCACCAAAGTGTATCGATGAAGTAGAAAAAATGGACAACCTAAAGTACTGCTGCTATCATCAGTACGTCCAGCATTCGACACATGATTGCTACGTATTGAAAAGACAGATCCAGCATCTCATCGATGCCATAGTCATCTCTTTTGACTATGAGAAGAAGACTGTTACTGCCAACATGGTTACTCTCCAATCGAAAGTTTTCCAACCACGGAGGCGTAAGATGGCATAATCCCCATTCCAAGAGCGACGATGGAAGTATTCAATTGTAACAACCAGTTTTCCAGATGAGGGTATTTTTTGAAATTTTGTAATTATATTTATTATTCATTGATATTTATTTCACATTATAATTTTTGGTGATTTTTAATTATTTTTAAACTATTTAAAAACTATTTTAAGTCATGACTTGTGATTTTGGTGTGCAGCTAGTGAAACCGTAGAGACTGCATGACCTAGAGCCTAACCGTGTCATTAGGATGATTTAATTATTATTTTTAGCCTAGGGGTATTTTGGTCATTTTGACTTATTTGAATTATTTGATAATTTATGGAATTGGTGAATTCTAGGTTGACTTGACTTATTGAGACCTAGTGAACTAGCCTAGAAGCAAACCCTAGCTATGGTAACCCTAGTCTAACTTAGGTTAACCTCATTTAGTCATTAGAAACTAATTTTAGAATGAGGGGATTTGGTTTAGTGCATTTAAGTCATGGTTTATGATTTCATGAAATGACTTATGCCTTAATGTTTTATTTGATCAAGACTTGGCCCATGGCCCATAACTAGAAGCCCTAACCCTAACCAAACCCTAAATGACCAGCCATAGGGATCCCCACCCTATATAAACACTTATTCTCTAGGGCTTGCCTCTTTCTTTATTCATTTCAACAATTGAAAAAGAAAGGTAATTATCCCTCTTCCAAAAATCCCCATAAATCCATTTTAAGTCCTTTTTAATCCTAGTTTCTTGCATTAGAACCTAACACTCTCCTATTTTCTGATTTTGGAGTTTAATCACAGCTTTGGGTCAATTTGGGGCTTTTGGCACCAAGAGGAAGAATCCCCCATTTGAGGCTTTTCCAAGCTTTTTGCACACATAGGTAAAACCCCTTAAATTGATTTAAATTTTAGTTTCCTTTGTATGTAGGGCTAGATCTAGGAGTTCCCTAGGTGTCCCTAAAATTTGGGTGAATTTCGTGTCCGTTTGGTGTCCGTATCGGACACGTGTCGTAGTGAATGTTAGGTGTTTGTTGAAATGCCTCAATGGATTGAATGTTAATATTTTTCGAAACAAATTATATATTTGGATAGCTCTTTATATGTAGATTATGTTTGTTTATGACTGAGCACGATTCTACGGGTTTTTCGTGTCCAAAACGGACACGCACCTCGTGCACGACACTGCGCACAGGCCCCGTATGGTGTCCTGCTGCCACACGCTCATATCCGACACGACACGATTCGGTTGGGCACAAAAATTGGTGGACACCTGTGGGCTATGACTGACAGCACGCACACCAATTTTGAGGCGACTTCGTCAAGTAGTTTGTGAGAAATCACACGCGTACGGGTTTTTTAATACACTGTGCACACTGTTTTCTCTTCACTGTTTTGTGTCTCGTGCTCAGGACACGCGACACTTGGACACTGGTCAGGGTGACACACACGTACCCATAGACCCCCTCTAGCTCTAGACACGTGCACGAGATAGATCGTTAATTGTGTCGTGTCCGTTTGGACTCGACATGTGTGCACGAGCCCAGTTTTTTAGAGTTTCTGATACACTAAATTTTGCGTATCTGGACACCTTCGTGTCCCAATTTCTGGACACAAGGGACCCTCCTTGGACATGTAGGACATGTCCCTGTGAATGTACACATGTTTTACTATTTTTATTTCAATTTTGTGTGGGTTTTCATTAGGATTTTTGGGTTCAAACCTGGGTTCTCTGATACATGCTGTTTTGGAAATCTGAATTGGTTTTCCAGTGTAAACTAATTTTTATTCAATGTCAACTTGCTATATTTGATTCACACATGTGTAATAGGACTTGCTAGGTTGGTTTTTCATATTAGTTTTGGTTTTGCACTTGATAATAGGATTTTCGAAGGAAGAATGAAATAAAATGTTTGACTGATACATGATTCCAGTCTTTTAATTCTGATTTAGTGTTCTCTTCTAATACTGCTTTTAAATTGCTGATTAATTACTATATATGATACCAACACATTATAATCCATGTTATCTAAGTGTTAAACTCAACTATGGACTTTGATTGTGAGAATTAGGAAAAAATTGGTGTGTGGGTTAGTCGAATTCAAATTTATAACTGGTACATTGCTTCCAGTTTTTTTTCCTGTTTGTTTGTTGTTTTCAATTGATTTGAACCCACATACCATCATTCTTGTTAGCTAAGTTTTACATTTTGACTTAGGCTTTGGAATGAGGAATTAGGAAATGGTTTGGTTTCAATGCAACTGTCATGTATATGTTGAACTGTTAATTTACAAAACCTGAAATGTGCACAGTCACATTGATTCCTTCTTTTGATTGCATATACCTGGGTTCATTTATTAAACTAGATGTTAAATGAGGATAAAACCTGAGTTTACATTATATTTGATTCAATGTTTTCTTTCTTATTAACTGTTATGGTTTCCATAAAACATGATATTGAGATTTAGTTCCCAGTTTCACATTAACCTGAGATATGTATTGCTCACTGTCATTTGTAAACCTGAAATTGGATGTACATTAATCTGAGTTCTCTGTTTTGTTAGAACCTGAGAATTACCTTAGGGACTTGATTATTGGCTTTGCATGGGATTCATGATTTTATTAAACTGAGATTCATTGCTCACTGTTAATCTACAAAACCTGAGAATGTGTATTCAAAACTGAGTTTTGATTCTCCTAAAATCTGAGATTTGCAGTGTTGGACTGTGTATTGATTTGGGGAAACTTGTTATATGGTATTCAAATGTATATAGGTATGGGACTGTACCTGTTAACTAAAATCTGAGAAGTGAAGTTAGGGAACCTTGTTTACTGTTATGAAATGTATTAATCTGAGATTGAAATGGAGTAGGGGGTTGTATTTAAAACTGAGAAGTCAATTTCAGAACTGTTAAAGGGGTAATGTGTTTCATGAGTTTGTTAATCTGAGTTTTGGGGTGTTCATGTGAAATCAGAGATTTATGTTGCCTTCACTGATTTTTCCCTATTCCTATATCACTGTTTGCACACTAGCACAACACTCTCATACCCTTACACTCACATACACATGCAATGTATCACTATCACTCTCTAGCCTACACACACACCCTTGTATTCATGTGTTCCCTCATTTTCTTCCCTATAGATATATGCTTTGTGTTATATATATATAAGTTCCTATACAATATATATTAGTGTTGTACTATACATATTAATTATATATAAGAATATGGGATCATGTATATATATACATGATATATTGTGATATGATTGTATATATAATTATGGATATCATTTGATATGTTATGATATATGCGTGGGAGTGAATAGTGACTATAGGATAGATGTTTCCTAATAGACTATTAGACATAGTCATGCCAATTGGTTATGTGACTAAGGTATGGTTAGGCATGGTATGCCTAGTTGGGACCTAGAGTAGACTTATTAGAACCTAAAATAACTTGCTAGACCTAGATTAGACTAGTTTGACTTAGGTTGGCTTGGTTGACCTAGTTTGACTTCTAGGGTTGACCAGAGTTGACCAAGAGTTTGACTTTGACCTAGATTGACCTAGAATTCATGTAGATTGCATCATAAACATCATGTACCTTGTTTTAAACACATTATAACCCATATTACTCTGTTTAGGACATTGTGACTCTGGTGCAGGCATCTGATATAACACTACTCTTCTCAGAGTAGTAGGCGAGTACATTCTCTGATAGTTCTCTCATTTATTTGTCAATTACTGTACTTCAGTTCTAGTTAGTTGTATGCGATTCTCTGTTACAACACGTTTGGATATTTCTGGATTCATGTATACGACACACATTTATTTTCTGGCCTCTATTACTGGTATCATCATTCCTGTCTTCTATTACTGGAATCACTTACTAGAATCATTTACTGGAATCATTTACTGGTATCATTATGTTTTGGCTGGACTCATCTTGAATCATTGTGTCAAAATTCTGGATTCACTTGCTGGGAGGGGAAATACTAGAGTAAGACATGTAGACATATCCCATTACTGGAATCACCCCTACTGGAATCTACTGGAATGATAGCCATCTCTCGCCTGATCAGTGAGAGGTGTGTCGAATTACCCACAGCCGTTTATATGTCGATCTCGGTATTTTAAAACACACTGCTAGAGTATAGGCTGGACTCACCCTGGAATCATTGATCACTATAACTAGAATCGTCCCTTACTGGATTCATCTTGTATTAGATTCATCCTGTACCGGACTTACATTGGAGTTACACTTGTCTACATTGTTGTCTGGACTTTATATCCTATTACCCTGGTTCAGCTAGTTCTATTTTTACAGTCTTCATTGCTATAATTCTTCTCTTGTTTAGTATTTACTTTCCTTGTACTTTATCTGTCTTTCTTACCATCACCTGAATATAAACTACCATTTTTATCAATACAACTGTCTATAACTGCTTTATAGTTCTCTGTCATTTACTTGGGTTTTCTAGATGAGATGTGCTCGTTCCTGTCCTGACTGGACCTGTTGAAAATTTTGCAGATGATTGCCCTGAGGACACATGCCCTACATTTTACTGAGGAGATGGCTTAGCTACCTATGGCCCCGACACTCAGGAGTGATCGGGAGTTTAGTTAGTCTGTCTTGTTTTAGTTTTCTGTTTAGATCTGGAGTTGTATATAGAGATTTGGGACTTGAGATGTATTTGAGTTTGTTGTTATTTTTTTATTAGTAGTTTTATTGTCTTCAATTCTTAGTTACATTTCTGTGTTATCTTATCGTGCTTAGACTGTGATTGAGTTACACCATATCTTATACTTGTCCTCCGTTTGGAGTTGATCATGATGAGTACATTATATACTGCATGAGTTGATGGTTAGTTAGAGACTTAGAACATCGTTCTACCGCCGATACTGCGACGTAGGCTGGGCACTGTTACGTACTCGTACCCTCATAGTGGGTGCGGGTCGTGACACGTTTTTAGTGGTGGCCCATGCAGGTCGAGAGTCGTATTAGTGCGATATCGTAGTAGTACGGCGACTTAGTTGTACTGCTGCGAGCCTGCGATAGGATTGAGAGATAGGCTTTACCGGAGAGGCACTCAATCACAGTTAGGACTCCTTGAGAAGATTCCTGGGATGACCCTTGAGAATCTCATTATAAACTATCTCAAAATTTCATTCTGACAGTATCTGTCTATCTTTCTTGTTCATCGTTGAATTCGATTCTTGGTATTCATTATTGACTTGATTTTCTACCAAGATAACATTATGGGCTAGGTTGCCTCAGTCATGGAATCTAGAGTCTTCTACAGCCATATCAGCTGGTTGGGCGATGAGATAGAGTCTGATTTTGGATATATTTCTCGGATGTGGGAATTTAAGGTTTTTGCAGCCAGGCTAGCGGCAATGCAAAAATTTTAAATACCATGATTCTAGATGTATGTACATTAGTTGTGGACTCTATAGATTATCGCAGCCATACTTACTGGTGTGACAAGGATTTTGGTGACATGGTTCTGGATAGACGGGTATGATTATTAGATTGCAGGATAGATACCATATAGATGGTGCCCTAGATAATTTGAGTGGAATATCAGGATGGATATTACTTGAGTGTCAAGGATTAGATAGAGGGAGCTAGGCCACCTATAGCGCTACACCGTGCCCCGCACCAATAGAGGGATACACCCCAGAGGGACGGGGCTTCTGTACTGACAGTCGAGTAGACCGACGCTACGGGTGACGGGTTAGCAGGTCTGTCCTTTCTGTTCTTCTTCCATCTTGTTGTGTGATTCCATTAGTACCTGCCAGGATATAGTTGTGATTGCTAGATAGTGTAGCTATCCTGTTCGAGACTGTGAAATCACGACCAGTAGGATGGTATTGCTTTGACTTTGATTGATTGGGGGTTTGACCTAGGAGAGGTACGATCATCTTAATTTCGAGGACGAAATTTCTATAAGGTGGGTAGGATTGTAACACCCAGTTTTCCAGATGAGGGTATTTTTTGAAATTTTGTAATTATAATTATTATTCATTGATATTTATTTCACATTATAATTTTTGGTGATTTTTAATTATTTTTAAACTATTTAAAAACTGTTTTAAGTCATGACTTGTGATTTTGGTGTGCAGCTAGTGAAACCGTAGAGACTGCATGACCTAGAGCCTAACCGTGTCATTAGGATGATTTAATTATCATTTTTAGCCTAGGGATATTTTGGTCATTTTGACTTATTTGAATTATTCGATGATTTATGGAATTGGTGAATTCTAGGTTGACTTGACTTGTTGAGACCTAGTGAACTAGCCTAGAAGCTAACCCTAGCTTTGGTAACCCTAGTCTAACTTAGGTTAACCTCATTTAGTCATTAGAAACTAATTTTAGAATGAGGGGATTTGGTTTAGTGCATTTAAGTCATGGTTTATGATTTCATGAAATGACTTATGCCTTAATGTTTTATTTGATCAAGACTTGGCCCATGGCCCATAACTAGAAGCCCTAACCCTAACCAAACCCTAAATGACCAGCCATAGGGATCCCCACCCTATATAAACACTTATTCTCTAGGGCTTGTCTCTTTCTTTATTCATTTCAACAATTGGAAAAGAAAGGTAATTGTCCCTCTTCCAAAAATCCCCATAAATCCATTTTAAGTCCTTTTTAATCCTAGTTTCTTGCATTAGAACCTAACACTCTCCTATTTTCTGATTTTGGAGTTTAATCACAGCTTTGGGTCAATTTGGGGCTTTTGGCACCAAGAGGAAGAATCTCCCATTTGAGGCTTTTCCAAGCTTTTTGCACACATAGGTAAAACCCCTTAAATTGATTTAAATTTCAGTTTTCTTTGCATGTAGGGCTAGATCTAGGAGTCCCCTAGGTGTCCCTGAAATTTGGGTGAATTTTGTGTCCGTTTGGTGTCCGTATCGGACACGTGTCGTAGTGAATGTTAGGTGTTTGTTGAAATGCCTCAATGGATTGAATGTTAACATTTTTCGAAACAAATTATATATTTGGATAGCTCTTTATATGTAGATTATGTTTGTTTATGACTGAGCACGATTCTGCAAGTTTTTCGTGTCTAAAACGGACACGCACCTCGTGCACGACACTGCGCACAAGCCCCGTACGGTGTCCTGATGCCACACGCTCATATCCGACACGACACGACTCGGTTGGGCACAAAAATTGGTAGACACCTGCAGGCTATGACTAACAGCACGCACACCAATTTTGAGGCAACTTCGTCGAGTAGTTTGTGAGAAATCATACGCGCACGGGTTTTTCAATACACTGTGCACACTGTTTTCTCTTCACTGTTTCGTGTCTCATGCTTAGGACACACGACACTTGGACACTGGTCTGGGTGACACACATGTACCCATAGACCCCCTCTAGCTCTAGACACGTGCACGAGATAGATGGTTGATTGTGTCGTGTCCGTTTGGACTCGACATGTGTGCACGAGCCCAGTTTTTTACAGTTTCTGATACACTAAATTTTGCATATCTGGACACCTTCGTGTCCCAATTTCTGGACACAAGGGACCCTCCTTGGACACGTAGGACATGTCCCTGTGAATGTACACATGTTTTACTGTTTTTATTTCAATTTTGTGTGGGTTTTTATTGGGATTTTTGGGTTCAAACCTGGGTTCTCTGATATATGCAATTTTGGAAATCTGAATTGGTTTTCCAGTGTAAACTGATTTTTATTCAATGTCAACTTGCTATATTTGATTCACACATGTGTAATAGGACTTGCTAGGTTCGTTTTTCATATTAGTTTTGGTTTTGCACTTGATAATAGGATTTTCGAAGGAAGAATGAAATGAAATGTTTGACTGATACATGATTTCAGTCTTTTAATTCTGATTTAGTGTTCTCTTCTAATACTGCTTTTAAATTGCTGATTAATTGCTATATATGATACCCACACATTACAATCCATGTTATCTAAGTGTTAAACTCAACTATGGACTTTGATTGTGAGAATTAGGAAAAAATTGGTGTGTGGGTTAGTCGAATTCAAATTTATAACTGGTACATTGCTTCCAGTTTTTTTCCTGTTTGTTTGTTGTTTTCAATTGATTTGAACCCACATACCATCATTCTTGTTAGCTAAGTTTTACATTTCGACTTAGGCTTTGGAATGAGGAATTAGGAAATGGTTTGGTTTCAATGCAACTGTCATGTATATGTTGAACTGTTAATTTACAAAACCTGAAATGTGCACAGTCAAATTGATTCCTTCTTTTGATTGCATATACCTGGGTTCATTTATTAAACTAGATGTTAAATGAGGATAAAACCTGAGTTTACATTATATTTGATTCAATGTTTTCTTTCTTATTAACTGTTATGGTTTCCATAAAACCTGAGATTGAGATTTAGTTCCCAGTTTCACATTAACCTGAGATATGTATTGCTCACTGTCATTTGTAAACCTGAAATTGGATGTACATTAATCTGAGTTCTCTGTTTTGTTAGAACCTGAGAATTACTTTAGGGACTTGATTATTGGCTTTGCATGGGATTCATGATTTTATTAAACTGAGATTCATTGCTCACTGTTAATCTACAAAACCTGAGAATGTGTATTCAAAACTGAGTTTTGATTCTCCTAAAATCTGAGATTTGCTGTGTTGGACGGTATATTGATTTGGGGAAACTTGTTATATGGTATTCAAATGTATATAGGTATGGGACTGTACCTGTTAACTAAAATCTGAGAAGTGAAGTTAGGGAACCTTGTTTACTGTTATGAAATGTATTAATCTGAGATTGAAATGGAGTAGGGGGTTGTATTTAAAACTGAGAAGTCAATTTCAGAACTGTTAAAGGGGTAATGTGTTTCATGAGTTTGTTAATCTGAGTTTTGGGGTGTTCATGTGAAATCAGAGATTTATGTTGCCTTCACTGATTTTTCCCTATTCCTATATCACTGTTTGCACACTAGCACAACAATCTCATACCCTTACACTCACACACACATGCAATGTATCACTATCACTCTCTAGCCTACACACACACCCTTGTATTCATGTGTTCCCTCATTTTCTTCCCTATAGATATATGCTTTGTGTTATATATATAAGTTCCTATACAATATATATTAGTGTTGTACTATACATATTAATTATATATAGGAATGTGGGATCATGTATATATATACATGATACATTGTGATATGATTGTATATATAATTATGGATATCATTTGATATGTTATGATATATGGTTGGGAGTGAATAGTGACTATAGGATAGATGTTTCCTAATAGACTATTAGACATAGTCATGCCAATTGGTTATGTGACTAAGGTATGGTTAGGCATGGTATGCCTAGTTGGGACCTAGAGTAGACTTGTTAGAACCTAGAATAACTTGCTAGACCTAGATTAGACTAGTTTGACTTAGGTTGGCTTGGTTGACCTAGTTTGACTTCTAGGGTTGACCAGAGTTGACCAAGAGTTTGACTTTGACCTAGATTGACCTAGAATTCATGTAGATTGCATCATAAACATCATGTCCCTTGTTTTAAACACATTATAACCCATATTACTCTGTTTAGGACATTATAACTCTGGTGCAGGCATCTGATATTATACTACTCTTCTTAGAGTAGCAGGCGAGTACATTCTCTGATAGTTCTCTCATTTATTTGTCAATTACTGTACTTCAGTTCTAGTTAGTTGTATGCGATTCTCTGTTACAACACGTTTGGATATTTCTGGATTCAAGTATACGACACACATTTATTTTCTGGCCTCTATTACTGGTATCATCATTCCTGTCTTCTATTACTGGAATCACTTACTGGAATCATTTACTGGAATCATTTACTGGAATCATTTACTGGTATCATTATGTTTTGGCTGGACTCATCTTGAATCATTGTGTCAAAATTTTGGATTCACTTGCTGGGAGGGAAAATACTAGAGTAAGACATGTAGACATACCCCATTACTGGAATCATCCCTACTGGAATCTACTGGAATGATATCCATCTCTCGCCTGATCAGTGAGAGGTGTGCCGGATTACCCACAGCCATTTACATATCGATCTCGATATTTTAAAACACACTGCTAGAGTATAGGCTGGACTCACCCTGGAATCATTGATCACTATAACTGGAATCGTCCCTTACTGGATTCATCTTGTATTAGATTCATCCTGTACCGGACTTACATTGGAGTTACACTTGTCTACATTGTTGTCTGGACTTTATATCCTATTACCCTGGTTCAGCTAGTTCTATTTTTACAGTCTTCATTGCTATGATTCTTCTCTTGTTTAGTATTTACTTTCCTTGCACTTTATTTATCTTTCTTACCATCACCTGAATATAAACTGCCATTTTCATCAATACAACTGTCTATAATTGCTTTATAGTTCTCTGTCATTTACTTGGCTTTTCTAGATGAGATGTGCTCGTTCCTGTCCTGACTGGACCTGTTGAAAATTTTACAGATGATTGCCCTGAGGACACATGCCCTACATTTTACTGAGGAGATGGCTTAGCTACCTATGGCCCCGACACTCAGGAGTGATCGGAAGTTTAGTTAGTCTGTCTTGTTTTAGTTTCCTGTTTAGATCTGGAGTTGTATATAGAGATTTGGGACTTGAGATGTATTTGAGATTGTTTGAGTTTGTTGTTATTTTTGTATTAGTAGTTTTGTTGTCTTCAATTCTTAGTTACATTTCTGTGTTATCTTATCGTGCTTAGACTGTGATTGAGTTACACCATATCTTATACTTGTCCTCCATTTAGAGTTGATCATGATGAGTACATTATATACTGCATGAGTTGATGGTTAGTTAGAGACTTAGAACATCGTTCTACCGCCGACACTGCGGCGTAGGATGGGAGCTATTACGTACTCGTACCCTCAAAGTAGGTACGGGTCGTGACATCAATCTTCCACCAGTTCGTAACAATGCTTAGGGGCTCATCCCATTTACAATGCCGCGAGGCAAAGTTATGTAGATCCAGGAAAAGAAGTCTTGAAGGTTGACACTTCTAAGGGAGCTCCAATTCTCAGAGTCCTCCTGACAGACCCAAGAAGACTTTCTCCTTTAACGAGGATGACGTTATTACCATTTTTAACATGTTGATGAAGGGTAAAAAACTGGTATTGCCTCCACCACGACGTCCTGAAGAGGCAAGCCGACTCAGCAACCCCAAGTACTGTCTCTATCATCAGTATATATACCATTCTACCAAGAATTGCATCGTCTTGAAAAGAAAGATACAATAGCTCATCGACAGCCAAGTTATCAACCTCGAAGCTGAAGACAAGGTCGTGTATTCTAACAAGATCTCTCTTCAATTTGGTGACTTTCCTTTCACAGAAGTTCCAAACGGCGTAGTTCCAATTCCCAAGGCAATAATGGAAGTCATCAACCTGCCGTCAGCTCGCGATTCAACATCAACTCTGGTGCCACTCAGTGGGTCCATCCTGTCCTTGTGCAAGAAATGAAGCAGTGGGTAATGTCTTTCAAAGTAAAGAGGGGCAAGAAATATAAGCCATGCCATATGGTGTCTTCTCCTATTTATGAAGTCCTATATGGTGAGACACGATCCGGCAAGACATACCTGCAGACTTATGACCCCGCACAAGAGGACGCAATGTCTTCTCAAGCTCCTGCTGCCCCCACAAGTTCAGAAGTCGGTCCGTCTAAGTCCTCAACTGCCGATAAAGCTAAGCTGAAGGAGACGCGATTTGACAAATCTCTGAAGTCACCATGTCCCGAAGACATAGATTGGCCTTACAACTTTGACATACTGGCATAACTGACCAATACACCTGCCAGATTGTCATTATTCGATCTATTGTGGCTCTCCAAAGAGACGCATAAAGCTTTAAGTGAGACATTACTACATGCCGACTCTTATCTCGCTGAAGTCAAAGCTCCCGCTGAAGATCCGATCTTTTGTCCTTATTGCGATAGCACTATGGAAGTGGTTCCCAACATCACCTTTTCACAAGAGGACATGTTACTCAAAAATAATCGTTATAATAGACCTCTGTACTATACAGGGTATATCTGGGCGATTAAGGTGGATCGGATACATATCGATCCAGGTTCCTCCCTCAGCATCATCCCTAGAAGTTTACTCCAAATTCTAGGGATCCCTTTGCACAAGATGTCTAAAACAATACAACAATCATGGCTTTCAATGCTAGGAGAAGTCATCCTCTGGGCAAGATCCGTCTCAAGTGCCAGATTGGTGATCCCCAAACAGAGGTTGCTTGCGATGTAATCGATACGATTATGTCCTACAACATCTTGTTAGGACGTTCGTAGATACACGAGAACAAGATTGTTCCTTCTACCCTTCACCAGTGATTTAAGTACATTAACAGTGATGGCATCATGAAGACAGAATTTGCCGATGTCGATCCTTTCAAGGGTATTGAAGCCTACTATGGAGATTCGATACTTTATCAATCTCAGCCTCCCAGTGATGACGGCAACGAAACTGATGATGAAGCTAAAGTTAATTCATCCGCCAGTGATGATCCCCTGGTTATTCGAGTCAAAAGATGTACTACTCCATAAAGTACTTCAAGCCTCTCACAATCTGGGTAAAAAAGAAGTATTATGATTTTGCCGCGCCATTGACCATCACTCTCCGCAAAATAGCTCGGGTGAAACCTGCTGAAGCCCATCCTCCCAATCCTGATGAGTTACGCTACTTAGTGAATTTGACCAAGTCTGTGACTCCTGGCCCGGATGATGACGCCCTTAATAAGTATATCAATACTCAAAATAATGTACCTTTAGTGGATGATGTTTTCCCTAAAGAAAAACTTACATATTTTCTGAGTAAAGGTTTATCTTTGAAATACTCTGATGTCCACCAGTCTGTAAACCAGTACGTAGATACATTGTATGCCTTAGAGCATGGCATAAGACCACATCTCTACATGTCGATCATGACACCCTGTCTGCGAGAAACAGTCTGGCCAGAGGATATCTATTACTTTATTGTTCAAGCAAGAAATAAGGATGAAGAACTAATCATCTTCGGTCGAATAATTGGCGAAAGAAAGTTCATTCAGGACTTTACTACTCCCAATTACAACACCAAAGCTGACTATGATTCAGGTACAATGCAGCTTTTCCGATATAGTTGGCAAACCAAGAATATCATCCAGAACATGGGATATGATATAAAAAGCGACCAGGGACTAAACTATGGTAAAGGACGATGATTGCCAATATGTCACTTTGCTCCTTCCGGCAAACCCGAGAACTATTATCAACGAAACGGTGTTGGTTTGGATTATGTTACTCCTCCAACAACTCCTGAAGGATCAGACATTGAAGTTGATCATTGTTCTCATTCTTCTGATTCCTGCCTCTGGCATTCAGACTCCAGTATTGGAGACAGTTTCAAAGCAACTCTATCGGTCAACATGGTGTTACTTGACCAAATTGCGGAAGATGTCCAATCAATCGAGCTCGAACAATGGGCTCAAAAGATGGACACCAGGTGGGAGTTACGTTTCGAACAACGTGAACCACCTACTGAAGACGAAGTCATCCAAGTTAATTTAGGAGATGAATTATCTCCTAAACCAATCTTTATCAGCAAAAGTCTGTCTGGTAAAGAACGACAATCTCTTATACAACTTATAAGAGAATATATTGACATCTTTGTATGGAGCTATAAAGACATCCCATGCTTAGACCCTAAAGTTGCTATGCACCGCCTAAATATCTCGTCTAAAGCTAAGCCAGTGAAGCAGCAACAACGGCGGTTCCGACTAAATATCATGGAGGCCATCGAAAGTGAAGTCAAAAAGCTTATTTCAAGTGGTTTCATTCGCGAAGAACAACACCCTTATTTCGATTTTGTATCGATTATCGTGATTTGAACCCTGCATGACCAAAAGATGAGTTCCTTCTACCGATCATCGATGTAATGATCGACAATACTTGTGGCTTTGAGCGAATGTCCTTCATGGATGGGTTCTCAGGCTACAACCTGATCAAGACGTTCCTCGATGATAAGAAATACACATCTTTTCAAACACCGTTGGGGGTATACTGCTATATGGTGATGTCCTTCGGTTTAAAAAGTATGGGTGCGACATACCAGCGAGCTATGACCACAATTTTTCACGATCATTTGTATAAAATAGTAGAATGCTATGTAGACGATATTGCAGTTAAAAATTGTCTCAAGGGCAACCACCTCTAAGATTTGAGAACGGTGTTCGAACTGATGCGTACACACCAACTCAAGATGAACCCAACCAAGTCTTTTCTGGGAGTCTCCAGCGACAAGTTCCTTGATTTTGTTATCACTTCAAAGGATATACATCTTGACCCGGAGAAGGTTAAAGCTATCCTCGATATGCATCCTCCAAGAAATCTCAAAGAGCTATACGGACTCCAAGGAAGGTTAGCCTACATCAGATGATTCATTTCAAATCTTTCTAGAAGGTGTCAACCATTTACTCAACTCATGAAGAAAGGAGTATCTTTCGTCTGGACTGAACAATGTCAGTGCGTATTTGACGATATCAAGAAGTATCTCACAAGCCCCGGTGTTGGTGGCTCCGTTAGTCGGAGCCTTTCTTGTTATATGTTTGCGCTATGGATCATTCTCTTAGTGCCCTATTAGCTCAGAAGAATGAAGGCGGTCATGAACAGGCAATCTATTACCTCAGCCGCACAATGGTTGGTGCCGAACACAGATACACACCTATAGAAAATGAATGACTCGCACTGGTATTTGCTATCAAGAAGACACGTCACTATGTGTCTGGATAGACCATCCATATCATATCTAGAGTCAATCCTCTCACTAAACTGGGTTCTCTTAATTCCTATTTAGCTACATGGGCAATGTTGTTGACTCCATATAATATGTTGTTTGTTCCTCAAAAGGTTGTAAAAGGCCAAGCATTAGTTGACTTCTTAGTAGCTCATCCAGTGCCAGAATCTTCTAAACTCTACGATGAAATCCCAGATGAAGTGGTTGAGTCTAACACTGCAACTGAGAAAATCCCCATTTGGCGAATGTTCTTTGACAGTGCGTCAAGAACAGGACCTAAAAGAAATATTGTGGCCGGAGTAGGGATTGTTCTTGTTTCACCCGATCATCTGGTTATACACCGTGCGTATTCTCTCATGGAGCCTTGCACAAATAATGTGGTCGAATATAACGCCCCATTGATTAGCCTTCAACTAGCAAAACAACTGGGAGTTGACTATCTTGAAGCTTATGGTGATTCTAAGCTAATAGTTAGTCAGGTTCGAGGGGATTATGAAGTTCGTCATGAAGATCTCATCCCGTATCATTAAGCGATGATCGAGTTGGCTTCTACTTTTGTTGGATTTTTCATCGAGCACATACCTCGATTAAAGAATATAGAAGCAGATGCTTTAGCCGGTCTGGATGCTTCCTTGACCGTTCCTATCAATACTCAGCATTCGATCATAGTGTCTGGTCGAAAGTTATTATGTGCGAAAGATATCTTGTATATTCATCACAGCTACGCAGCAGAGACGAACGTCGACATCAAAGACTAGAGATTTCTTTTCAAAGACTACACTATCTACGAATCCTCCCTGATGACCGGAAGGAAGCACTGTTTATCCAACAGCGATCCCTCAGATTTTACTATGATATAGCTACCAAAATACTGTACCGACGTTCTTACGATGGGTTACCGTTACGATGTTTATCAGACACAGAAGCCAAACATTCACTACGTGAGGCTCACGACAGAATTTATGCACACCAACCAGGCCCCAAATTACAAGATCGCCTCAGACGAATGGGTTATTATTGGCCTACGATGATAGCAGATGCTGTTGAATATGCAATGAAGTGTAGGGCTTGTCAATTCTATGCTGATTTCATTCATCAACCTTCGGAGTTTCAACACCCGACGACGGCATATTGGCGTTTTGAAGCCTGGGGTATGGACGTCATCGGCCCAATTAGCTTGCCATCCTCCAGAGGACATCGGTTTATCCTGGCTATAACCGATTACTTCTCCAAATAGGCGAAAGCTATACCGCTCATCGAAGTAAAGACATCAAATGTGATCAGTTTTGTCAAACCATGTCATTTATAGCTTCGTCCTACCTCGCAGGATCATCCATGATAATGGTCCACAATTTGTGAGCCATGCATTCTATCGATTCTGCGATAATAAACGAATCCAGAATGTAGCCTCTACTGCTTACAATCCAGCAACTAATGGATTAGTAGAAGCTTCCAATAAGACTATCATCAAACTTTTCAAGAAATTTGTGTCTTCAAACAAGCGCGATATAAAAAAAACTTGGCGAATGTCTTTGGGCCTACCGCACAACAGTTTGGACTCCAAAAGGCAGTACGCCATTCTCTCCGGTCTATGGAAGTGAAGCAATTTTCCCTAGAAATCCAGATTCCCTCTTTGGGTAGCCCTAGCCAATGAGTTGACAACCGAAGAAATTTATCGTCTACGACTACAAGAGCTGGAAGCGCTAAACGAAAAACGCTTATTAGCTCAACAGCGTATTGAGCTATACCAAGCACCCATTTCTAGAGCCTTTAATAAAAAGGTGAAGGCGAGAATCTTTCAAGTTGGTGATCTAGTTTAGCGGTGAGAAGACCAATGGTATGATGCAAGGACAAAAGGAAAATTTCAGCCCAAATGGGAAGGTCCTTTCAATATAAAATTGGTGTATTCTGCTGCGTATCGACTAACCAACCCTGATGGTGACTTGTTTATGATACCAATCAACGATAAGTTCCTGAAGAAATATTATGTGAACCTTCAATTCACGGATACCCTACTTTAATCATGTAAATGTACAGTGTGATGTTTATGTGATTCATAGAATAACTATTGTCCGTATTTCAAGAGTCTTGAATACTCCCTGGATAATAGGTCTCTAAAAAGATTCCTCATGGAATTATCTTCATTTGAACTCTGTCCAAACTCGATCTTATGAAAACGGTCACGTCCATATTACCTCTGAACTATTTTTCGATAATATTCCCAGTAGGATAATTAAGAAATGTTATGCCACGTTCATATAACCTCTGAGAAAAACACTCGTCAAAGATAATCACGTCCATATTACCTTTGAATTATTTACTGACTCCTACTTAAATGTTATATACCCGTCCACATCCATATTACCTCTGGTCGAGATATAAAATATTCTCGCTATTACATCCATATTACCTTTATTAGCAGCTTCTTTCAACTTATTATTTATATTCAAGAACCTTGAATAAAACGGGTAATGAGTCCACATCCAATTTTCTAGCGGAATACCTACCAGAAATATCTCTACTACGTCCATATTACCTCTAGTTCTGATATTTCACAAACAACATTCATGAGTTCAGAAAGCTAAAAGATTCTTCATTGAATTATTCTCAAAAAAGCAGAATTCAAGAGTTTTACGACTAAATGAGCAAATTACAAATAAGAAGACTTAAGGGATACACAATTGATTGACGCTATCCCTTAAATCCGTGACTTCAGCTTGTGATTTGACAAGAGCACGACGACGCGCTTCTTCCTGTAGAGTAGTCTCATCCCTAAAGGAACTAGTCTCGCATGCTCCTCCAACTTCACCAACTGCACTTTCAATTGGTCTGAAATTGTGACTGTCACAACAGCCTGAGCTGTATAGTCATGTTCAGACACAACCGCTCTTAGGTTGGTCTCTAGCTGGGCAATCTTCTTATGAAGCCGTGCAATCTGATTGTACTTTTTGGTGATTTGGGCGGCCAGCTTGTCCTTCGAAGAAATACGAGCTTGGCTTGCAGCATTGAACTGTTATTGATCAGCCAGCTCACTAATCACTTTAGCCAGGGCTTCCTTTCTCACTTGGAAAGTAGCCTCCTCTTCAATAGCCGCAACCAAAGTCGCGTCTTCTTCAAAAAACATCGAGGTTGGGCTTCGTCGACTGGCTTCACGGAATCTGGCCACTCAGTCTTCCTAGTCAACTAGGACTTTCCTTAAAGCATTTGCCTACTCCTCGTAACCAGCAATGCTTTCATGAACTGCCACCTGGCATTCAGCAATAGCCTTTACAGGTCCGAAGGTGGCATTCGATTCAAGACTCCAGGAAGCTTGTGAAGCCCATGCCTGTTATTTTATTTTTTTATTAATTTTTTGTTAAGCCCAAATCCCAAGCCCAATAACTTAAGCCTATGATACCTAGACTCTAACCCAACCCATTTTAACCCAAACTTGCCCATTCTCCCCACTCCCCGGTTCTTCCTCTCAGATCTGGACCCTGCGCCCACGTACCCCCTTTCTCTCTTCAACTACGTAACTCTCAGAAGGAGAAACCCACCCCATCACAGAAACTTCCATTCCCATTCCTCCAAAGAAACTTCATCTCCCAACTTACTTCACCGATTTCTAATCCGGAGGCACCCCCGCGTCCGGCTCGTTGTCCTCTCCGTGTCCAAACCGCTCTCGCCCTATTTTCGTCACGTCCCGTCGGACCCTGTAGCCCGACCGTCGTCGGCGACCCCGTCCGGCATTTTCTCGCCCGCTCGGCCCGACCAGCGCCGGCTCGGCAGCCGCGCCAGGATAGCCCCGCTCAGCACCTTTCCGGCAGCCGCCAACCCCGCAACATCGTCCTCGGCCGTGCTGTTAGCCCAGTACACTCCCGGCCGTGCTGTCAGCCATGCGCGCGTCCCGGCTACGTTGTTAGCCCGTATGCCCCCGGCCGCGCGTGTGAGCACGCGTGCACCCCGTGCGCGTGTCCATTCCTCCGTCGATGTTCGGACGTTCCGATCCGAGTTCGAGGCCTCCCCTCGGTACTCTGCCTCCATTTTGGTATTTTTCTGTCCCAGAGCCTTTTCTGTTCCATGTACAGAACCCTTTTTGATCCGGCCAATTGGTAGAATAAAGCTCTGCCAATTGGAATAATTAGACTTTAATTTAAATTGTGTTAGATTTGTGTGTCTTTAATTATGGTAGTAATTGGTAGATTAATCATGGGATTTAGTTTAATAGTTAAAGTTGGATAATCAGTCTTAAATAAATTTTGAATGTGATTAGTTTTAATATTATTGCTGTGTAATTAGAATTTAAAAGTCATTGGTGAAATATTAGTTTTAATTATTAGTACCATAACTTTAAGACTTAATTTATGGCATTAGTTTATTTAAGGAATTGTCGTTTCGTTTTAATATTTTTAATAAGTATTAATTACTGATGGAAAAGAGTTAATATTTTTCTATAAATAAATGGTTTCATATAAAAAGGTAATTTATATATATATAAATAAAGGTTTTAGTAAGAATAACAAAATGTTTTTCTTTTAGTTAAATCGTTAATTTGATAAAACGGTATTTTATTATGTACTATTTTACAAATAAAAACTATTTTTCCTTCTATGTTAAAAAGGGTTAAAAACGTATTTCTAGGAAAAAATGTCTTCGATAAACAATTTCTAATTTATAAAATATATTTATTTTGGAAAGTCTATTTTCCATTTAATTATTAACCTCTAAATACGATTTAAAAGTTATTTTCCCTAATATTATATTTCAAAAAACATATATTTAATCAAAACGTTTTTTGTCAAATTATTTTTAGTAATAAAATCTACTTTTAAAATATATAAGTATTTTCCAAATTAGGTTTTCCAACCTACCAGACTTAGTCGATAGTATTGTTCTCTAGAATTAACGTGTAGTTCTAATTACTAAAGTCTAGTACTACGATCTTGTAGGTTCAGTGCCCTAAAATGCTAGCAGTTAGCACTTATTGCGGCCACGCCGAGGAACAGTCTAAGGCAAGTTTTATATCCATTCAATGTCTGTGTTTTTATTTTAATAATTAAATGAATGCATCAGTTGGTTAATGTAGTATTTATACTGATTCACCATGGATCTCTCTTGGACTCCGCATAGGTTGATGGATTGCTGGATGGCTATCTTGACATGGTGGTTATTGATTATTGACTCATTGACTCGGGAATTGCTTGGGGGAGTAGTATAATGTCTGTGACCAAAGCCAAAATCTTGCTTGTTTCTCGCTTGCTAACCCCTACCACACAGGGGGTTGAGCCGTACCGTATACTATTCCTTTCGGTCGAAACGTTAGTATACATATTGCCTCTATCCCAGCTGTCACAGGCCCTTTTATATACTCAAAACCACTAGCTTAGCATTGCATCATAATTGACATTGATATCATCTTGCTCTTGTCTTTTACTATTAATACAAAAATAATATTGTTTCTTAAACTGTCTTGCATTTTCATTTGTTGTTAATTTAGAAATGCTAGATGTGGAAGAAATATGTTACTTGTTCACTCCTGACTGGTGACCTATCATTTTTAGGTGATTGCGATGAGGAGGAACTAGCTTACTGTTCTTTCTACGGGCCTGACTTGGGTCCCGCAGATTCGGCTGAACCAGGAACCCCAGAACCATAGAAGCTTGGCGTTATTTTTTTTCTTGTTTGTTTTCTTTGAACAATGTAATAAAAGAATTTGTTATTGTAGTCTTGTTATTTCCTTTTCAGACCAGTTTCATTTTAATAAAATGTTTTATTCCCGTTAGATATTTGTACTGCTTGTGTTTACTGCATACAGCTTACTGCTGCCGTCTCACAACGGTACAGGTCGGGCATGATCTGACTAGACCAATTATATTGAGATCGGGTCGTGACATCTTTTAGTGGTGGCCCATGCAGGTCAGTTCTGTAAATTGGTCTGGTCAACTTAGTCTAGACCAACCTGTAGTTCTGTAACTTGACCTAGGTTTATATGAGACTTTTGGAAAACAGACTATAGAAACAACTAGAACACTTAGATGATTTCACTCTGTTATATCATAGAGCCAAAAGTATATAGTAATATCTATTTTGCTTGCTTATAGATTTATTAGGCTCCCTTGATTATGCGTTTGTACTCGGACCTTTCAGAAGATGGCGAAAGGAAAGACGACTCGCTCATGGCCTGCAGACGAAGAGGTCTCTTCCTTTGGGAACACACCTACCCAGGCTCAGTCAGACCCTTCTCCAGTATAGCCCAGTACCCGTCTTCGTGCTGCACGGACTCCCCGTGCTGGCGTATGCCTCCACTGTGCATGCAGTTGCACATATTCCTCCGATACCTACGCTCTCGATTGCTGACGCGGATCCTCCACTGCTCTACCAGTGCCAGTAGACCCTGCCAAGCTCGTAGGACTGCTACGAGGAGTACTTGAGGCCAGAGGGCTCAAACAGAAGTGGATTTCGAGAAGATCGCGATTATGAGGGAGGGCATGGAGAATGTCCATAATATTGCTATGGCGTCCCTCGACTCATCCTAGAGGGAATAAGGGACTGTCAAGGTAAGAAAAGTGGAATTGATAATTTTTTTATTTTATTAGAGAAATATATTTCTAATTGGCGGTCAAATATCCAGGAGAAGGTTGGAGACATTGAAAGTTTCAAAAAGATGAATCTGCGATCTTTAAGGGAACTGAAGGCCTTATGTACGGATGAATGGCTCGATGACATAGAGCGCATCCTCAGTGTTGCTCGAATTCTGTCTAGCCTCATGGTGGGGGGTAGCTCTACGGTTGCAGGACTTGGCTAGCATATGTACAAGAACGAGCCAAGATTCCAGGCTGGAAGAATCTCCTAGCGATCTTTCAAGAAGCAATTCCAGAGGAAGCCTTCCCAGAAGCTTCCCTATAGGCCATGGGAAGGCAGTTTCATGACCTGAACCAAGGTGATCGCAC
This sequence comes from Iris pallida, assembly GCA_029216955.1. Lineage (NCBI taxonomy): Eukaryota > Viridiplantae > Streptophyta > Magnoliopsida > Asparagales > Iridaceae > Iris > Iris pallida. The sequence goes on along the minus strand of JANAVB010012322.1, from coordinate 65,468 downwards.
CATTGAAGAGTATGCAGCCGAGTTCAACCGACTCGACAAGTTTGCACCTCGCCTGGTAGTAATACCGGTAGAGCATGCCCAGAAGTTCCGACATGGACTGTGGGTGGAGATCCGTACCATGGTTGCCGTAAATGGAGCCAAGTCATACGACAAAATACAGAAGGTGGCCCAAGATGTGGAAGCCAGTTCCTCTACCCGGACCAAAAGGGAGCACCCCGGATCCAGCAGTAACCATCAGGGCAATTACAAGAGGCCCAACAATAACCATAACAGCAAGCCCTCTCATCAACAGCAGCACAAGGCACCCCAGCAGGACCAGTAGAGGAACATCACCTATACATACTGTAAGAGACCCGGGCACACATCTGATATCTATAGGAAGAGACTGGGATACTGCCTTTCTTGTCGGTCTGCCACCCACCAGATCAAGTACTGCCCTACTGCATTCAACATAGATGGAGCTAGACAACAGAAGTGTCCACTTTCTACCCAACAACAGCGTTACAATCAGCACAAGGTCGGACAAGATTTTGCCTTAGACGTTGAGGAGCCCGAAGCGGAGCAAGAACCTGAAGAAGATGTCATCGTAGGTTCTATTTTATTACACTTGTACCTATCTTTATGTCTATTTGATTCTGGAGCTTCGTATAGTTTTATATCTTCAGAATTTGTTACTGCATACCATATAGATGTAGTGTGTAGTAAGATGATTTGTAGAGTTATGACCGGAGGGGGACCAATACCCATCACAGAGACTTGTACTTGCCCCATCACCATTTTCGGTCATACCTTTCTAGCACCCTTACTTGTTATGCCTCTCCCTAACTACGTTGTAGTCTTGGGGATGGATTGGCTGAGCAAGTAATACGCCCTGATAGACTATCATCGGGGTTGTGTTATCTTTAGTCCACCTGGAGGACCTAAATTTGAAGTAGCTGGAGAACCAGAGATCTTGGAGTGTGTTTCCTACACCTACATCATCGAAGATTCCAGACCCCTTCATCCCACATAGCTGAGTTCTTAGATGTCTTTCCTGACAATCTACCCGGATTATACCGTGATCGAGACGTGGAATTCACTATCGATCTTGTATCTGGCTCATCCTCTATTTCATAGAGAAGCTACAGAGTTAACTCCAAGAAGTCCAAGGAGATGAGGACCAGATAGATGAGCTGAAGGCCCAAATATTTATCAAAAATGGAGCTTCGTCCCGGGGATCACCAATTTTGTTCATGTCTAAGAAGGATGGATCCGTACGGATGTGTATAGATTACCAGGCACTGAACAATATCACAATCAAGAACAAGTACCCTCTATCCAGGAACGATGATCTTTTCGATCAGCTAAGCGGAGCGAAGGTTTTCTAGAAGATCGACCTCAGGTCAGGATATCACCAGGTCAAGGTTTGAGAGGCGGACATTCCGAAGACGGCATTCAATACCAAGTATGGATAATATGAATTCTTGGTTATGCCCTTCGGTCTTACTAATGCCCCAGCTGTGTTCTTAAATCCCATGAACAAGGCCTTCCATGAGTACATGGATCAGTTTGTGGTCATCTTCATTGATGACATTCTAATCTACTCAAAGACCCAAAAAGAGTATGAGAAGCATCTGCGGATTATCTTGGAGACTCTAAGGAAGGAGAAGCTATATGGTAAGCGTTCCAAGTGTGAATTTTTCTTGAATAAAGTGGATTTTCTTAGGCATGTTATCACAGGAGAAGGGGTATCTGTGGACCCCAAGAAGATAGCAACAATGGAATCTTGGATAACCCCTAGCCCAGTTACAGAGATCCAAAGTTTCCTGGGCTTAGCAGGATATTATAGGAAGTTTGTGAAGAATTTCACGAGGATTACGGAGCCAATGACGAAGCTAACCAGGAAGAATAAATAGTTTGTTTGGACTGAAGTATGCCAGGCGTCATTCGAGGAACTGAAGAGAAGGTTAACAACTGCACCTATCTTGACGCTACCATTTAGATCAGGTGGTTTCTCTATATACAGTGATGCTTCGGGCAAACAATTAGGCTGCGTGCTACAACAACATGAAAAGGTAATTGCCTATGCTTTCCGACAATTACGTAATCATGAGAAGAACTACCCGACGCATGACTTGAAGCTAGCAGCAGTCATCTTCGCCTTGAAATTGTGGAAGCATTATCTCTATGGCGAGAAGGTGGACATATACACAGACCACAAGAGTCTCCAATATGTCTTCACTCAGAAGGAGATCAACATGCGTCAGAGGCGATGGTTGGAGCTCATAAAGGATTTTGACATCAATCTACAGTACCACCCAGGTAAGGCTAATGTCGTCGCTGATGCACTTAGCAGGTACCCGATGGCTATGTTTTGACAAAGAACCGTCACTTGCTGAAGACATGGAGAAGCTTGGTTTGTAGATCATGCTACCAGAGAAAATCATGCTGAAGCTTGGAAAAGAAGCAGTTCTATCCGGTGTGGACTCGCCAATGATACAGCTTCAAGTGCAGTCCAGTCTGATCAGCAGAGTCAAGGAGACTCAATGCCAAGATGAGATACTATGAAAGTTAAGAGATCGAGTGCCAGCTGGTGATGGAACTGGAGATTCCCAGGACCCTTCCTTTGGTGTACGTATTGATCGATAGAAAGTTAAACAGATCTAATACGTGTTCTAACCATTCATAGGCGGAAACTAGGGTTCACGAATTATACCTGTGGCGGAAAGAAGACAAGTAATTCCTCGCAATCTCGAGTGAACGACCCCAAGATCTTCTGTACGTATTCCTTCCTCAAGTTGGACGTCATGTGGGCGACGATCTCCCAACCTTTTCTTTTCCTTGGCAGCCCTCTCTTTCTCTCCTTACGTGAATCACAGATTTAGAGAAAGTTTTAGATTTCTGATCAGTCATCTGGCGGCCAGAGAATAGAGGATATATATAGGCTACGGCAGGGACTATGAGAAGAAATTAGGGTTAGGCCTCCTAACGGATCTGGATATCCCGTGTTCAGCCCGAACACACAATCCAGGCCCATTAACAATAGCTCGGTCCACTAATGAGCTATTATTGCACTGCCTCCCTAATCCCAAATTATGTTTGTGGGTTCCTTTTATTATATGCTCGTTTGGCTCCCCATGTTAAAATATCGTATGTCCGTCGATCAAATTAAGTTACTAACAACTATATTGATTCGACATCTTTTATCCTTAAGTAGTACCGCTCAACTTTATTTGTCATGTCGGATATAATCCACCTGCAGGGTTTACATGATAATCCTTATGAGCTCCTTAAGGGGACATCATCAACCCGATGTATCGGGACATGGATTCCATTTATAATCAACAACCCATCATACATACAATGTTATTACCCAATTCATAGAGGTTGTTGATCCATAATGAATCTCACTTTTATGAGTCAAAGTAATGCACACTGCATATATATGTCCGTTATTATATCCGGATTAAGAGCACAAGCATCCATAATAACAGAGGTGTTTTTCTTATGTAGTCAGTACAAAGAGAACAACCTCAAGTGGTCCTATTCAATACACACAAAGTGTACTAGTGTAAACCTATAGTCAAGATAGACTAATACAGATTACGCTACAACCTTTCCAATGGATTGTCCAAGTCCATCTAGGTTGTGAACTATTTATATACTCCAAAGGGAACTGATAATATGATCTTCTGTGTAACACCACACACCATATATCTACAATATAGAATATCAGACATTTGTATTAACACTTGCAACAAATACAATATACAATCATTTGTCCATATGATTCTCATTCAAAATTGAAGGAAATAAGATTACTACAAAAGTAATGCTTTTAGTATTAACCCTAACAATCTCCCACTTATACTCAAAGCATTGCTTTTCAGTATATTATTACAAATCTTCCACTTTACTTAAAGCCATGCTGCTACACATCTGACTCCCATTCCCTTAACATGACTGTCAAAAGCCTTAGCTGGTAAGCTCTTTGTAAAGGGATCAGCTTGGTTGTCGGCTGATGCTTCTTAATCATAGTAACTTTTCCTTTCTTTACGAAATCTCGTATCAGGTGGTACTTGTGCTCAATGTATTTGTATGTCTTATGGGCTCGTGGTTCCTTCGAGTTTGCAACTGCACCACTATTATCATAATAAAATGTAATAGACTTAGGCAAACTAGGTACCACATCCATGTCCAACAGAAAGTTTCTAAGCCAAACCGCTTCTTTGGCTGCCTCAGGGCTACATACACTCGGCTTCCATGGTAGAATCAGCAATACATTTTTTTGATACTCCTCCACACAATGGCTCCACCTCCAAAGTAAACACATAACCTGAGGTAGATTTCCTGGAATCCCTATCTGACAGAAAATCTGAGTATGTATACCCCAAGGGAACTAAACTATCTGCCTGGTAAACTAGCATATACTCTTTAGTCCTTTTCAGGTACTTCAAAATATGCTTTACGGCAGTCCAGTGCTCTTGTCCTGGGTTAGACTGATATCTGTTGACCATGCCTACGACAAAGCAGATGTCTGGTTTCGTACATAGCATTGCATACATTAAGCTTCCTACTACTGAAGCATAAGGAACTGCCTTCATGTTCTCCATCTTTAGTTGTCCTCGGACACTGCACCTTTGATAAAGCAATTCCATGTCTAAAAGCTAAGAAACCTTTCTTAGAATTTTGCATACAAAAATAAGTTAGTACAGTATAGATATAGGAAGCTTGGCATAAGCCCAACATTCTTTTCTTACGATCTCGTAGAACTTTGATCCCAAGGATGTGACCTACTTATTCCAAGTCCTCCATATCAAACTGTTTGGATAACCATACCCTTACATCATATAACACCTTCACATTGTTTCCAATGAACAAGATGCCATCCACATAAAGTACTAGGAACACCACGTTTCTGTCACACTTTCTGTATACACATGATTCATCCTGATATTGATCAAATCCATAGTATTTTATCACCTGATCAAAACATATGTTCCAATATCTGGAAGCTTGCTTAAGTCCATAAATGGACTTTTTGAGCTTACAAATAAGATGCTCCTGGCCCTTTTAATGAACCCATCTGGTTGCTTCATATAGACGTCTTCCTCAAGACTTCCATTAAGGAAAGTTGTCTTGACATCCATTTGCCAAATCTCATAATCGAGATGAGCTGCAATAGATAAAGAATCCGGATAGACTTAAGCATGGCTACAGGAGATAAGGTTTCCTCATAATCGATACCCTTTCTTTGAGTAAAACCTTTTGCTACAAGCCGAGCTTTAAAGGTTTCAACCTTACCGTCTGATCCTTTTTCTCTTATAGACCCACTTGCATCCAATGGCTTTTACACCAACGGGTGGTTCTACAAGCTCCCAGACCTTATTATAATCAATAGATTCTATTTTAAATATCATTGCTTTTTGCCAAGACTCTGCATATTTATCTTGGAGTGCTTCATTGTAGGTACAGGGATCATAATCTTGTTCCTCAGGGATGAAGTCTGACGACTCTTCCAAGAACATATATCTATCAGGTTGTATCACAACCCTCCCACTACGACGAGGCACTATCGGTTGTGGTGTAACATTTGTGACACGTTGTGCAGTTATTTGTGGTTCATCCTCTTGTACTGTTGGTACTAAAGTACTTGGTGTCTCATGTCTCAGTTCTTCTAGAACAACTCTACTTGTGAGTTTATGGTTCATTACATAGTCTTCCTCTAAGAATCGGGCATTGGTGCTAACAATGACCTTCTGATCCTTAGGACTATAAAATAAATCTCCTTTCGTTCCTCTTGGATAGCCTACAAACAAGCGTACTTCTGTATGAGACACCAACTTATCTGCTTTTCTATTCAGCACATGTGCTGGACTACCCCAAATGCGAACATGTTTCAGACTAGGCTTACGCCCAATCCACAGCTCTATGGGAGTAAGAGGTACTGACTTAGAAGGAACCAAGTTCAAAATATAAGCTGCAGTCTCTAAGGCATATCCCCAAAACGAATCTGGAAAATTCGAATAACTCATCATTGATCTAACCATCTCCATAAGAGTTCTATTCCTTCTTTCGGCTACACCATTCTGCTGGGGCGTTCCAGGTGCAGTCAATTGGGATGCCATCCCAACCTCTGATAAATAATCCCTAAACTCTCAAAGAGGTACTCGCCACCACGATCTGATCGTAATGACTTGATACATTTTCCATGACGTTTTTTCGTTTCAGCCTTGTACTCTTTGAATTTCTCAAAGCACTCGGACTTACGGCGCATCAAATAAATGTATCCATACCTTGAATAATCGTCAATAAATGTGACAAAATATTCAAAGCCACCTCTAGCTTGGATAGTCATGGGTCCACACAAATCAGAATGAACCAATTCCAACACATCTTTGGCCCTATACCCCTTTGCCGTAAAAGGCCTTTTGGTCATTTTACCTTCCAAGCAGGATTCACAGACTGGTAGTGCCTCCACTTCCAATGAACTCAAAGGTCCATCTTCAACCAGTCTTTGAATCCTTCTTAGGTTAATATGCCCTAATCACAAGTGCCAAAGATATGTTTGGTTCATACAAAAAGGTTTTTTTCTCTTATTTAAGTTATATGACATATTATTCATTTCCATAAGTTGTATTGTGGGCGAAATAGGATTAATGACATACAAATTATCGACCAATACACTAGAACAGATAAAATGTTTATTCTTTCTAATAACAATATTGTCATTAAAATAAACTGAATATCTATCCTTAACTAACATAGAAACAGAAACTAAATTCCTTCTAAGTGAAGGTGCATAAAGACAATCTCTCAATGTTAAAGACTTATTTCTACCAAAAGATAAAGTAACATCTCCTAATGCAATGACTGATACTTTTGTAGCATCACCCATGAACAAGCATATCTCTCCATCACTGAGCCGTCTGGTTTCCTGGAACCCCTGTAATGTATTGCAGACATGATTAGTGGCTCCTGTATCTATACACCAGGTGCCGGTAGATAACACCGCTAAACATGTTTCAACTACTAGCAAATGAGATATACCTTCTTTGTTCCCTTGTTTGAGAAGTGGACAATCAGTCTTCCAATGTCCTGACCCTTTGCACTTGAAACATTTGCCTTTCGGCTTTTTCACCGCACCTTGAGGTCCCATGCCCTTCTTTGCGGAGTTTGTCTATTTCTGAATGTTATTCTTCTTCTTACCGCCTTTTGGCTTAGAAGTAGAAGCCTTTGCAGAAAAAAAATATGACCACTCTGCCTAAAGAGAGATTCAGCATCCTGTATCTCTTTTGCAAGTTCTGCCAAACTATACAACCTTTTGTTCATATTGTAATTAAGGCAGAAATTGTCAAAACTTTAAGGCAGAGTCCCGAGAATGATATCGACCTGGGATTCCCTATCGATTTCAGCTCCAAGGATCTCCATCCTATTCAGATGACCCATCATCTTGAGAACATGATCCCTTACTGGTGTACCCGCAGCCATTTTTGTATTCATCAAACATTTCATAGCAAATAGCCTAGCTGCTCTACTCTGATGTCCAAAGATTTCCTTGAGGTTATACATCATGTCATAAGCAGTGGCCGTGGGGATGCTGATGTTGCAGTACATTTGACATAGATGCCAGAATATAACACCGCGCCATCTCATCTGCCTTTTTCCACTTCTTATAAGCCTCTTTGACCTTTTCATCAGAGTTAGCATCAGGCTTAGGTGGGCATTCCTCAATAAGTACATATTTGTACTCCTCAGCAGTCAGAACAATGTCCAAATTACGTTTCCAGTCAATATAATTAGGTATAATAAGTTTGTTTTCTTTAAAAATTACAATAAGTAGACTGAAAGAACCCATTTTTTGAAATCCTGAAAATCACATAAATAAAATTATGTAGGGCAAAAAAACTTTTGAATTAACTAAATATTGATTCACTCAAAACAATAATAAGAAAACCACCAACACCTTGAACACCATGAATTTAGCATGCCACGATAGTGTGGACGTATACAAATTCAACTTTGTTCAAGTAGGTTTTTCTTATTAATTTTACTATCATGTCAACATAACTTTATGACAAATAAAATTAATATGCTGGTCTTGCTCTGGTCATACAAATAATAGCAGTGACTCCGATGGGGAGGATACCATTATTTGTATCTAAGTGTATATCATTACTTAATACTAAGTCCATTACCTTGTAATGAGTTCCTTCAGATGGAGAAGTGAACACATACTAGGTAACTTTCTACAATTATCCCTAAGGAAGTTTGTACTGGTGATCCATAATTATACTCATCCGATATGGAAGAAAGTACTAAAGTCAACATGTAAGTATAATTACATCACCGACAAACCAGTGATCGAGACCGTAGGATTTATACTAAATAAATATCCTCTCCCACTTAGTTATTTAATAATGAGGGTTTTTCTACTAGTTGATATTATGTCCAAGATGTCCATTATTAATGTAGGCTTAGTTTTTCAAAAAAAACAACCACACAATAATAAACATGCATAATCAGAAAAATCAAAATGACAAAAATAAGAGTAAATATCCAACTATTATGGTCATCTTTGCTGCTTCCGTCCTCAACTATCCGAATCCAAAATCTGGCGCTGCGTAGATCTATTCGGGGTTCAACCTGCCCGGTCAGATCGCAGGGTTCGGGGCAGCGGCCCGATTTTTTTAAGGTTTTGGCTGTCGATTCCTTTATCGAAAATTATCTGTCTGTCTCTGGACTGCTTAAAATTAGCATCTCGTCCGGCGTCAGAAACAGCCACCACCGCCATCGCGATTGATCAAAAATAATTAAAATTACATCAATCCTATGCCTCCCGAAGGAGTTCACACATAATCTAGATTAAAAAATTAAAATAATAAGCACGATCAACCCTCGTGATTTTAATTACACCCACAGCAACAACAACATCCACGACATGTCCGTGGTTTAAACAACACAATCAAAAACATGCATTGGACCATAATAGTTGGATCTAAGATGCCTGTAAAACCGAGTTAGAACAGATCTACATCTACCGACTATTACACAGCACAGGTTTTATTGGACAACATGGACGTATCAATCAATACCTAGATCCAAAATGGCTCTGATACCAATTGATGGAACTGGGGATTCCCAGGACCCTTCCTTTGGTGTGCGTATTGATCGATAGAAAGTTAAACAGATCTAATACGTGTTCTAACCCTTCATAGGTAGAAACTAGTGTTCACGAATTATACCTGCGGTGGAAAGGAGACAAGTAATTCCTGGCAATCTCGAACGGACGACCCCAAGATCTTCTGCACGTATTCCTTCCTCGAGTTGGACGTCGTGTGAGCGACGAACTCCCAACCTTTTCTTCTCCTTGGCAGCCCTCTCTTTCTCTCCTTACGTGAATCACGAATTTAGAGAAAGTCTTAGATTTCTGATCAGTAATATGGCGGCCAGAGAATAGAGGATATATATAGGCTACGGCAGGGACCATGAGAAGAAATTAGGGTTAGGCCTCCTAACGGATCTGGATATCCCGTGTTCAGCCTGAACACACAATCCAGGCCCATTAACAATAGCTCGGTCCACTAATGAGCTATTGTTGTACTACCTCCCTAATCCCAAATTATGTTTGTGGGCTCCTTTTATTATATGCTCGTTTGGCTCCCCATGTTAAGATATCGTATGTCCGTCGATCAAATTAAGTTACTGACAACTATATTGATTTGACATCTTTTATCCTTAAGTAGTACCGCTCAACTTTATTTGTCATGTCAGATATAATCTACCTGCCGGGTTTACATGATAATCCTTATGAGCTCCTTAAGGGGACATCATCAACCCGATGTATCGGGACATGGATTCCATTTATAATCAACATCTCATCATACATACAATGTTATTATCCAGTTCATAGAGGTTGTTGATCCATAATGAATCTCACTCTTTTATGAGTCAAAGTAATGCACACTGCATATACATGTCTGTTATTATATCCAGATTAAGAGCACAAGCATCCATAATAACAGAGGTATTTGTTCTCTTATGTAGTCAGTACAAAGAGAACAACCTCAAGTGGTCCTGTTCAATACACACAAAGTGTACTAGTGTAAACCTATAGTCAAGATAGACTAATACCAGATTACGGTACAACCTTTCCAATAGATTGTCCAAGTCCATCTAGGTTGTGAACTATTTATATACTCCACAGGGAACTGATAATATGATCTTCTGTGTGACACCACACACCATATTATCTACAATATAGAATATTAGACATTTACATTAATACTTGCAACAAAAATAATATGCAAACATTTGCCCATATGATTCTCATTTAAAATTTAAGGAAATAAGGTTACTACAAAAGTGATGCTTTTAGTATATAACCCTAACAGCTGGATCACTCGAAGGATTTTCCATAGCTGAAGATGGAGCATTGTGGCACGACACGAGACTTTGCGTACCTACTGTCGAACTAAAGAATGAGTTGATGAAGGAGGCACACCAGTCGCAGCATTCTACACATCCAGGAGCTAACAAGATGTACAAGGACATGAGGATCCATGTATGGTAGCTTGGAATGAAGCGAGATATGGCAGAGTTCGTCTCCAAATATTTGATCTGCCAGCAGGTGAAGGCAAACCGCCAGAGACCAGCAGGTTTGTTGCAACCTCTTCCCACTCTGGAGTGAAAATGGGAACATATTACTATGGATTTTGTAACAGGATTACCCAGATCCCAAGGAGGGATAGATGCTATATGGGTAATAGTGGACAGACTGACTAAGTCTGCCCATTTCATTCCTTTCAAGGTTTGTTTACCTACCGAGAAGCTTGCAGCTCTTTACTTGCAGAACATTTACAGGTTGCATGGAGTTCCAGTCAGCATCGTATCCGACAGGAATACCCGGTTCACCTCGTACTACTGGAAGAATCCGCAGGAGAGCTTGGGCACGCAGCTGAAGATTAGCACAGCATACCACCAGCAGGCCGATGGCCAGTCCGAATAAACTATTCAGATGCTTGAGGACATGTTGAGATCTTGCGTCTTACAGTTTGGTGGATCTTGGGAAGATTACCTACACCTGGTAGAGTTCTCCTACAACAATAGCTACCAGGCCAGCATTCAGATGACACCTTTTAAGGCTTTATACGGTCGACGTTGCCGCACTCCACTAGCATAGGACGATGTTGGAGATCGAGTCTTGTTGGGACCAGAGATGGTTACAGATGCAGCCGAGAAGATGGAGATGATTAGAGAGACACTGAGGATTACTCAGGACCGTCAGAAACATTGGACGGACAACAGGTGTCGAACCTTGGAGTTTGAAGCCGAAGATCAGGTATTTGTCAAAATATTACCTACCAGGGGCACAATCAGATTCGGCCAAGCTGGGAAGCTGAGTCCTCGCTACATCGGCCTATTTGAGATTTTAAGCTGAATCGGAGAGGTAGCATACAAGGTGGATCTACCTTCTAGCCTCGAAGGCGTGCACAACGTCTTCTACGTATCGTAGCTGAGGTGTTACATACCGGACCCGAGCCATGTAGTTGATCATTCAGAATTGGAGATTGGACCAAGCCTTACTGTGTCAGAGCAACGAGTAGAGATCATCGACTGCATGGAGAAGAGATTGCGATGTGCAGTAATCCCTCTAGTGAAGATAGCTTGGCGTCACCACTCTCCACGCGAGGCTACCTTGGAGCGAAAGGATGAGATGAGGGAGAAGTATCATCATCTTTTCTAGGTATGTTCCATCCCATCTCTTTTATTATTTGTTAAAATTTCGAGGACAAAATTTTCTAAGAAGGGAAGGTTGTGAAGCCCATGCTTGTTATTTTTATTTTATTTATTAATTATTTTGTTAAGCCCAAATCCTAAGCCCAATAACTTAAGCCTATGATACATATGTTAGGGTTATATACTAAAAACATCACTTTTTTTAGTAACCTTATTTCCTTAAATTTTGAATGAGAATCATATGAGCAAATATTTGCATATTGTATTTGTTGCAAGTGTTAATGCAAATGTCTGATATTCTATATTGTAGATAATATGGTGTGTGGTGTCACACAGAAGATCATATTATCAGTTCCCTATGGAGTATATAAATAGTTCACAACCTAGATGGAATTGGACAATCTATTGGAAAGGTTGTAGTGTAATATGGTATTAGTCTATCTTGACTATAGGTTTACACTAGTACACTTTATGTGTATTGAACAGGACCACTTGAGGTTGTTCTCTTTGTACTGACTACATAAGAGAACAAACACCTCTGTTATTATGGATGCTTGTGCTCTTAACCCGGATATAATAACGGACATGTATATGCAGTGTGTATTATTTTGACTCATAAAAGAGTGAGATTCATTATGGATCAACAACCTCTATGAATTGGGTAATAACATTGTATGTATGATGAGCTATTGATTATAAATGGAATCCATGTCCCGATACATCGGGTCGATGATGTCCCCTTAAGGAGCTCATAAGGATTGTCATGTAAACCCTGCAGGTGGATTATATCCGATATGACAAATAAAGTTGAACGGTACTACTTAAGGATAAAAGATGTCGAATCAATATAGTTGTCAGTAACTTAATTTGATCGACGGACATACGATATCTTAACATGGGGAGCCAAACGAGCATATAATAAAAGGAGCCCACAAACATAATTTGGGATTAGGGAGGTAGTGCAACAATAGCTTATTAGTGGACCGAGCTATTGTTAATAGGCCTGGATTGTGTGTTCGGGCTGAACACTGGATATCCAGATCCGTTAGGAGGCCTAACCCTAATTTCTCCTCATGGTCCCTGCCGTAGCCTATATATATCCTCTATTCTCTGGCCGCCATATTACTGATCAGAAATCTAAGACTTTCTCTAAATTTGTGATTCACGTAAGGAGAGAAAGAGAGGGCTGCCAAAGGAGAAGAAAAGGTTGGGAGATGGTCGCCCACACGACGTCCAACTCGAGGAAGGAATACGTACAGAAGATCTTAGGATCGTCCGCTCGAGATTGCCAGGAATTACTTATCTCCTTTCCGCCGCAGGTATAATTCGTGAACCCTAGTTTCCGCTTATGAAGAGTTAGAACACGTATTAGATCTGTTTAACTTTCTATCGATCAATACGCACACTAAATGAAGGGTCCTAGGAATCTCCAGTTCCATCAATTGGTATCAGAGCCACTTTGGATCTACGTATTGATTGATACGTCCATGTTGTCTAATAAAACCTGCGCTATATAATAGTCGGTAGATGTAGATCTGTTCTTACTCGGTCTTGCAGGCCTCTTAGATCCAACTATTATGGTCCAATGCATGTTTTTTTTATTGTGTTGTTCAAACCACGGACATGTCGTGGATGTTGTTGTTGCTGTAGATGTAATTAAAATTACGAGGGTTGATCGGGCTTATTATTTTAATTTCTCAATCTAGATTATGTGTGAACTCCTTCGGGAGGCATAGAATTGATGTAATTTTAATTAATTTTGATCAATCGTGGTGGCGGTGGTGGCTGTTTCTGACGCCGGACGAGATGCTAGTTTTAAGCAGTCCAGAGGCAGACAGATGATTTTCGATGAAGGAATCGACAACCAAAACCTAAAAAAAATCGGGCCGCTGTCCCCGAACCCCACGATCTGACCGGGCAGGTTGAACCCCGAATAGATCTGTGCAGCGCCAGATTTTGGATTCGGATAGTTGAGGACGGAGCAGCAAAGATGACCATAATAGTTGGATATTTACTCTTATTTTTGTCATTTTACTTTTTCTGATTATGCATGTTTATTATTGTGTGGTTGTTTTTTGAAAAACCAAGCCTACAAAGTTGAATTTGTATAAGTCCACACTATCGTGGCATGCTAAATTCATGGTGTTCAAGGTGTTGGTGAATTTCTTATTATTGTTTTGTGGGAATCAATATTTAGTTAATTCAAAAAGTTTTTTTGCCCTACATAATTTTATTTATGTGATTATCAGGATTTCAAAAATGGGTTCTTTCAGTCCACTTATGGTGATTCTTAAAGAAAACAAACTTACTGGACCTAATTATATTGACTGAAAATATAATTTAGATATTGTTCTGACGCTGAGGAGTACAAATATATACTTGTTGAGGAATGCCCACCTAAGCCTGATGCTAACTCTGACGAAGAGGTCAAAGAGGCTTATAAGAAGTGGAAAAAGGCAGATGAGATGGCGCGGTATTACATTCTGGCATCTATGTCAAATGTACTGTAACATCAGCATCAGGCCATGGCCACTGCTTATGACATGATGTATAACCTCAAGAAACTCTTCAGACATCAGAGTAGAGAGCTAGGCAGTTTGTTATGAAATATTTGATGAATACAAAAATGGCTGAGGGTACACCAGTAAGGGATCATGTTCTCAAGATGATGGGTCATCTGAATGAGATGGAGATCCTTGGAGCTAAAATCGATGGAGAATCCCAGGTCGATATCATTCTCGAGACTCTGCCTAAAAGTTTTGACAATTTTTGCCTTAATTACAAAATGAATAAAAGGTTGTATAGTTTGGCAGAACTTACAAAAGAGCTACAGGATGCTGAATCTCTCTTTAGGCAGAGTGGTCATATTTTTGTTTCTGAAAAGGCTTCTACTTCTAAGCCAAAAGGCGGTAAGAAGAAGAATAACATTCAGAAACAGGCAAACTCAGCAAAAAAGGGTATGGGACCTCAAGGCGCGGTGAAAAAGCCGAAAGGCAAATGTTTCAAGTGCAAAGGGTCAGGATATTGGAAGACTGATTGTCCACTTCTCAAACAAGGGAACAAAGAAGGTATATCTCATTTACTAGTAGTTAAAACATATTTAGCGGTATTATCTACCGGCACCTGATGTGTAGATACATGAGCCACTAATAATGTCTGCAATACATTGCAGGGGTTCCAGGAAACCAGACGGCTCAGTGATGGAGAGATATGCTTGTTCATGGGTGATGCTACAAAAGTATCGGTCGTTGCATTAGGAGATGTTACTTTATCTTTTGGTAGAAATAAGTCTTTGACATTGAGAGATTGTATTTATGCACCTTCACTTAGAAGGAATTTAGTTTCTGTTTCTATGTTAGTTAAGGATGAATATTCAGTTTATTTTAATGACAATATTGTTATTAGAAAGAATAAACATTTTATCTATTCTGGTGCATTGGTTGATAAATTGTATGTCATTAATCCTATTTTGCCCACAATACAACTTATGAAAATGAATAATATGTCATCTAACTTAAATAAGAGAAAAGAACCTTCTTGTATGAACCAAACATATCTTTGACACTTGCGATTGTGGTATATTAACCTAAGAAGGATTCAAAGACTGGTTGAAGATGGACCTTTGAGTTTATTGGAAGTGGAGGCACTACCAGTCTGTGAATCCTGCTAGGAAGGTAAAATGACCAAAAGGCCTTTTACGGCAAAGGGGTATAGGGCCAAAAATGTGTTGGAATTAGTTCATTCTGATTTGTGTGGACCCATGACTATCCAAGCTAGAGGTGACTTTGAATATTTTGTCACATTTATTGACGATTATTCAAGGTATGGATACATTTATTTGATGTGCCGTAAATCTGAGTGCTTTGAGAAATTCAAAGAGTACAAGGCTGAAACGGAGAAATGTCATAGAAAATATATCAAGTCATTACGATCAGATCCTGGTGGCGAGTACCTCTTTGGAGAGTTTAGGAATTATTTATCAGAGGCTGGGATTGCATCCCAATTGACTGCACCTGGAACGCCCCAGCAGAATGGTGTAGCCGAAAGAAAGAATAGAACTCTTATGGAGATGGTTAGATCAATGATGAGTTATTCGGATTTGCCAGATTCGTTTTGGGGATATGCCTTAGAGACTGCAGCTTATATTTTGAACTTGGTTTCTTCTAAGTCAGCACCTCTTACTCCCACAGAGCTGTGGATTGGGCGTAAGCCTAGTCTGAAACATGTTCGCATTTGGGGTAGTCCAGCACATGTACTTAATGGGAAAGCTGATAAGTTGGAATCTCGTACAGAAGTACGCTTGTTTGTAGGCTATCCAAGAGGAACGAAAGGAGGTTTATTTTATAGTCCTAAGGATCAGAAGGTCATTGTTAGCACCAATGCCTGATTCTTAGAGGAAGACTATGTGATGAACCATAAACCCATAAGTAGAGTTGTTCTAGTAGAACTGAGACGTGAGACACCAAGTACTTCAGTACCAACAGTACAAGAGGATGAACCACAAATAACTGCACAACGTGTCACAAATGTTATACCACAACCGATAGTGCCTCGTCGTAGTGGGAGGGTTGTGATACAACCTGATAGATATATGTTCTTGGGAGAGTCGTCAGACTTCGTCCCTGAGGAACAAGATTATGATCCCTGTACCTACAATGAAGTACTCCAAGATAAAGATGCAGAGTCTTGGCAAAAAGCAATGATATCTGAAATAGAATCTATGGGTTCTAATCAGGTCGGGGAGCTTGTAGAATCACCCGTTGGTGTAAAAGCCATTGGATGCAAGTGGGTCTATAAGAAAAAAAAGAGGATCAGACGGTAAGGTTGAAACCTTTAAAGCTCGGCTTGTAGCAAAAGGTTTTACTCAAAGAGAGGGTATCGATTATGAGGAAACCTTTTCTCCTGTAGCTATGCTTAAGTCTATCCGGATTCTTTTATCTATTGCAGCTCATCTTGATTATGAGATTTGGCAAATGGAAGTCAAGACAGCTTTCTTTAATGGAAGTCTTGAGGAAGACATCTATATGAAGCAACCAGACGGGTTCATTGAAAAAGGCCAGGAGCATCTTGTTTGTAAGCTCAAGAAGTCCATTTATGGACTTAAGCAAGCTTCCAGATCTTGGAACATATATTTTGATCAGGTGATAAAATCCTATGGATTTGATCAATGTCAAGATGAATCATGTGTATACAGAAAGTGTGACGGAAATGTGGTGGTGTTCCTAGTACTTTATGTGGATGACATCTTGCTCATTGGAAATAATGTGAAGGTGTTATCTGATGTAAGGGTATGGTTATCCAAACAGTTTGATATGAAGGACTTGGGTGAAGTAGGTCACATCCTTGGGATCAAAGTTCTACGAGATCGCAAGAAAAGGATGTTGGGCTTATCCCAAGCTTCCTATATCGATACTGTACTAACTCGTTTTAGTATGCAAAATTCTAAGAAAGGTTTCTTACCTTTTAGACATGGAATTGCTCTATCAAAGGAGCAGTGTCCGAGGACACCTAAAGAGATAGAGAACATGAAGGCAGTTCCTTATGCTTCAGCAGTAGGAAGCTTAATATATGCAATACTATGTACGAGACCAGACATCTGCTTTGCCGTAGGCATGGTCAGCAGATATCAGTCTAACCCAGGACAAGAGCACTGGACTGTCGTAAAGCATATTTTGAAGTACCTGAAAAGGACTAAAGAGTATATGCTAGTTTACCAGGCAGATAGTTTAGTTCCCTTAGGGTATACAGACTCAGATTTTCAGTCAGATAGGGATTCCAGGAAATCTACCTCAGGTTATGTGTTTACTTAGGGGGGAGGGGCCATTGTGTGGAGGAGTATCAAGCAAAAATGTATTACTGATTCCACTATGGAAGTCGAGTATGTGGCAGCCTTTGAGGCAGCCAAAGAAGCAGTTTGGCTCAAAAACTTTCTGTTGGACTTGGATGTGGTACCTAGTTTGCCTAAGTCTATTACACTTTATTGTGATAATAGTAGTGCTGTTGCAAACTCGAAGGAACCAGGAGCCCATAAGACTGGCAAACACATTGAGCGCAAGTACCACCTGATACGAGATTTCGTAAAGATAGCATCAGCCGACAACCTAACTGATCCCTTTACAAAGAGCTTTCCAGTTAAGGCTTTTGATAGTCATGTTGAGGGAATGGGAGTCAGATGTGTAGCAGCATGGTTTTAAGTATAAGTGGAAGATTTGTAACAGTATACTGAAAAGCAATGCTTTGAGTATAAGTGGGAGATTGTTAGGGTTATATACTAAAAGCATCACTTTTTTTAGTAACCTTATTTCCTTAAATTTTGAATGAGAATCAAATGGACAAATATTTGCATATTATATTTGTTGCAAGTGTTAATACAAATGTCTGATATTCTATATTGTAGATAATATGGTGTGTGGTGTCACACAGAAGATCATATTATCAGTTCCCTATGGAGTATATAAATAGTTCACAACCTAGATGGACTTGGACAATCTATTGGAAAGGTTGTAGTGTAATCTGGTATTAGTCTATCTTGACTATAGGTTTACACTAGTACACTTTGTGTGTATTGAACATGACCACTTGAGGTTGTTCTCTTTGTACTGACTACATAAGAGAACAACACCTCTGTTATTATGGATGCTTGTGCTCTTAACCCGGATATAATAACGGACATGTATATGCAGTGTGTATTATTTTGACTCATAAAAGAGTGAGATTCATTATGGATCAACAACCTCTATGAATTGGGTTATAACATTGTATGTATGATGAGCTGTTGATTATAAATGGAATCCATGTCCCGAAACATCGGGTTGATAATGTCCCCTTAAGGAGCTCATAAGGATTGTTATGTAAACCCTGCAGGTGGATTACATCCGATATGACAAATAAAGTTGAGCGGTACTACTTAAGGATAAAAGATGTCGAATCAATACAATTGTCAGTAACTTAATTTGATCGACGGACATACGATATCTTAACATGGGAAGCCAAACGAGCATATAATAAAAGGAGCCCACAAACATAATTTGGGATTAGGGAGGTAGTACAACAATAGCTCATTAGTGGACCGAGATATTGTTAATGGGCCTGGATTGTGTGTTCGGGCTGAACACGGGATATCCAGATTCGTTAGGAGGCCTAACCCTAATTTCTCCTTATGGTCCCTGCTGTAGCCTATATATATCCTCTATTCTCTGGCCGCCATATTACTGATCAGAAATCTGAGACTTTCTCTAAATTCGTGATTCACGTAAGGAGAGAAAGAGAGGACTGCCAAGGGAAGAAAAGGTTGGGAGATCGTCGCCCACACGACGTCCAACTCGAGGAAGGAATACATGCAGAAGATCTTGGGGTCGTCCGCTCGAGATTGCCAGGAATTACTTGTCTCCTTTCCGCCGCAGGTATAATTCGTGAACCCTAGTTTCCGCCTATGAAGGATTAGAACACGTATTAGATCTGTTTAACTTTCTTTCGATCAATACGCACACTAAAGGAAGGGGCCTGGGAATCTCCAGTTCCATCAACATAGACTCTAACCTAACCCATTTTTAACCCAAACTTGCCCATTCTCCCCACTCCCCGATTCTCCCTCTTAGATTCGGACCTTGCGTCCACGTACCCCCCTTCCTCTCTTCAACTACATCACTCTCAGAAGGAGAAACCCACCTCATCACAGAAACTTCTATTCCCATTCCTCATAAGAAGCTTCCTATCTTCCAACCTACTTCACCAATTTCTAATCCGGAGGCACCCCCGCGTCCGGCTCGCAGTCCTCTCCGTTTCCAGGCCGCTCTCGCCCCATTTTCGTCGCTTTCCGTCGGACCCTGCCGCCCGACCGTCGTCGGCGACCCCCACCCAGCGTTTTCTCTCCCGCTCGGCCCGACCAACGCCGGCTCCCGGCCGTCGTACCAGGCCAGCCCCGCAACAGCGCCTTCCCGGTCGTCGTCGAACCTGCAACAGCACCCCCGGCCTTGCTGTTAGCCCCGCGCGCCGCCCGGCCGCGCTGTCAGCCTCGCGCGTGCCCCCGACTGCGCTGTTAGCCCCTGACGCCCCCGGCCACGTTGTCAGCTCCCGTGCGTGTGAGCATACGTGCACCCCGTACGCGTGTCCGTTGCTCCGTCAACGTTCGGACGTCCCGATCCGAGTCTGTGGCCTCCCCTCGGTACTCTGCCTCCATTTTGGTATTTTTCTATCCCAGAGCCTTTTCTGTTCCATGTACAGAAACCCTTTCTGATCCGGCCAATTGGTAGAATAAAGCTCTGCCAATTGGAATAATTAGACTTTAATTTAAATTGTGTTAGATTTGTGTGTCTTTAATTATGGTAGTAATTAGTAGATTAATCATAGGATTTAGTCTAGTAGTTAGAGTTGGATAATCAGTCTAAATAAATTTTGAATGTGATTAGTTTTAATATTATTGCTGTAAAATTAGAATTTAAATGGTTATTGGTGAAATATTAGTTTTAATTAATATTATTACCATAACTTTAAGACTTAATTTATGGCAGTAGTTTATTTAAGGAATTGTCGTTTGGTTTTAATATTTTTAATAAGTATTAATTACTGAGGGAAAATAGTATTAATATTTTTCTATAAATAAATGGTTTCTATAAAAAGGTTAATTTTATATATATATATATATATACATATATATATATATATATATATATATATATATATATATATATATAAAGGTTTTAGTAAGAATAACAAAATGTTTTGCTTTTAGTAAAATCGTTAATTTGATAAAACGATATTTTATTAAGTACTATTTTGCAAATAAAAACTATTTTTCCTTCTATGTTAAAAAGGGTTAAAAACGTATTTCTAGGAGAAAAATATTTTCGGTAAACAATTTCTAATTTATAAAATATATTTATTTTGGAAAGTCTATTTTCCCATTTTAATTATTAACCTCTAAATACGATTTAAAAGTTATTTTCCCTAATATTATCTTTCGACAAAACTTATATTTTAATCAAAACATTTATTTTGTCAAATTATTATTTTAGTAATAAAATCTACCTTTAAAATATATAAGTATTTTCCAAATTAGGTTTTCCAACCTACCAGACTTAGTCGATAGTATTCTTCTTTAGAATTAATGTGTAGTTCTAACTACTAAAGTCTAGTACTACGATCTTGTAGGTTCAGTGCCCTAAAATCCTAGCAGTTACCACTTGTTGCTGGCCACGCCAAGGAACAGTCTAAGGCAAGTTTCATATCAATTCCATGTCTGTGTTTTTATTTTAATAATTAAATAAATGCATCAATTGTTTACATGTAGTATAGTTACACTGATTCACCGTGGATCCCTCTCGGACTCCACATAGGTTGCTGGATCGCTGGATGGCTATCTTGACATGTTGGTTATTGATTATTGACTCATTGACTCATTGACTCGGGGATTGCTTGGGGGAGTAGTATAACGTTTTTGACCAAAGCTAAAATCTCGCTTCGCGCTAACCGCTACCACACAGGGGTTGAGCCGTACCGTATACTATTCATTTCGGCCAAAATATTAGTATACATATTGCCTCTATCCCAGCCGGTCACAGGCCCTGTTATATACTCAAAACCACTAGCTTAGCATTGCTTCATAATTGACATTGATATCATCTTGCTCATTGTCTTTTACTATTAAATACAAAAATATATATTGTTTCTTAAACTGTCTTGCATTTTCATTTATTGTTAATTTAGAAATGCTAGATGTGAAAGAAACATGTTACTTGTTCACTCCTGACTGGAGACCCATCATTTTTAGGTGATTGCGATGAGGAGGAACTAGCTTACTGTTCTTTCTACGGGCCTGACTTGGGTCCCGCAGATTCGACTGAACCAGGAATCCTAGAACCATTGAAGCTTGGCGTTATTTCATTTTCCTTGTTTGTTTACTTTGAACAATGTAATAAAAGAATTTGTGTTATTGTAGTCTTGTTATTTCCTTTTCGAACTAGTTTTATTTTAATAAAATGTTTTTATTCCCGTTAGATATTTGTACTGCTTGTGTTTCACTGCTTGATACAGCTTACTGTCGCCGTCTCACAACGGTGCAGGCTGGACATGATCAGACTAGACCCATTATATTGGGATCGAGTCGTGATAAAGCTTCATCTTCAAGATAGAGTAGAAAGCTTTTATGACTTCCTAAGCCATTTCATCATCTTCAGAGTGTTTGCCATTGATTATCGTAGAACAGAACAGTTTTATAGGAGGACTGAACTTTGTCTCACAATTACAAACTCGCTTGTACAAAAGAGAGCCTAGGAACAAAACCTAGGAAAAGCTATCTAAGTATAATTATTTAGTTTATATTCTGGGGGGTGACGTTAGAGGCTCGGAAAAGTGCTATCAACTCTGCTTTACTCCTTGGACGATCGAACGCAACCTCAGCTCCGGTGAAGAAATGCTCTCTCTCTGCCCGGGTGTGTGTATATCTCTCTGTGTGTGTCTGCAAGGGAATGGAACCTTGCTATTTATAGGAATTCATGAGTAATGGGGTGTACAGCCACGTGGCTAATTTTTGGCCACATCCTTGTAACTGTGCCTCGAGAAGTGGGCAGTTGGGGATTGGTTAAGATTGATCATGATCTGTTTGTTGCACTAAATCTGAACTGTTAAGACTTGGTCAATTTTTGCCACGTATCTCAACTGCTACTCTGTGGCGAGCCGCATGAATGATGCATCCTGGTTGAGCCACATGAAGGACTGTCCCATAGCCGAAATGTATGAAGGATGTATCCTGGCTGAGCCGCATGAAGGACTGTTCCATAGCTGAGCCGCATAAAGAGTGTCTCATGACCGAGCTGCATGAAGCATGTCTCATAACCGAGCTGCATGAAGGACGTCTCATAACTAAGCCGCATGAGAGATGATCCATGCTCGAGCCGTATGAGAGTTGTCTCATGACTGAGCCGCATGAAGGTCGCATAGGCAATCCACATAAAGAATCTTCTTTGGAATTGTGAACTGTGCCATATATAATGATGATTTTCTCGTCTTTTTAGGAGCATGTCATGTCTTGTCTTTATGTCAGAGCCATCATCTCTGTCAGAGCTGTCGCCTTTATGTCAGAGTAATTATGGCCAGCTGCTTAGGCTGATTTCGAACCGCATAAGGCTCCCTGCTATTTGTGGGCTGCATGAAGCTTTCTGAGCCGCATGAAGCTTTCAGGAATTTTGAGCCTCATGAAACTCCCCAGGTTTTGAGCCGCATGAAGTTTCATGTTGATTTTGGGCCACATAGAAATTCCTATTCTTTTTCATGCTTCTACAAGAATCCCTTCAAAGTTTTCAATTTGTAAAATTGAAATACTTTGAATATGAAGCATGGGTATGTCCGCATAAGCTCTTCGTGCCGCATAGGCTTCTCTCTGGCCTCATACGGGTTTTGTGCCACATGGGCATCCCATTACTTTGATATTAATTACTTTAGATTTGCTTTAATGATTTGGAGCCGTCTTTTGCATGAAAGGGGATAGAATCCCAAGAGTCGCCTTTATCCTTTAGGCAGTACAAAATCCGAAGCAGTGTCTATCGATTTACATGCCTTTGCCAGCCTATAAGTATGAGTAGTTTTGAGGAGAGAGGTTCCTTCTTTCCTTCTTCCAACTTTTTATTGCCCTAGTCGCCGTCTTCTCTTCTCTCGATCATCCATGGCTCCTAAGGCTTCATCCAGTGCTACAGCGAAGGGCAAAGGACATACCTCCTCGTCGAATATGGCGAGTTCGATTCACCCCGACGTTCATCCTCCTGTTAATGGTAAGAGCGTTGGGAAGAAATTGTATCAATCAAACCCTAACCACAATGGCTATGTCGCATGTTTTATGCGCGGGCCTTTCTCTGTTATGCCTCGGCATAGTTGATGCTTTTTTCGTCTTCGCTGAACTGTTCAAGTTCTATATGATGAATCCGCATAAGCTGTACCGTATGGGCCGCAAGAATGCCTCACAACTGAGCCGCATGGGGTATGCTTCATGTCCGAGCCGCATGAGAGATGTCTCATGACTGAGCCGCATGAGAGATGCTTCATGGCCGAGCTGCATGAGAGATGCTTCATGACTGAGCCGCATGGAAGATGCTTTATGACTGAACCGCATGAGAGTTGCTTCATGACCGAGCCGCATGAGAGACGTCTCATGACCGAGCCGTATGAGAGACGTCTCATGACCGAGCCGCATGAGAGACGTCTCACGACCGAGCCGCATAAGAAAAGTCTCATGACCGCATAAGCACTTTATGAACTGGGCCGCATGAAGACCCATCTAACAGACCCACCTTTCTCTGGCTATCTTCTGACTTCTTTCTTTTTTTCCTTTTCAGTGACGTTGCCGATCAATCCTTCGGGGGAGCTTTTGGTAGGTCAAGCTCAATCTGCTGTGGGTGTTACGTTCGACCATGTGGTCGATTATGTGTCAGCCCAAATCACTAAACATCAACCTGAGGACAGGCTGAGGGATATCAGAAACCAATCCTTCTTCTTTCTCTCGGGCATGATAAACTCGGGAAAATTAGGGGGCACAAATCTGAAACCCGTGTTCCTCTTTGGGGATGCCCTAACTGTAAAGAACTCCAGCGTTCTAGATATATCTGAAAGTTAGAGTTTTTCTTCCAACGGTATGACGATCCACATTCCTCAGATGGAGCATCATTTTCTGCTATCTTGGTTTAATATGCTGCCGATTGATAGAAAAATGGCAGACTCCCTAACTCTGAGCCAGCAGGGGATGTTCATGGGGGATATTTATTACAACAAAACATCAAGGTCGGTAGTCGCGGGCAAGATACCGATCAGCCGCTCTGTGATGGGGTTGGCCTTGGGCAGTTTCATAAACGTACAGGGTTCCAACATCCGGTTATTCCAAGCTGACTCTTTTATGAACCAGATTGCTCAAAAGGGGTCCTACCCCACTGGTCGACTGTCACTGCTGAACTGGATGAACCCCACCCCTTCATGGATCAACTTGACCTCGTGGATCTTGCGGACATACAAGGAACTCCTGCTCGAGATTGGCCTTTATCATGCCATACGGGGCACTTGATATGGTCTGCCCATAAACAAGAAGCTGTTTATGGCTCTTCTTGAGATGTACAACCATCGGACGGGAACTTTCTTCACACCCGGAGGGAAAATAGGACTCGCTCTCCATGAGATGCGTGAAGTCTTCAAGCTGCCTTCGGGAGATAAAGTTTTTGAGGCATATACTCCTACCAATAAAGAATTTGAGGATTTAGAGCGACGGTACCCGAGTTTTGTGGCTGTTTACCGGGAACTGCTATGTCACCATAGCACGTGCCAACAGATGTCGAAGAAGAAGAAAGATAGCTCAGAAGGGAACCTTCCTCACACTAAGATCTGGCTCAGTTACCTTTTCGAGCTAGGCGCCTCAGGCCGGGTTTCCCTCCGAAGTCCTTGAACCCGGGAGGAGGTGCAGAACTAGGTGTTGACTGCCAAGAGGGTGAAAACCACGGGTGACAGATTTGGGATCCAATCTGACACCTTTAATTACTTTTATCAAGATACCCAGAAGATGTCTGATAAGGCTCTCCTGGCAGGATTTCTGATGGTATGGCTGCAGAACTGTGTAGTTTCTGGAGGGGCTGGTGCTATGGAGAGAATCAGCCGTAACCTGATCCTTCCTGCAGTGAAGCTAGTCTTTAGGGCCAGACTAGCTCTACTCTCCGCCATGGTATGCAGCATATATCGTGGCCTCCGTGCCTTATCGTCCAAAGTCATTGCTCCCGATACGGCGAAGGATTTTGAACGAATCGAGCTGCCCTATCATTATCTGATGGGGTGGCTGTTAATACATTACCAGTCTTTGATGAGGCCAGGCCCAGAGGATGATGTGACTGCTGATGATGCCTACATCTATCAGTACCATCGTATGCCCTGGGAGTACACTACCATGCCCGCCTGTCGGATGGCGCTGGCACGAGTGGACAGATACTCCTCTTTCGTGTCTGTTTCTCATTTTACTGATGAAAAAGTGAGAGACGTACATCTTAATCGTACTGCGTCTCCCTATTTCTTGCCCGAGAAGATGCTCCTCTGGTTGCAGAACATCCGTCCTGCATATCTGGTGTATCGCAACCTTAACTTCGTCTTTTTGGAGCCTTACTTACCCAGTCGATTCTTCCGACAATTTGGGTACAGTCAAATGTTTTTAGACAATCCCAGCTCCTGCCTGGGTTTTGAAGGTAGCGTTCTTGACAGCATCCGAGCTTGGCACTATTATAGCGTGGTTCACACCCGTGCCAGCTTCTCCGTTCCCGATACTGGAGAGTCAGGACATATTTTGTACATGGCGGCCTTATACCATGTTATGGTGAATAAGCCCCTAAGAGATTTTGACCCAAGTACCAGCTTCATTATTGGTACTGGCTTGGAGGAGAAGCCAAAGACCAAGAAGGGGAGGACAGTTGATGTGTCTGACTCGGGTCTATCAACATGGACGAAGATGATGACCCTGATAACTTGTCTCTTCTTGCAGATGATTCGGTGGCAGATCTTCCCCCTGCTGCGCCTAGTCTTTCACGCAAATGAAGTAGGCGTGAATCCTCTATCGGCGGCATAACTTACTCCCGAAAATGGGCCACGGTCAAGCCTCGTGGGCCGAGCATTAGGGAGAGAAGTGAGGACGTCGAAGCCATTTCGGAGGTGAATCGAGTTACGACCATCTTTTTAGTTTTTTCTTTTCTAAAATATAATCTGATTATTTTCATTTTCTTTGTAGACGTCAGTGGAAGTGAACTCCCCAGAGCTGGCTACTGCCTCTGAGGTTGACACGGATATAGTCGCCTTAATTAGAGCTATGACTGCCGAGCTTACTTCCACCACGGTTGTCCCGACGACGGCTGAGATTCCTCCTACTATTGACATCCCCACCAGGGACGATATGGGCTTTGCTGAATCAGTCCCCAAGGTTGCTGAACCTCAGCCGATTGATACTGATCCGGTTGTATCCACCTCCGGGGTGGCTGGGGCAGAGGAAGCAGCTACAATTGGCTCAAGTATCACCGTTGAAGAGGATATGGCGGTTGTGAGTAAGCCTCAGCTTCAGCAGCCCTTCTCTGGTAAGCTATGCCATGTCTTGACTAGTGAGGAGGTTCATTTGCTCTATCTTCATATCCTTCGGGTTAAGTTGATCGATGGTTGCTCCGGACATACAGGTCCTGCTCCTTTGCTGTCGACGATGGACATCATCAGGGGAGAAGTCACTAGAGGGGATCTAGTGGAAAAAAGTATGCCTCCTCCTCCTCCAACTCATATCGAGGGACCTCCTGCCGGATCGAGTTCAGGAGAAAGAGTAGTAGAACTGTTGGAGCAGAAAGAAATGGTCCATGCACCCTCCTCGGTTAATGTAACTCTATCACCGGAGGTTGACCTTTCTGCACTGCCCAGTCTTCGAATCCTTCGGGCTGCGGAGGAGGAGATGAATGCTATTCAGGCGTCCTATCGCTCAGAACTTGTATCCTTAATGATAGGGGCATCAAGTTCTGGTGCATCTTCTTCACAACCGTCTTCACCTCTGCCAGCTACTCTTCCTTTGACACCGTCTTCTTCGGAAGTTCTGGATGAATCGTCGAAGGACGCGATTGATAGTTTCTACCTCAATCTGAAATGAGGGGTCGAAGCTGCCCTGGAGTGGGGAACATCCTTTGCATTGACCTGTCAATGTGCCCGCGGTCAGATTGAACTTCTCAGAACACTCCCTGACGGGGTAGGGATGGTCGAGCTCTTGGAGCCCAAATTAGTAGAAGCTGATTAGCTCGTGACTCAGTTTCAAGGACTGTGGCAAGTCGATATATCTTTAGCGATAAATCAGGAATGCGCCTTCCCTATAACAGCCATGGAAAAGGTAAGGACGGTACGGGATACGTCTAAGCCTGCTCTAGTAAAGGACCTTCAAGATCTTTTTCTGAAGTACGATCAACTAAGCCACAGAGGAGAGGATTGTATCATTCGGGAAGAGGCCGCATCTCGTGGGATAGACGATACCAACGAGCAGATCCTCCAGCTTTAGAGGAAGTTGGCTTCTTTAGAATCTGAGCTCCAGGCTTCCCACAAAGATAAGGAGCTAATTTTCTGGGAGACCGACCAGGTCACCCGAACCTCCACTTCCTTAGAGCGTGCACTGAAGAAACTTGAAGACGGTTGGTAGGATCATGCGCATCTGGAGGATACAGAGAAGTTGAATCAAGAAGCTGAGCACCGGGCCACACTGAGGATTGAGCGGTCGACGACCAAGCTGAATGACCGTCTCAGAGAACTGTGCGTCGCCGAGCCATGATCGAATTTTTCTCTCTTTTATTATTATATCCCTCCATTTTTTTAATAGGGACGTGGTCCCAGGAAAATATAGAAATTTTGATTTTAAATGAATGAATATGTTTACTTCATCTTTTATTTATGGTGTCTGTTGTGTTCGTATAGTATTTTTGGTGTTACGGTACTTGCCCCACTGGGGGACTTTCTGTGGACCTATTATCCTTGGTATACCATGGTTTTAGGTATGGATAATAAGCTCGATAGAGATACCTTGAATGACTCTGTGGTAAGGTGGAATGGAAGTTCTTGGTATTGGGCGAAAGAATGCCACGGAACAGCTGGGCTCCAGAGGCATGTGATGGTGAGAAAAGAGGCACGTGTACTTAGAGGACCTAGTACAGCATTTGTGGTCAACTATGGACATTTGTGGTCAACTGTGGACATTTGTGGTCAACTGTCCCTTGTGGGCCTATTACCCTTTGCGTACCCCAGTTTTAGGAAAGGATAATAAGTCGAGAGAGAACCAACATACTTACTCAGAGGTAATGAGGACGTGGTAAATGTAGGGGTTTTACAACGGAGTCTTCCTACTCAGAGGTAATGAGGACGTGGCAGGAGTGGACTCAACAAAGAATACATATAATAACTCAGAGGTAATATGGACGTGGAAGTTCTACGTAAGGGGTGATTTGTTTGTGATTGAAGAGAAACAACTCAGAGCTGACATCGACGTAGTTGTTTCGGGAATTTTGTGGACCCGTTACCCTTTTTATGCACTGAAAGCACGGGTAATAGATTATGAGGAAAATGCTCTTTTAGGGAGAAAGTTCAGAGGTATGATCATACATGACTTACTACCCATAAGATGTGATATAGATTCATTTGGAGTGACCAGAGTGTAAGTTCAGCGGTACCTAAGGGTACATAACTCAACAATCCAGTTGATTCGGAGGGTATCGTTTAGACATAATATTTCTTCAGGAACTTGCCGTTGATGGGCATCATGAGCAAGTCTCCATTTTGCTTTGCGAGACGGTATGCACCATTGGAGAATACAGTCTCAATGATAAATGGACCTTCCCACTTGGGTTGGAACTTGCCAGCAGTTTTGTGAGTCATAACCATTGGCCTCCGAACTGCCAAAATGAGATCACCTACTGGAATGTTCTCAGTTTGACCTTCTTATTGAAGGATCCAGAGAAGCATGCTTGATAAAGCTCGATTCGTTGTTGAGATAACAGGCGCTTCTTATCTAAGGCCTCCAATTCTTGTAGCCGACGACGGTAATTATCATTCGTCTTTAATCGATAAGTGAGTGCGACACGGAGCGAGGGAATTTGAGTTTCCAATAGGAGAACTGCCTCACTTCCATACACCAGATAGAATGGTGTGTTCCCAGTGGCTGTCCGGACTGTAATACGGTATGTCCATAAGCATTCGCCAAGCTTTTCATTCCAGTCGCGTTTATTTGAGGATACGAACTTCTTGAGCAGCTTGATTATGGTTTTGTTGAATGCTTCAGCCAGGCCATTAGTCGTTGGATTATACGGTGTTAAAACAATATTCTAGATTCGATATTTGTCGCAAAATCGATAGAAGGCGTGGCTTGCGAACTGCGGACCATTGTCGTGGATGATCATTCGAGGTAGTCCAAAGCGATAAATGACGTGATGCTTGACGAAGTTGAACACGTTTGATGTCTTCACTTATGCAAGCGGAACAGCTTCCGCCCATTTGGAGAAGTAGTCCGTAATTGCCAGTATAAAATGGTGTCCTCTGAATGAAGGTGGGGTGATTGGACCAA
The DNA here is from genome assembly GCA_029216955.1 of Iris pallida. NCBI lineage: Eukaryota > Viridiplantae > Streptophyta > Magnoliopsida > Asparagales > Iridaceae > Iris > Iris pallida. The sequence continues at coordinate 35,671 of JANAVB010012322.1, read as the reverse complement.
TGATATCCATTTCCCATGCCTCAAATGGCCAGGATACCACCGTCGGATGTAGGAATTCAGATGGTTGGTGTATGAAATCCGTGTGGACCTGACAAGATTTACATTTTCTTGCATAGTCTATCTCATCTGCTACCATCGTAGGCCAGTAATAGCCCATCAAACGAAGGCGGTCTTGTAAGTTCGGGCCAGGTTGATGGGCCCCGCAAACGCCATCATGAGCTTCGCGTATAGCTTCTTTGGCTTCTGTATTTGACAAACACCAGAGCAGCAACCCATTATAGGATCGCCGATACAGCATTTTTGTCTCTGTATCATAGGAGAATCTGAGAGAACGTTTTCTAATAGAAGTGGCTTCTTTCGGATTTTTCGGCAAGATACCATAGACTACAAAGTCAATAAATAGAAGTCTACAGTCCTGTGTCTCGTCGACCGTCAGGGCAGAATAACTCACAGCAAATTGAACGTTGTTCTTAGGACAAACCAATTCATGGCCTATTACGTCAACCAAATGATGTGTATGATTTGGAACTGCCAAGGAAGCGGCCAGTCCTGCTAGGGCATCGACTTCAATGTTCCGGAGTCTGGGAACATATTCTATGAAGAACCCTTTCAGGGACGTAATGATGGCAATTGCTATTTGATGATAGGGAATCATGTCTTTATGACGAACTTCATAAGAACCCCGGATCTGATTAACGATTAACTGTGAATCGCTATATGCTTCCAAGTACTCCACCCCCAGTTCCTTTGCAAGTTGGAGGCCGATAACCAAGGTGTTGTACTCAGCCACGTTGTTGAACAAGGTTCCGTAAGTGAGTATGCCCGATTGATCACTAATCCTGAGGGAGAAATTAGTACCACTCCGACCCCAACGATGATATTGCCCTTGGGCCCGATTCTTGAAGCACCGTCGAAGAACATTCGCCAGACGGTATCATGGGAAGCCATATTTGAGTTGGCGACCTCGTCTGGGATCTCTTCATATATTCTGGTTGATTCCGAACCTGGATGGGCTGCTAAAAAGTCTGCCAGAGCTTGACCTTTAACAGCCTTTTGTGGGACAAAGATCATGTCGTAGGGGGACAATAATATCGTCCAGGTAGCAAGGCGAGAGCTGAGTACACCTGGTTTGCTCATAAGGACCCTGAGGGGGTTAACTCGTGATATAACATGGATGGTTTGTCCTATAACATAGTGTCGCAATTTCTGAATAGCGAACACCAAAGCAAGACACTCCTTCTCCACGGCGGTGTATCTATGCTCAGGTTCTATCATCATTCGGCTGAGATAATAGATAGCTTGTTCATGTCCTGCATCATTGTTTTGTGCTAGTAGAGCACCGAGGGAATGCTCAATTGCTCGTACATAAAGCAAAAATGGCTTTCTAGCGACTGAGGCCACCAGGACTGGAGGGTTCGACAGATATTCTTTAATGTTGTCAAAGGCACGTTGGCACTCCTTATCCCATACAAAGGAAACACCTTTCTTCACGAGGTGTATGAATGGTTGAGATTGCCTGGAGAGGTTAGAGATAAGCCTCCTGATATAAGCTAGCCTCCCTTGAAGGCCCCTGAGTTCTCGGAGATTTCTCGGGGGACCCATCTCCATGATTGCCTTCGTCTTCTCAGGGTCTATATGGATTCCTTGGGCGGTAATGATAAAACCCAAGAATTTTTTGCTGGATACGCCCAAGAAGGATTTGGTGGGATTCATCTTCAAGTTGTCTGCTCGCATCAGGTCGAATACTGTCCTCAGATCGTGCAGATGATCTTCCTTAGAACGGCTTTTAACGGCGATGTCATCGACAAAACATTCCACTATCTTACGCAGGTGATCTCTGAAGATGACACTCATATCTCGTTGATATGTGGTACCAGCATTCTTTAAACCAAAAGGCATGACTGTGTAACAGTACATGCCAATCGGTGTTCGAAATGATGTATATTTTTTGTCGTCAGGAAATATCTTGATTTGGTTGTAACCTGAGAAGCCATCCATGAATAACATGTGCTCAAAGCCACATGTGTTGTCAATCATTATGTCCGTAATAGGAAGAGGGAACTCATCTTTAGGACATGCTTTATTCAGATTTCGGAAGTCGATGCAAATTCGAATCTTCCTATTCTTCTTGAGGACCGGAACTAAGTTGGCGACCCAGTCTGGATGTTGTTCCACATGGATGAAGCCGCTGGCTATTAGTTTGTTGACCTCAGCTTTGATAGAATTCATGATGTCAGGGCAAAACCGTCGTTGCTGTTGCTTGACCTGCTTTGCGTCCGGATGAATGTTGAGCTTATGAAGTGAAATCTCGGGATTTAGCCCTGGCATGTCTTCATAGCTCCAGGCGAACACATCAATGTACTCTCTGACGAGTTACAATAACGACTCCCGCTCTTCGTCTGTCAGACTTTTGCTAACAAAGATAGGCTTTGAAGAGGATTCATCACCGAGGTCCACTTGCATAACCTTATCTTCGGTAGGGGGATCTCTTTGTTCGAAATACTTCTTCCGTTGTGTATCTAGCCGTTGGACCCAAGGCTCTAACTCAAAGAGTTCATGTATGTTTTTGTCTTCTTCATAGGCGTCAGCAAATGCCATATTGACAGACCAAGCTTGCCTAAGTACATCTCCGATGTTGACATCCAAATCGGAAGTGGATGATCCGGTTGGATGTGAATGCCATTCACATTCCTCATCCGAGCTCTTAGGAGTTGTTTCCGGTGTAACATAGCCTAGACCACGTCTGGTCTTGCTGTAGTAATCCCATGGTTTTCTAGCCAGGACTGGCAATTGCAAAGGTAATCGCCGGCCGGTACCGTAGTTCAAGCCTAGCGTAGCCTCCATATCATACCCCTATTTTTTCATGAGGTACTTAGAACGGAAGCTATACAAAGAAGGGGAAGTCTTCCAGTGTCGGGTTCAAGATCGACTTCTTCTGGCCGGAAGGACTGTTGATCATTTTTTCGGCCGAAGATGATTGGATGATTTTCTCCCGCGACTATGAAGCATGCGCCTTCCACGGGAGTAAGTTGGTTCATAGTATAGACATTTGTCACCTGTGTGTGTAAGTTGATGCCCGTACCGTGTTCCCTAGCATACATTATACGGAGCTTGTTAAGCTCAAGGTAGTTCAAAGATAACCCTTTATTGAAAAAATAAGGTATCTTTTCTGGTGGTATTACATCATCAGCAGAGGGAACATCGGTGTGTGCAACCATATATTTGGCTAGCTCTAACTCCTCTTCAGCTACCCCCTGTATTAATGAAGATTGGGAGGATGACCTAGGCAGCTTGATCATCAAGGGTCCCACTGGTGGAGCTGAATGTGGGGTCATTGGCGTACTAGCGGTCCCTGGCTTAGCGCATGGTGCTGGACGTAGAGTCGTTGGCTCACTAGCGGTCCCTGGCCTAGCACTTGGCTGTCGATTTGTCCTGGGAAGACGAATGACCATCGGCTTAACAGAAGGATTGATCTCCTCTGATTGTTGTTGGCCAGCTCATGGCAGCCTGATTGTTAATGGCTCCACAGTGGGTCTCGGGCCCTGGCTAGACCTTGGGAGTTGGATAACGATCTGCTCCTTTTGTGCAGTGAGCACTGGTAGACTGGTTGCTTCTTTACGCAGAGTGGATATAAGAGGTGCAGTTCTGCCTGGTTTGCTGGGCTGGAGACGGATCTTCAGAGGTTCTTCTGATCCCATTGTAGCCTATGTCTGCTCTTGAGCATCCTCTTTGATCAGGTGCCTTTTTGATTTCTCGTACAAGCAGGAATCTGAATAGTAGGATTCAACCCCTTTGAAAGGATCGATGTCGGCGAATTCCGTACTTACGAAGCCGTGCTTGTCGGCATATTTGAAGTACTAGTACAATATGGAGGGCACGATCATATAATCGTGTATCCACGGATGCCCCAGGAGCATGTTGTAGGACGTATCTACGTCTATGACGTAGCAAGTCACTTCCGATTGAAGGTCGCCAATTTGGCATTTCAGGCAAATCTTCCTAATAGGATAGCTTCTTCCTCAATTGAAACCGCTAATGGCGGTGCTGGTAGGTGTTAGCCGATGCATAGGGACGCGCAGGAGGTGAAGCAAGCTCTTCGAAATGATGCTTATTGAAGAATCGGGATCAATATACATCCGATCCACCTTGATGTGGCCGACGTATCCAGTGTAATACAGAGGGCGATCGTACATGTTGGTCTTAATAAGCATATCCTACGGAGTGAACATGATATTGGGCATTGCACAAATACAAGCACTGTCCTGGAAATCTGCTTGCGAGCTCTCCCTTGTAAGCTTGACCTGAGCCAAATACGCGTCGACATTCTGGAGTGCTTCGCTCAAGAGCTCATATAATGATAATTTGGCTGGTGTCTTGGCCAATTGTGCCAGGATGTCAAAATTGTAGGGCCTCTCCAGCCCCTGAGGTACATCTTTACGGAGCAGCTTATCGAAGCGGGTCTCTTTTAGCTTAGGCTTGTCGACTGGCAGAGGCTGAGAAGGTCCTGGGGCATCAGGAGTGGCCGGCTGACGTTCTTCAGCCGAGTTACCCGATATAGGTTGAGATTGTGCACCAGACCGGATAACGAAAACTGTTGCTTCTTCGATGCCGGATGAGATTGTATGGCAGGACTTAGCTTTCCCACCCTTCTTCTTGTCGGTAGAGAATGGTACTGACTGAGTTACTTCAGGCACCAAGTCAGGGTAGACCCACATGTCCTCCCCTCTTTACATGGTGAGGGGCACCAGCCCAGTCGTCTGGTCTCGGGGAGATGGAAGATTGGTGACCTCCATTGTTGCCCAGGGTATGGGTACTACGCCATCTTGAGTCTTCGTTGGAGGGAAGCGGCCGAATTGGACCGATACCATGTTGGCAGCTACGGTTACCTCGTCGAAATCAATGGCCAGAGCCTTGGAATCGATGAGGTTCTGGATGTACTGCTTCAATTGGAAGCAGTCTTGAGTAGCGTGGTGGACGTAGCAGTGGAAATGACAGTACTTTGGGCGCTCCATATCTGCAGGTCGAGGTTTACATCTCGGCGGAGGGAGCTGAATTCTATCTCCTTGCAATAGCATATCAAAGATGGGCTTGACATGGCTATCCTCGAAGGAGTAAGTCACCTGAGGCTACTGCTTCTCTACCTGCTTTGGTTCAAACTTCTGGGCTGTATTGGCTACCATAGCCTGTTTGCCTTTGGTGTCTCGGTTGTTAGAGGAACTACCGCCGTTGTTGTTGTTGACATTAGGGCGTTTGCCCTTATCCTCTCCATCCGAGATATGCAATCCCAGTTGACGAGCCTTCTTTTATTTTGCTTCAGCGCTAGTGGCGCTGATGGTGAAGGTCTTCCAGTCCTTTAAATTGACTTTTACCCATCCAGAGGCTGATTGTGGGGAGCAGCCTCTTTTGGCAAATCTTAATTTAAGAAGAGTCTGGGTTACCGGAGGGCAATTTCATCGCGGTTTGGCGAAACCGCTCAATGTAATTCCTTGTTAGCTCTTTTTTTCTTGAACAACGTCCATGAGGGTTGACATTGTCACATCTTGTCTCTCCTTATAGAACCTTTCCAAGAACATATGTTTGAAGCTGGCAAAAGAATGGATGCAGTTATCCGGCAAGTTGCGGTACCAATCGAATGCGACCCCCTCTAATGCCCCAATGAACAACCTCGTGAGAATGGCATCGTCATACGGCAGATGGTCTATTGTGACTTCGAAGTAGGTCATGTACCGGCTCGCAGAGGTCTTCCCGTCATATGGATTGATGTTAAATGGTTTGTATCATGGAAAGAAGGGACATCTCTCCATGCAGCAGGATACGGCTGTCGTATCCTGAGGTCCTGAAAGGATTTTTGGGCGTAAAACATAACAAGGAGCTCCTGGACTTGTTTTTTTGCCTCCCTAGCCTCTTCTGCAGCACTGGGAGCTGACATTCCGGGTGGATTATCGCCCGGGGTTGGTACGGTTGTGTTTGAGTCCGTATTGATGGCGGGACCCAAGCTTGTTTGGCCAAGTATCCTTCCTTGGAGAGCTGGTAGGGCCGCCTTGATCTCGTCCACTGACTTAACCAAGTTTTGAAGTATGGCCTCAAGAGTGTCGAGGCACTGCCGATCACTGGGACCATATTGATCATTCTCAGTCATGAATATCGTTTTCACATGAAAAGAGGTGGAAGGAACTGTAGAAGACGTGCCCTCCGAATCATACCCTCGGATAGAGAAGTCGTCGGGGTATGTGGGAACATTATCCTCTGGTTCGAACTCGAAGGAAGTGCCATCCCCTGCATAAGAGGTTGCCTTGTCTTGGCACTTGTGGACGTTTTCAGGGACGTCTGAGTCTGTTGGGAGATTGTTTCCCCTGGTTCATCTCCTTGAAATACTGGATTATTGTGGAAGTTTCGAGGAGTGCTACCCCCAGCTTCAACTACCCCCAGGGATGTAGATGACGAATCTCCAAGTATTGAAGATTTTGTCTTTGATTGGGTACCTTGATAAACTCCTCATGTGACGGCTGTAGACAACCGCTTAGATGAGAGTTTCTTGGTCGTGCTGGTTAAAATTGTCGGACTGGAGGTATTTATTTTCTTTTCTCCTTTGCCGATAGGGACCTTCCGGACAGAGTTATAGGAGGCGAAAGGAAGCGCCTCGTCTCCCGAGCTTTGTTGTAGGACTGGTCCTGGCTGCTGCAGTTGTTGGAAGACGGACTGTCTGTCCTCTTGTAGTTCTGTATTGTTGCAGCAGTAATTGACAATGACTTGAGTGCAGTGACATCCATGGAAGGACTCTTTGCACACCAAGGTTTCTTCTCTTTCCTTGTGTTTGTGAAGAATCACATCACGCAAGTCAAGTACATCTCGATCAACCTTCACACTCATTTTGTGGGCCCGGGAATCTCGAGCACACGAGTGCGTTGGTATCATGTTTGCTCCCTGATGCGGGGCTAGTAAAAGCACTTGCCCTCGATAATTGTTGGGAGACTCTCGGGAACCACCCTGTCTGTTTGCCGTCGGGGGCTGGACACGGGTGGTTCTGTACAACTTTTCATCATAGGCCCGCATAACAGTTAACGGGACTCTCTGATGGTCAGAGGTTGGGACAGTTGACTGAGCTCGACGAGCCCACGCTGTCCTAGACTTCTTCATTCTAGCACCCAAGGGCGCGTAGTAGGAAGAGTCCAAACTGTTTCGCATAGAGTCTGGCATATCTTCATTGGAGCTTCTGATGTTATGACCGTATGAGAGGCGGTCGAAGACTGAACCCGAGCCGCATAGGGCAGATGGCCGGCGGTTGGGATTGGATGCCGCATAGGTCATCTCCCTGAGGCTAGGGTTGGTGACCGCATAGGCATTTTGCATGCGGCTGGGATAGGTGGCCGCATAAGCCTTCTATATGCGGCTAGGATTGGTGGCCGCATGAGCCTTCTGAATGCGGCTGACACCCTTATGCGGCTTCTTCCTGGACTGCATAGAGTTTCCATTTGCTCCCGCAAGTCCAGCATCGTAGTGTTATCCTTTGCCAGACTTGGTGACAGCAGGGTCCTCCGCGGCCTGAAGTGGGGCCGCATGTGAGTCTTCTTCGTCATCTTGGGCAGCAGAGAATACTTCTTCCAGAGCTTGGGGAGGGGCAACGGTTTTGGGCCTCCACGCCCTGCGGGCCTTCTTTGGGGTGGCTCGCTTCTGGATGGGGCTAGCACTCCCCTCGGAGAGCATCTCTTCAAACGCTTGCTGGTCGAAGCGAACAACCAGCATCTGTTGCGTGGAGCCGAGTTTGGCTGCATCCGATTGCGTCACCAACTTCTCAGCAGTGGAGAAGTTAGTCCCCAGCAGAGTTGCCATCGTGTTTGCCATTGGTTGTCCTAGAACAGAACAGTGTTATAGGAGGACTGAACTTTGACTCACAATTACAAACTCGCTTGTACAAAAGAGAGCCTAGGAACAAAACCTAGAAAAAGCAATCGAAGTACAATTGTTTAGTTTAGATTCTGGGGGTGATGGTAGAGGCTCAGGAAAGTGCTATCAACTCTGCCTTACTCCTTAGACGATCGAACGCAACCTCGGATCCGGTGAAGTAATGCTCTCTCTCTGCCCGGGTGTGTGTATATCTCTCTATGTGTGTCTGCAAGGGAATAACACATTACTATTTATAGGAATTCATGAGTAATGGGGTGTACAGCCATATGGCTAATTTTTGGCCACATCCTTGTAACTGTGTCTCGAGAAGTGGGCACCTGGGGATTGGTTAAGATTGATCATGATCTGTTTGTTGTACTAAATCCGAACTGTTAAGACTTGGTCAATTTCTGCCACGTGTCTCAATTGCTACTCTGTGGCGAGCTGCATGAATGATGCATCCTGGTTGAGTCGCATGAAAGACTGTCCCATAGTCGAGCCATATGAAGGATGTATCCTGGCTGAGCCGCATGAAGGACTGTCCCACAGCCGAGCCGCGTAAAGAGTATCTCATGACTGAGCCGCATGAAGGATGTCTCATGACCGAGCTGCATGAAGGACGTCTCATAACTAAGCCGCATGAGAGATGATCCATGCTTGAGACGCATGAGAGTTGTCTCATGACTGAGTCGCATGAGGGTTGCATAGGCGATCCGCATAAAGAATCTTTTTTGGAATTGTGAACTGTGCCAGATATCATGATGATTTTTTCGTCTTTTTAGGAGCATGTCACGTCTTGTCTTTATGTCAGAGCCATCATCTCTGTCAGAGCTGTTGCCTTTATGTCAGAATAATTATGGCCAGCTGCTTAGGTTGATTTCGAACCCATAAGGCTCTCTGCTATTTGTGGGCGGCATGAAGCTTTCTGAGCCGTATGAAGCTCCCAGGAATTTTGAGCCGCATGAAACTCCACAGGTTTTGAGCCGCATGAAGTTTCATGTTGATTTTGGGCCGCATAGAAATTCCTATTCTTCTCTATGCTTCTACAAGAATCCCTTCAAAGTTTTCAATTTGTAAAATTGAAATACTTTGAATAAAAAGCATGGGTATGTCCGCATAAGCTCTTCGTGCCGCATAGGCTTCTCTCTGGCCGCATACGGGTTTCGTGCCACGTGGGCGTCCCATTACTTCGTTATTAATTACTTTAGATTTGCTTTAATGATTTGGAGCCGTCTTTTGCATGAAAGAGGATAGAATCCCAAGAGTCGCCTTTATCCTTTAGGCAGCACGAAATTCAAGAGTTGCCCTCCGTTGTAGTGCTGCAGCCGGCTCTGCTTCAGGTGCGGCACCTTCCCTTCTATGGCCCCTCATTGCTCGGGTTTGTCCTATATCGACAAGAGTGGGGGCAAGCCTAGTCCCCGATACTAAACTCTGCTCGTGGTCATACCGAAGATTAAGGGTATTGACCTGAGTATAAAACTTTGCAGCAGAAAAGAGCAGGTGAGTTTCAGGTTTATCTTCTGGCAAAGTAAAAATTGCCCCTGTGCATCTGGCATTGTAATATCCCCATGCATACGTCCCGTCAATCGGGCTTCCTATCGACTAAAAATGAGGGCTAGGGTTGTCCAGAAGAAGCTGGCTATACCCAAACTGTCGTGCAAAACAATTTGGCATATAAGGTTCCAAGAAAGTGTAGCTTCTATCCCTGAGCACCAGATGAGAAGCCCTGACAGACTGGAGCTAATGGAATGCTCCAGGAGTCAAGCTCGTAGTCAGTGCTCCCTCATCTACTAAAGTATCGCCCGTGCGGCCACTACCAGATGGAGGGGACATTCTGAAGAAATTATAATTCTGTAGGAAGCTCAAAGCCCTCCTACAAGCAGGCACCCCGGTTATGGCCTATTCTGTGTTATTGAACCTCCAAAAAGAGGCATCTCCTGCCAAAGAGTTTGTCATCAGCCCTGCATAGATTAATCTGGGACAGTGTAGCACCAGCCATCCCATCAAGTAATGAAAGGGAAGTTCAGTCCTGACAAAGTCCTTTCTACCATCAGGCGTCACCGTACTTGCAGTAAAGTCCCGCAAACCTCGTTGGATGGCACAGACCATTGTAGAAAGTAGGGCGAGCCCGTATCCGAACACCAGCCTTACAGTTGGATGAATCATACCCTGGCTTATCCTCTCGATAGACCGTGAACTACTAAGGACTACACAATCACGGAGCCACGTCATCAGAAAAGCGGCCAGCATAGCCTTTTCCGACAAATTGAACTTAGCTTGCCGGAAGAAGTGATAAATCGAGGACTTTCCCTCGAGATCATCCCTGTCGTTGGTGTCTGCTGACCCATGATCTGTCATCATTTACTCTATCCCAGATTTCGTTGAGGGCTTGTGAGTTGAGAAGAAGACCGGGCCGTCTTCTTCTTCTTTTTTAATGAAGACGTAGTTAGTCCAAGACCTCGTATGTGGAATGGCCCCCTCGGCCTTGCCCTTCTTTGTGATCCTGTGACAGATGAGGAAGTGACAGAGTAACTCTTTGTATACTCCCACTGTTTCGGGCTTTTCCTTCTCCAGGACTAAAAGCTCTTCATCACGAGGAACGTATTCCTCATACGGTTTTGTTCCCCAGGGTAGCTTTGATATTGCCTGCATCTCATGTAGAGCCAAATCCATCTCCCCGCCCGGAGTGAAGTAGGTACAGATGTGATGATTGTAAAACTCAGCCAAAGAGACAAACATAGGCCAATTTGTCTTTATGCCATATTGAGTGGCTCTATTGGCATGAAGAAGGCCGGCAACCTTCAGGGTGGCTTCATAGGTTGAAAGCATCCATTCAGTAAGGTCACTCCAGAATGGGATGCGGGTATCTCCAACCTTACATCCGCAGCTTCCCTCTCGGATACGACTCCTTCTTTGACATCATCAGATTTGAGAGGGTCTCGGCAGCATAAGGATGAAGATCAGTCGGAACATCGTATATTATGGCCCCAGGGTGCAGCCCCCCCGTGGAATAGGATGTAGAGCCCTTGACAAACTTGAAGGTGTCTTTCTTCCGTTCACCGGAGTTAAATTGGATCTTGCCAAAGACGACTCCATGAAGTTCAGGGGTCAGATCCCATTTCATCTGTCTCCGGATTGCTTAATCGGTAAACGCCGACAGAGGGTATTGGCATTCCATAGTCGGCAACTGGTGTGCTGTCATATGCACCCAAAAATAAAACCTTTACTCTTAAAATAATTTGTAGAAGTGAGAGTAAGGATCGATCCCACGGAGAGTAATTAGTTTAGATTTGTGTTATGTGAACAAGGAGGGGGGAGAGTCTTGAATATGATAATAGATAATTTAAGAAGAACTAAAAATAATTAAAGTCAATCAAAGGAACAAATATTTGCTCAGTGAACATTCACCATTGGAAATCATAAAATTGATCATTGATGCAAGCATAAATTAAATCATATTATAAACATTTACCGTTGGAAGTATCTTCCTATCTCTCTTAGGCTTAGTTAATCAGATACAAGCGACCTATTTAACTTTACTTACTAAATAATCTAAGACAAGCGCTATAGATTTAATCTAGCAATTTTTTAAAGAACAAAGAGATCGATAAAGCAAAATAATACAAGCACAAGCGGTTGCATTTAATTTTGTTAAATATTTTTCTCCTAAGATCTAATAAAACAAAGCAGTTTATTAAAGCTTGGTTGCTTTACAAATTAGAAACATCAAACTATTACGGATTTGATATCTAATTTAGCGGTAGATCAAAATGAATAATAAACTAGTAGGCCTCCTAGTAATTAAACAAAACAATCATGAAAGTTGGCAAAGAAAAACATTCAATATTCAAAGTATTACTCAAATATATAAAGCAATTTAGATCTCACAAGTTTACTGATTCCAAGGCTTCCGTACACTTCGACCAACAAGACTTCTAGCCATACATGTTCATCAAAACTTCAAAAGAAAAGTTGGAGAAGAAGAAGAAGAGTTGTGTTGTGTGTTTCTTCTCATAATTTCTACCCCCTTTTATACACCATAAATTAGTTGTGTCAAGACCACAATATCTCCCCACATATCCTCTAAAAGTTGCAACTTCTCAAACCAAATAGAATAAGTCATAGAACAAGTAGGGAAATGGTTATTTTGGTTCCTATTTTTGTTCACAGCATCTTTGACCCAAATTCAAGTCTAATTTTGTCCATGATGGAGCTTGCTTTGCGAAAAACACAAAATATAAAAGTTGTAGCCCTGTGTCTTAGATTTCTAAATTTTTTTGAATCACCTCCATGGCTTTTCGGATGAGAAAGTTATGCCCATTTTGGTGAAAGGTGTCAAAACTGTCCAGAATTGCATTTTAGCTCCATTTTGTACATAGTGTCTCCAATTGCTTCCTAAAGCAAAATATAAATATAATCAGTACCTTTAGTCATAAAATGAGCATAAAATGTTGAACACTAAGGGATAAAAATATAATATTTTACGTTCTCATCAAATACCCCCACACTTAACTTTTGTTTGTCCTCGGACAAAAACTCTTATTTATTTATTTATTTTTTTAAACAAAAATCAAGGTTGTAATCTCATAAATAAAGAATAACCAAGCTCTTCAAAACTCATAATATATCATGAAAATATATTCTTAAACAACTTCTAATTACTTAGTAAGTAATTTTATTTGAAGATAGAGTAAACTAAATTTGTAGACCCTCACGGGAATAAACACTCAACTCTCGTATATTTGAAGGGTATGTGTTTCGCTCAAATTCATTCCAATAGAAATGATCTACCATAAGCTTGCATATCTTCTCATTCTCCACCACTTGGATCACATGCATAAACAAATCATAAGGACTTTTTATTGGTTGTAGCGGGGCTTAGGATTAAGGTAGGATATATTTTGGGAGTGTAGCTCAAAAGCAATCAAAACTAGTGGAACAAAAATGATTTAACTCAAGCTCGCATATATAAAGTATATAAAACCAATCACCTCATTTAGCTTCTTCAAATTGACCTTAAAGCATTCAACATACCACTTTATTGGAATTGGAAGAAGAATTATGAAAATGGATATCAAAAGTAAATTCCTCCATCACTTTTTTTTCATTACTTATTTTTATACACCCATACCTATCATAATGCTCCACTAGTTTTCTGGCCAGGGTAAGGATTTTTTTTTCCAGGTTAAAGCTTGTAATATGGGTTCACAAAAATAGAAGCAATAAGGCTCAAAGGGGTTCAACCAAAGGAAAAATAATTTTAGGGTAGGCTATTTGGCTTATGTAGCGTATAACAAAGATGGCCTTAATCATATTCATGTATGCATGTGTCGATGTGACCTCGAAGAGAAACTAAGCAAGTTCTAGAGAAACAAGTCCATGGAAGAATAACTCTCATCAAAGAAAATAGTAAGACTAATGTGTCAGTCTAAAGGCTCAAAATCTCACCGGCTTTTGTCTACCAAATTTAGTCACAACCATCCTCAAGGAAAATAACTATACTAATTAATTCAAAGTTGAAAAGAGTATTTATTCAATCATGTTATGAATTTTTTTAAATTTAGTTAAATCTTCCTCACGACATACACAACCAAAAATTATTGAAAAACAAAACTTTTTTTTGAAAATAAAATAAAATAAAACTTTATTGAAAACCACAAAAACATAAAATAAAAACTTTTTTTTTGAAAAAAAAAACTAAAACTGCTTAAAATAATTTAAATCCCCTTCCTCATATTTAAACTGACATTGTCCCAATGTAAGGCTAAATGCAAAGAAAAGACAAAAATAAACAAAAAAAATTGCAAGAATAAGAACAAACTCCCCTTGGGTTGCCAATGTTTATAGTCGTGGACGTGCCGTCCTTCAAATGGTATCAGTTGGATCCTCAAGGTTCAATTCATCCGCATTCTCCACTTTGAAACCTTCATAGAAAAGCTTGAGCCTTTGGCCATTTACCTTGAACACTTTACATGTTGCTAAACTTTGAATTTCAACTGCACCATGATTAAAAACATTAGTAACAACAAAAGGTCCAATCCAACGAGAACACAATTTACCCGGAAATAGACGAAGTCGTGACTGGTATAGAAGGACTTTTTGACCAACTTGAAACTCCTTCGTAGAGATCATCTTGTCATGAAAAGCCTTCGTTTTCTCTTTGTAAATTCGAGCATTCTCATAGACGTCATTGCGAATTTCCTCCAGCTCTTGTAGTTGTAACTTCCTATGTTCTCCATTTTCATATGCCTTCATATTGTGACTCTTGATAGCCCAATAAGCCTTGTGTTGTAACTCAACGGGAAGATGGCACGGTTTCCCAAACACCAACCGGTATGGTGACATACCGATAGGTGTCTTATAAGCAGTTATATACGCCCACAAAGCATCATCCAAGCGCAAACTCCAATCTTTTCTACTCGGATTGACCGTCTTCTCAATGATGGCCTTGATTTCTCTATTTGATACCTTCGCTTGCCCACTCGTTTATGGATGGTAGGCAGTTGACACCTTGTGGGTCATATGGTACTTTTTCAGCAAAGACTCGACGGTTCGATTGCAATAGTGAGTACCTCGATCACTTATTAAGGCTCTCGGAATCCCAAACCTGGATAATATGTTGGACTTGATAAAATCTGAAACAACTTTAGAATCATTAGTCCTGGTAGCTTTAGCTTCTACCCACTTTGATACATAATTAACAGCAAAAAAAAATATAAACATAACCAATGTTAGAATTTATTGTACCATGTCGATTCATGAGATGAAGAACATAAATTAAATTACAAAAGCGTATCTGAATCCATTGATAGGCTTGATGGATCTTGAAGCGGTCATCCTTTTGCGGGGTTCGATCTTCCAACTTGCTACGACCCTTAATGACAAAGATGAATCCAAATTCTCTGTCCCTCTCTTTCTGTTGATGGGGATGCAGAAGAGAAAAAAAAAAGAGAAACCTCTCTTTTGGCGGCCGTATAAGTTGGGGACCATAACCCTAATGAATACATATATTTATATGTTTTGATATTTCTAATTTGGTCCCTCATCAAATTAGATTTATCTCCGATATCTACACATTATTTCCACGACAATTATACCCTTAAGCTAATTTCCAAATAGACCACTTTAGTTTGGCTTAATTATTTAGATAGCCCAACACAATTAATTTTACATGTGTGGCCCCTATTATTGAATAATTCCAATAATCTTCCATTGGGCCACATATGTAACCTTATAATTGTGTTAACCTTAGTGAGCTCATAAATTGCTATCTTAATTCTTAGGGTATATCTGGACAATCTCGTCCATTAACCATATCAACATAGGATCATAGCGACATTCGTCACATATGGCGTAACTAAACCATCAATGGTCATATATACCAATATAGCTAAACGACATAGATCAATCATGGATGCGTAGCATGAAAATTACACGCAATGTGATCAAAACATGTCTATTTCCAACTGGTCCTCCTTAACTTTAGTGAGATCAATACTTTAACATAATGATAATAGAATGAACTGAATTTTCATATATCTGATCAGATAAATATCCAAAATACTTTAATACATAAATGTGTCCAAAACCAAATAGCACCCAAATACATAAAATACAAACTCCCACTATATTGCCATATACTTAATTGAGATAACACCCATATGAGCGGTATGCTCA
This sequence comes from Iris pallida, assembly GCA_029216955.1. Lineage (NCBI taxonomy): Eukaryota > Viridiplantae > Streptophyta > Magnoliopsida > Asparagales > Iridaceae > Iris > Iris pallida. The sequence goes on along the minus strand of JANAVB010012322.1, from coordinate 20,110 downwards.
TGAAATACCCTGGGTGATAATACTTTTGTGAGCGGATCCGCTAACATGGAGTTTGTCCTAATGTGCTATATGGACATTTTTACCATTCTGAATTCTTTCCTTCACAACTAGAAATTTTATGTCAGCATCCTTTGACTTATACAAGTTCTTGTTGTTATTAGAATACAGTATTGCTGATTTATTGTCAAACCATAATTTTTTGTGGTCTTTCAACACCGTACTGTAGGCGCAGCCTTGTGACAAAATTTTGCAACCATATTCTCTGAATAGATGCCCCACAGCATGTTATAAACCTTGCTGCCATGGTGGAAGAAATTATAAGTGTATGTTTGACACGCATCCAAAATATATCTCCATTAGTCAGCATAACCTGATGTGGATCTCCTGCTGTGTTGGCATCCAACAAAATCGGAGTCGGAATACCTTATGATCTCCAGAATTATCCGATCTCCTACAAAGAGCAAATAATTTCTTGTTCTCTATTAATTACTTAAGTAGTTTGGCTGCTACCCAATGATCCATCCATATTTGCTTAAATATCTGCCTAACATCTTAATATGTATTCAATATCCTGACGCGTACATACTTGAGCATACATTAGACTCCCTACAACTGATCATGAAGGAAAAATCTATTGTATTTTCTTAATTTTACGGCTAACTTTAGGACACTTGATTGAGACCGAATTTGTCTCCTTTAATGAGAGGTGTCACCTGGTTTGCATTGAATACTTTAATCAATATACAAAAGCAGAAAATTATTTCTACTCCCACTGAACTTGTGATACACACAATCTTCAACAGTGTTCATCTCAAAACCAAACGAGATAATCACTTGAAGTACATTTGACGAGAAGCTTGCTTGAGTTCATAAATAGATTTTGTCAATTTACAAACCATATTCTTTGGGTCTTTTGACACAAAGTTTTCTGGTTGTATCACATAAACTGTTTCATCAATGTTACAATTAAAAAATGTCGTTTTGACATCCATTTAATGTAATTCAAGATCAAAATGTGCAACATGTGCTATGATTGTTTTAAAGGAGCTTTTCAAATATACCGAAAAGAAAAAACTCTTTAAAATTAATCCCAAAATTTTGAGTAAAGTCACTAGCTACAAAGCGTACTTTATACCTCTCCACATGATCCTTCGAGTCCTTCTTGGTTCTAAATGTCCATTTGCAACCAATGGACTTCATATATTTTGGTAATGGGACAAGTTCGTAAACTTTATTGTCTTGCATGGACTTATACTCCTTATTTATTACCTCAATCCACTTTTAAGAGTTGGAACTTTTCATAGCCTGACGGAAGATGATTGAATCACCTTCCAATATTCCATAGTTTTCTTTACGTTCCTAGAGAAATATGACAATATTATCCGAAATTATATTTCTCCTTTCTCTTGTGAATCATCTTAACATTACCAGTTCTTGAGGTTGTTGAGTTTGTTCCTCAGAAATAATTACCTTATCTTGAATGGGAGTGCCGCTACATTATCTTGTCAAGGCATCTCAACAACAACTTGTAGAGGTAATTCGACATTGTCTTGTTGAGGCTCCGAATTCACTTACTGATCAATGACAGGTACAAAATCTTGCACATCGTCAAAAGTGATAGTAGGAATCACAATCAATTCCTCCCCAAACATAATGTCTTTGACTTAATTTCTCCCCCAAACTCAACATCCTCAAAAAATATTATACTTCTCGTCTCAAAAAAAAATTTCATTTATGTGGGACCGTATAATTATTAACCCCCCGATCTGTCAGCATAGCTAATAAAGTAGCTGTTTACAATTTAACTTTGGTCTGTATTTCCTTTACACGTTAGTATAGACATTAAAGTCTATAAAGTCAAAAAAATCGAAATCTCAACAGACACAAATCGTTCAACTCTATTTCTAGAGATGTGACCTAATCGCTTATGTCATAATGAGACTAAAAACATTTATTGTTAATTTTGCATTTAGTACCACATGACTCCACTTACAAGGTTTCATTGTAAGATGCAATAGTTTTAAATGAATATAGGTTATCATAAACCTTAAGGGAACCATTACCAATAATATTTGAATTTAAAGATAGACTAAACTTATTATTTTCAAGTGAACAATGATAACCAGATTTGTCTATTAAGGAAACTGAAACCAAATTTTGTCTAAAAGACGATACAGTAAGTGTTTATCAAATCCAAATAATAATCGGTTCCTAAAAATAACCTAAAATGTCATATTGCTTTCACTTATTCCGATTTGCCGTCACCCACATAGATGTATCTTTCACCATAAATTGGCTTCGGTAGCTCAGACAACCTTGTCTATAAACACTAATGTGGGTAGTAGCACCAGAATCTAACCACCACGTGTTTTTAGGTACTAAATCTAAATTAACCTCAGAACAGACAAATTTAGAAATATATATATTTTTTATACGCCATGCGTGATACTTTGTAAATTTCTTCCTTATGTGTCCTGCTTTATCACAAAAGAACAACCCTTAGTTTTATATTGTTGTTTCTTTTGAGCTTGACCCTTAGCAGCTACTGTATTCATTTCCTTTTTGCCCTTAAAATTTATCTCATTGAACATGAAAATTAAATTCTTATTGGCAGATATTTTAACAACATTAGCTGTAAAGAGAGCAAAGCAACAAAACAGACATGCTCTATTTAATAACCAAATAATAAAATATAGTCAAACAAATTCAAATAATGGTGAACCCCATCTCAAGATATCTAGTACATCATTAATATCAAGTCTTTGGACAGTGATATTAACTGCAAGTAGTACTCTTGTTGTAATGATCAAATGTTGACAATAAGTCATGTCAAATAATAAGCCTATCTTTGAATCAGGTTATTATTCACATATCAACCTTATAATTGTCACACATTTATCACCACAAGTATGTGTGCAATTAGGCCAAATATTAACCTTCCTTTTGGCCGGCTAATACCCGCATGAATGTACACACATAAACGTCCAACATCCTTCATAGACTATCTACGCAAGAGAGGTCACTTTGGCGACATCTTGTTTCAATGAGTCTATTTAGAACATTAGACAACTATGCTAGTCACAAAAGGCACCAAAAAATTTAAATGTTGACTAAATTTTACAAAACTGAATCATGTCCAAAATCTTATGTACATGCATATTTAAATTTAAATAATCAATAATCAACAGATTAGATTGTACTGAATATATGCATCAAAAGTTTACATAAAATAATCTATAAAGATTACACCAAAATTCAACTACTAAAGATATACATATCAGTGGATTACATCAAATAAAATAATCATAAGTATGTGAATCCTTTTGCATGAATTTATCGGAAACTAAATTTCAGAATCCAAATCAATAACAATATCATAAAGAAAGTGCTAAATCTGTTTTATACAACATAAAACAATAGATAATAGCAAACTATTATTAATAAAATCCTTTCTGAGAAGACATAAAGACCCCAAAGCTAGAGCCATTCTCAATAAAATTCTTCTGTCCAATGCAATCATAAAAATTTGACATAAAAGTCCTTTAATGCAGCTTAATCCAATTTTAATCACAAATAATAACCAACTTTGATAATATTCCTTCTTTACTTCTGTTGATTCAGCACCAAATCAAGGTTTCTGGAATGAGTTGGCCTAAGGCTGCAGTTTAAGGTTCTGTCCCGAAAGGTCGTCGGTTCAATTCCTACTCTTAACAAAATTTTACACTTTAATATTATAAAGAGAAAAATCTAGTTATCGTTAAGAACAACAATGAAAGTAAAACATGCCAGACACCAATCAACTTTCCAAAGTAAATTTTTCAGAAATTTCAAACATAAAGATAAATATTTATAATATAAAATAAGATCCGAAAATCTACCTTTACAGAGTCAACAAGATGCAGAAGTATCAAGCTTTAAATATTACCCCCAAAAAAATATGAAGCTGTTGTATATAGCAATGGACAAGGAGAGTTGAATACCATAAGCCGGCGGAGCAACAAAACTTAACATGGTTGAAGATTGTGTTATCTTTATATATATATATATATATATATATATATATATATATATATATATATATATATATATATATTTATATATATATATATATAAATATATATATATAAAAAAAAATATATATATATATATATATGGTTCAATCATATATTATACAACAAAGTAATGTGCTCATGAACCATATATTACACAATCTATATAATATTAGGTCACCAGACTTTCACTTCGGGATCAATCTTTTAAGCTTTACTATATATTATACAGTATTTTTCTAATATTCGGCATCAACCAAAAAAAAAATTGGTCGAGCAATTGGAACCCTAAATTAAATTAGATGGAACGATCTAGGGGTTTCTTAGCAACAACAAAAATTAATTCTGAAACTTCAACCTCATAAATCAAACAGGGTGGCTCTGATACCACTTGTTAGAATTTATTGTACCATGTCGATTCATGAGATAAAGAACATAAATTAAATTACGGAAGCGTACCTGAATCCATTGCTAGGCTTGATGGATCTTGAAGTCGTCAAGCTCTTGCGGGGTTCGATCTTCCAACTTGCAACGACCCTTAATGACAAAGATGAATCCAAATTCCTTGTCCCTCTCTTTCTGTTGATGGGGATGCAGAAGAGAAAAAAAAGAGAAACCTCTCTTTTGGAGGCCGTATAAGTTGGGGACCATAACCCTAATGAATACGTATATTTATATGTTTTGATATTTCTAATTTGGCCCCTCATCAAATTAGATTTATCTTCGGTATCTACACATTATTTCCATGACAATTATACCCTTAAGCCAATTTCCAAATAGACCACTTTAGTTTGGCTTAATTATTTAGATAGCCAACACAATTAATTTTATATGTGTGGCCCCTATTATTGAATAATTCCAACAACCAAAAGATACAAGGAACGGTCCCATAAAATCGATGCCCCAAACATCAAAAATTTTACATAATAATATAGGATGTTCTGGCATTTCATTCCTTTGAGATATATTACCTGTCTTTTGGCAATTATTGCATATTTTACAGAAAGAATATGAATCATGAAATAAAGACGGCCAATAGAAACCACATTCTAAATCTTTTCTTGCCTTCCTCTTAGCTCCAAAATGTCCTCTACGTGCATAAGAATGACAAAAGGTGAGAATTGAAATAATTTCATTATCATGTACGTACCTTCTTATTATTTGATCTGCACAATGATTCCACAGGTATGGGTCATCCCACACATAGTATTTGGCATCACTTTTAAGCTTATCTCTTTGAGCCTTTGACAAACCATGAGGAAATATATTAGTAATCAAATAATTTACAATATTTGCATACCAGGGTAATATCGTAATTGCAGCAAACAATTGCTCATCGGGGAACATTTTTTGCAGACGAAGTTCATCCTCCACATGAACTAAACGACTTAAATGATCTACAATATGATTTTCTTTTCCTCTTTTATCATTGATCTCCAAATCAAATTCACTCAAGAGAAGTATCCATCGGATTAACCTTGGTTTTGCCTCTTTCTTCGTCATCAAATAACGAAGAGCTGCATGATCAGAATAGACAATAATTTTAGTACCAAGCAAATAAGATCTAAATTTTTCTAAAGCAAAAATAACAACTAAAAGTTCTTTTTCAGTAGTAGAGTAATTTCTCTGAACATCATTCAATGTTCTTGAAGCATAATAAATTGCGTGAGATGCTCTTCCCATCCTTTGACCCAAAACAGCGCCGACTGCATAATCACTTGCATCACACATTATCTCAAAAGGCATGTTCCAGTCAGGGGGCTGGATAATTGGGGCAGAAGTTAATAGTTTCTTTAGTGTATCAAATGCCTTTTTACACGCCTCATCGGATTCAAATGCCACATCCTTTTGTAGCAACTTGCATAAGGGTAACACTATTTTGGAGAAATCTTTGATGAATCTTCGATAAAAACCTGCATGTCCAAGAAAAGAACGAACTTTCTGCACACTTGTAGGATAAGGTAAAGATTGAATAATATCAATTTTGGCTTTATCTACCTCAATTCCCTTAGATGAAACAATATGACCCACAACTATACCTTATTCAACCATAAAATGACATTTTTATGAGTTTAACACAAGATTAGTTTCTACACATCTTTGGAGAATAGGTGTAAGGTTATACATTTATCAAAAGAGTCTCCATAAACTATGAAATTATCCATAAATACTTCTATAATATGCTCAACATATTCTGAAAAAATGCTAACCATACACCTTTGGAAAGTGGCTGGGGCATTGCAAAGACCAAATGGCTTGCGGCGATATGCAAAAGTTCCAAACGGACATGTAAAAGTTGTCTTTTCTTGATCTTCCGGAGCAATTCGAATTTGAAAATAACCTGAATAACCATCAAGAAAATAATAGTAAGTATGACCAGCTAACCTTTCAAGCATTTCATCAATAAAAGGTAATGGAAAGTGGTCCTTGCGAGTTTCAGCATTTAATTTTCTATAAGCTATACAAAGCCGCCATCTATTCTGGACACGAGTGGGAACTAGCTCATCATTTTGATTCTTTACGACAGTTATTCCGGTCTTTTTAGGAACCACTTGCACTGGACTAACCCACTGGCTATCTGAAATAGGATAGATTACTCCAACTTCAAGAAGTTTTAGGATCTCCTCTTTTACTACCTCCATCATGGGTGGGTTTAATCTTCTTTGCGGTTGTCGGGATGGTTTTGCTCCTTCCTCAAGTAAGATGCGATGCATGTATGTAGACGGACTAATTCCTTTTATATCAGCAATTGTCCAACCGATAGCCGTCTTGTGCTCCTTAAGGACATGTACAAGCTTTTCTTCTTCTTGTGTTGTACTAAGTTTATTAGAGATGATCACTGGTAATGTTCCTCCATCTCCAAGAAAAACATACTTGAGGTGACTAGGAAGAGGCTTCAAGTCTGGAATAGGGGCCTGTAAAATAGAGGGTGAAGGTCTCTTGTTAGAAATTGATAAGGAAATAGAAGGAAAGTTACCTGACGGTTGTAATTTTGGACAATCATTCAAGGCTGCAACTGTTTCCTGCAAATTAGTACTCAGAGCTAACCCCTTATGCTCTTTTTCGAGATGCTCACCAATGGAAACTTCTAATTCATCTTTGCCATCAAGTTCAAAAATATCCTATGCTAAAGAATCAACCACATCAATAGAATAAACAGTATTATCATCATCAGGATATTTCATGGCATCATAAATGTTAAATTTAAGTTCACCATCAAATTCCAAAGTAAGTATGCCACTATGCATATCTATCTTAGTCTTGGATGTCTTTAAAAATGGTCCTCCTAAAAAAATAGGAGCAGTTTGGTCACCATTTTCCATATCAAGCACATAAAATCAGCAGGAAAAACCAAATTATCAATTTGTACAAGAACATCCTCAATTAATCCCTTGGGATAGGCATTAGATCTATCAGCCAATTGAATTACAGCACCAGTTTTATTCAGAGATCCAAGATTTAGAGATTCATATATAGAATATGGCCTGACGTTGATAGAAGCTCCTAAATCTAACATGGCTTTCTAATATTTATTGTTACCTATCTTACAAGGGATAGTAAACATTCCTGGGTCTTTGTATTTCGTAGGGAGTTTTTTTTGAATTACTGCAGAAATACTCTCCCCTACTTTTACTTTTTCATATCCTTTAAGTTTTTGTTTCCTTTTTATTGTACACAATTCTTTTAAAAATTTAGCATAACGAGGTACTTGTTTGATTGTATCTAAAAGTAGAATATTTACCTCACATTTAAGAAAAGTCTCATATAACTCACTATTTTGTTCAATTTTTCTAGATTCTGCTAAAGCTTGAGAAAAAGGAGGTATTGGTTTTATAATCGGAAAGAGGTGGAAACATACAATTGGGTACCTCATCATCGTTGGGGAAGTTCGTGTCTGCAACGGTTGTTTTCTCTTCCTCTTGTTTTGATGATGTAGGTGCTTCTTTTACTTGAATGTCAACCTCTTTACCACTTCTCAAAACGATTGCACTTGCATTTTCTTTCGGATCTATTATCGTTTGAGATGGTAGCTTCTCCGAACTTTGTGCCTCCAGCTTATTAATTGCTGTAGCCATTTGGCTCATTTGATTGTCCAAGCTTTGAATACTGGCCCTTGTCTCCTGTTGAAATTGTAAGATATTAGTGGCAAGAGACTTAACAATTTTTTTAAAGACATACCAGAGTTAGAAGTTTGGCTTAGTTGTTGTTTAGGGAAATATGGCTGCTTGTACTGTTGGTAACTTGGTCGATTTTGATTGATGGGCTGATTTGATCGTGGATTCCCATAGTTAAAATTGGGATGATCTCTCCATCCTGGATTGTATGTGTTTGAGTAGGGATCATACTTCCTTTGTAGTTGTCCAGGAAAACTATCTACTACGTTCACTTGCTCATTGGGCTCCTCTTGAAGAGTTTGGCACATATCAGTTGGATGCCCCGTTGTTGAACATATCCCACAAGCCTTCGCCGTTTGTATGTTACCGACAGCCATTTGACGAACAAGAAAAGTTAAACTAGCAATTTGTTGTTCTAGGGAAGAAGTATTTACCTCGTTGGCATGTTTAGATGGAAGATCTAGCCTAGTGCCAAATTATTGAGAATTGGCCACCATATTTGCAATTAAATTTCTTGCGGCCTCAGGAGTTTTATCTACCAAAGCTCCTCCACTAGCTGCATCTATCATGCTTCTATTATTGATTGAAGGCCTTCGTAGAAGTATTGAATAAGTAGTTGTTCACTAATTTGATGATGGGGACAGCTTGCATATAATTTTTTGAAACGTTCCCAGTATTCGTGGAGAGATTCTGTATTGTGTTGCCTTACCCCACAAATTTCTTTTCGGTTATTGGCCGCCCTTGAAGCTGGAAAGTACTTTTCTAGGAACAATCTTTTCATCTCATTCCATGTGATAATACTTCCGGATGGTAGGTAGTAGAGCCAATCCTTAGCCGAATCCTTTAAAGAAAATGGAAAGGCTCTTAATTTAATTTGCTCTTCAGTCACCCCCGTTAGCTTCATACTTGTGCAAACCACATGAAGCTCCTTTAGATGCGTGTGAGGGTCTTCACCTGCAAGACCATGAAAAGTTGGCAATAAATGTATAAGTCCATATTTTAATTCAAAAGTAGTAGTAGCATCTAAAGTAGAAAACGTTATGCATAAAGGGTGTTGATTCAAATCTGGGGCAGCGAGTTCTTTCAAAGTTCTATTTGCAGCCATGACTCCTTCTTCAGGATTAGAATTGCAAGAGAATACGAAATTCGGAGCGAGGTTGTTCTCGTTAGATTCTCTTTGAGTTTCCTTCCTTAACCTGTACAAAGTTCTTTCTATTTCTGGATCGGTCTGAAAATCACCTTGATTAGAAGATCAAGTCACAACCATAAACAATAAAGAACAATATGAAAAGCAATTCAAAAAAATGAGAATTTGATAACTAATGATATTTTTTTCTTTTTTTGTAAATAAATAAAAATATAATTAATTATAAAAAAATAAAGATCACAAAAAGTACAAAAATTAACTAAGATTACTCTCCGGCAACGGCGCCAAAATTTGGTGTGCTGTCGTATGCACCCAAAAATAAAACCTTTACTCTTAAAATGATTTGTAGAAGTGAGAGTAAGGATCGATCCCTCGGAGAGTAATTAGTTTAGATTTGTGTTATGTGAACAAGGAGGGGGGAGAGTCTTGAATATGATAATAGATAATTTAAGAAGAACTAAAAATAATTAAAGTCTATCAAAGGAACAAATATTGGTCTCTGTGAACATTCACCATTGGAAATCATAAAATTGATCATTGATGCAAGCATAAATTAAATCATACTTTGAACATTTACCGTTGGAAGTATCTTCCTCTCTCTATTAGGCTTAGTTAATCAGATACAAGCGTCCTAATTAACTTTACTTACTAAATAATCTAAGACAAGAGCTATAGATTTAATCTAGCAATTTTTTAAAGAACAAAGAGATCGATAAAGCAAAACAATACAAGCACAAGCGGTTGCATTTAATTTTGTCAAATGTTTTTCTACTAAGATCTAATAAAACAAAGCAATTTATTAAAGCTCGGTTGCTTCACAAATTAGAAACATCAAACTATTACGGATTTGATATATAATTTAGCGGTAGATCGAAATGAATAATAAATTAGTAGGCCTCCTAGAAATTAAACAAAACAATCATGAAAGTTGGCATAGAAAAACATTCAATATTCAAAGTATAACTCAAATATATAAAGCAATTTAGATCTCACAAGTTTACTGATTCCAAAGCTTCCGTACACTTCGACCAACAAGACTTCTAGCCGCACATGTTCATCAAAACTTCAAAAGAAAAGTTGGAGAAGAAGATGAAGAGTTGTGTTGTGTGTTTCTTTTCATGATTTCTACCTCCTTTTATATACCATAAATTAGTTGTGTCAAGCCCACAATATCTCCCCACATATCCTCTAAAAGTTACAACTTCTCAAACCAAATAGAATAAGTCATAGAACAAGTAGGAAAATGGTCATTTTGGTTCCTATTTTTGTTCACAACATCTTTGACCCAAATTCAAGTCTGATTTTGTCCATGATGCAACTTGATTTGCGAAGAACACAAAATATAAAAGTTGTAGCCCTATGTCTTAGCTTTCCAAATCTTTTTGAATTACCTCCATTGCTTTTCGGATGAGAAAGTTATGCCCATTTAGGTGAAAGGTGTCAAAACTGTCCAAAATTGCATTTTAGCTCCATTTTGCACATAGTGTCTCCAATTGCTTCCTAAAGCAAAATAAAAATATAATCAGAACCTTTAGTCATAAAATGAGCAAAAAATGGTGAACACTAAGGGATAAAAATATAATATTTTACGTTCTCATCAGCAACCATATCCTCAAGTCGTTCAATCGGACCACCAGTTGGTCCCTTAGACGTTTCGACTCGTCCTCCCCAAACTTCAGGCTGTCATCGAATAGATAGTACGGTCTCTTGAAGCTCCGCACCCCTCCAAGCACGAACTTCTCATTGTTCATCATCGACTTCAGGAACGTCTTGTCCTGTTCAAGCATAGCGATCATCCGCACCTAAGGCTGGTTTTGGCTAATCTTTGCTTGAACGTTCCTGATCATGGCGGTGACGAGGCTTGAATCCAGACCCTGGCAGGCAGAGCTGAGAGAAATTCCACTAAGAGCCGGGACAACCATGTCAACTGCAAAAATAGAACAAAAAGTTAGAAAAATGACTAAGTCCTAGAAAAACTTTCCACTACAAAAAAATATCTTTTTGGGACGACACTATAAGGAACACTAGTTTAAAAAGTCCTAAAAGTATAGTTCTGGGGACGGGTATATTTTTTAGTAACAAAAAGTTGTATTTTTTGGGACAGATTGTGGAAATGGATCACTATTTGGGACTAATAAAAAATTTTGTTCCAAATAATACACATTACCGTCCCAAATAGATCGGCGGGAATGTCACACATTTGGCGGCTAATTGCCAAATTTTATGGGAGAAACTTTACCTCCACATGTTTTTATCTCAACCGTTCGATCAGATGGATTAATCCAGACCGTCCATCCCAAAACATTCAGAACTTAGTTGATGAAAACACACTTCTAAATATCAAAGTAACCTAAAAATCTTTCTCTCTATCTCTCTCTTTCCGATCAAAAAAATGGGTGATGCTGCTCTCTCTCTTTCTCCGACCTAGGTGCTCCAATACTGCTGCTCTTTCTTTCTCCGACCATTATTCTGACCTAGGTGCCCCAGTGCTACTGCTCTCTCTCTCTCTCTCTCTCTCTCTCTCTCTCTCCGACCATTGCTCTCTCTCTCTGTCCGACCATTCAACCCTAGGTGCTCCATTGCTGCTGCTTGGTATATTTTTCCCAATCTTTAGAAAGTTTTACCAAATTTTTTTAGTCTTTGTCCTAATTTTTGGATGCATGTTATTTTGTTCTGGATATTTTCTTGAAATTTGAGGGTTTTATACTATTTACATGCATTCATGTAGGAATTACTATAATTATTCGTGAAAAATTAGGTTTTTTTGTGAAAAATTGGAAACATATGCATGGACAGGAACATGAGTTTAAACCTCGCTATGAACTTTACAGATTTTAATTTGTCAAATTATTGTGATTATGCGTTCATGTAGGAATTACTGTGATTATTTGTGAAAAATTAGATTTTTTGTAAAAAATTGGGACACATTTGCATGGATAGGAATATATTTTTGTGCGGACACGAATAAGACACAGAGTGTATTTCCACTACAACAAAAAGACCTATTAATAACGCTCGATAAGACGTATTGATGACGCCTGATACCTAAGCGTTATCAAAGTTCGAAATACCTTTTTTCTATGGCGGTTTTTACTAATTCTGGGCTTTTTATAACGTTTATAAAACAAAGCGTCATTAATAGTTTAGAGCGGTGGCAAACTTATAATTAATAAACTTCCAACAAAACCCTTCACACACGATCTTTTTCAGAGCTTCCCTCCTCCCCCTCTTCCCTCCTCTCCCTAAACCCTAAAATTTTCCAAAGCCCTTTCAGTTTCTTGCTCATTTCCATCTCCCTGAACCCTAAAATTTTCATAAATTCTAATCTTCTTCTTCTTTCAACCTCCTACAAACCCTAACCTTAGCCCCAACGCCCCCTCCGACAAACCCTAACCCCAACCTTAGCTCCGCCGGACGACGACGACGAAGGTTCCAGAGCTTCCATCTCGGCCGTAGGAGCGTAACCGTAACCCTATAACGACGACGAAGGTTCCAGAGCTTCCAGAGGTTCCAGAGCTTCCATCTGTATTGGTTTTCTATCGCGGCTTATGGTGGAGGGGTGCGCAGTATGAACGACTGCCGTCGTCGCAGAGCTCCGGCACCTCGTACCTGTCATCTCTTTTCGTAGCGGTGGGGATGTCGAAGTACTCTCTGAGGAGCTACACTGTCGAGGAGCTCAGCGACGCCACGGGGGGTTTCGGCGAAGACGCCAGGCTGGGCTCGTCGGTCCACAGGGGGACGATCGGCGGCAGGGAGGTAGTGGTGGAGAAGAGGGCCGGCCGCGACGACACCAGGCGAATCGTCGGCATACACTCGAACATCAACCACTCGAACATCGTCAAGCTGGACGGAGTCTGCTACGGGGCGGACGAGTGCCTCTCCCTGTCGTATCTGGTGTTCAAGTTCGCGGTGGAGAGAGAGAGCTTGAGGGACTACTTGACCGGGGCCGGGAGCGCGAAGGAGGGCATGCCGTGGTGGCGCAGGACTCGGATAGCCTTCGAAGTTGCGGTGGGGCTCCACTACATCCACCACTGCACGACGCCGTCTTTTACGTACACGGGGCTTACCAGCGAGAACGTGTTGATCACGGAGGACTGGAGAGCCAAGATTTCAAACTTGGGCGATGTTGGGCCCAAGGATCGGGAGGAGGGGCGGATTGCACCTGAGCTCGTCCGCGATCGAGGGCTGGCGTCGACGAAGGTCGACGTGTTCGCTTTCGGGGTGATCGTGTTCGAGCTTCTGTCGGGTGAGGGTGGTACGATGGGAGAGAGGTTGTCATTCTTGAGAGGCTGGTTTGGATCAGATTGGGAGGATACTGGACCCGAGACTGGAGGACTGCGCGGCCGGGGAGGCACTGTGCTTGTGCGCCCTAGCCAAGGCTTATTTAGAGGAGGACCCCGCGCTTAGGCCGTCGATGAACGACATTCTGAAGGTCCTCGCGAGAGTGGTAAGAATTTACTCTATACTTCGCGATGAATGTTACACGTACGTATATTTCATGTGGTGTTTATCATCTAGCTCCTATTTCATGGCTCGTATGAATTAAAAAAGACGATCATGTTAACCAGTACCAATTATCTATCGAGTTTTGAATGTTTATATATTTTTAATAGAAATTATATTATTAATTTTTCTTGAATATTGAACATTACTACTGGTGTTCAATGTTGTTGGCATCCATTTTTCTTCATTGCTGTTGCGATGGTTCCATAGGATATACTAGGGGATGGGTTGGAGAAGCTTAGAGAGCTAACATTACTACTGGTGTTCAATGTTGTTGGCATCCATTCTTCAAGAAATTATATTATTAATTTTTCTTGAATGTTGAACATTACTACTGGTGTTCAATGTTGTTGGCATCCATTTTTCTTCATTGCTGTTGCGATGGTTCCATTTTTGAATGTTAGACTGAGTTGATAGTTTATTTTGGGGCAAATATTACTTTTGGTCACCCAAAGTTTCAAAAGTGAGTGACTAAATATTGAACTTTTGAAACTTTGGGTGACCAAAAGTGGTATTTGCCCGTTTATTTTGGTGTGATGAGTTTATATGTGTGATTGTTCTGGATGCCACATGCATTTTGGTGTGATGAGTTTTTTGAATGATAGACTGAGTTGATAGTTTATTTTCTAATGTATTTATTTCTGGATGTCACATGCCCTCTCTACTGTTTTAGTTCGATCCTTAAATATGTAAAGATCAAAAGTAAATAATTGTAAAATATATGGACATGGAAATTGTCTCCGTGTTCATCATTATTTTCTTTTGTATTTTTCTCTTTATCGCACAAATTTTTTCACACTTTTCCTTCTCTCAGGTTTCTCTCCGTCGATAGAAAATTTTCTCGTTACATATTTCATTCTTAATCTGCTATGATTTAACATATTATTTACTGAATACATGTGACTGGATCTGCTATGGTTTCCTTATCGTTTGTTCTATAAAGTACTTCCATTACAATTCTACACCATATTGAGGCTTTTAATATCAATATGTTGCTTGGGAGCTTGAATGTATCTATGATTTTATACTTTGAGGAATTTTTTCTTAATTCCAAGTATAAATCTTTAGAGCAGAATGGAAAGAACTTTGTTGTTGTTGTTGTTTAGCAAATATATTGGGGTACATGCTTTATTGTTTTTGTTTACCAAATATAAAATTCTTTAATGGTTCTCATTGACTTGGTCATTCATCTCTCCTACTCAGTTATGAACAGAAATATATGGAACACTTGAAAGTTGAAGTGGTAGCACAAAAGAAATTTGATGAGGTTAAAGAAAGCTCAGGCCCTGCATCAACTTCTACTTCAGAAGTTGAAGCAACAAAATCGCATAGTAAGACTTCATCTGCAGAGCAAGACTTGGATGTTTTTCTCTTGGGGGATCTTGGAAGCAGTGACGAGGGCCCAGGTGTTAGCTCTTTGTTTTTTCACTGTGTACACATCATCCTGGTATTCAATTGGTTATATAGTTAGGTTTTTTATTACAATTAGGAATTCTTGGAGGGATTATCTTGCTTCATTACACGTTACAATGTGTGTGTGTCTGTGTATATGTAAATAACACAACAACTACAACAACATAACTGGCATTTCATACAAGACTCACGTGTACCAGAGACAATGTGTTTCATTTCAATACATTCTGTTTTTGTTTTTCCTTGAATTTGTTTGGTGCATAGAAAATGGTGCAAATGTAAAATATCAGGGAAGAGAAGTGAACCACAGTGCTCATCTTCCATTTACTATTTTTGAGTGTATTATGTCGGTTTAATTGACAAAGTTCAACATCTTGCATTTTACTGTGAAAGCAATCTTTCTTCTTTGCCTTACTTCCCTTGTTTTCCTTGGCAGAAAACACAAACAATGTGATGGATGATAAACTTACTTTGAAACTGTGAGCTTCGTAGGATTTAGAAAGTGATGACGACAATGGAAGGAAGCCCAAGAAATTGAATAAGGCTAATGCCATCCCCCGGCAAATGCACGATAGGCAATTGCCCAGGTTCTATTTGGACAGCACAATCCAGGTGAGGTTTTCTCCTTTGTTTCTACAAATTTGTCGTTATAAATCAACATCCATAAGGCTACGGTACGGACTCAGGATACGAACACGGATACGGATAAGTTAAACTTACAATAGATTTTACCCAAATAAATAAAGTATATTAAACTTTGTTTTTATCTTTTTCAGGATTTTGCTACATGTTCTGTGGACAGTTTTGATGTGGCCAAGTTTTGATGTGGACAAGTTTGGTAGTTGTAAATATATATATGTATCATTTGGATATTCAATGTAATGAAGATGTTGATATGTACTCTATTTGAGAAATGTAATAAAGATGATGATATATAATGTTAAGTTTTTGGAATGTAATATATACTGTGCGGTATAGAGCATTATAAATATGCTAATTTGAATAGTATAAAGTGTTATAAATGTGCTGCATTGAGCCTATACATATTATCTATTCATGACGTTTTAAAATTGTTCTGAATTGTGCACTATATATTAACTATTCATAACCCTTTTATAGAAATTATTCATGACAGTTTTTTTATGACGCTTTTAAAAAACATTTATAACACCCGTTTTCATAACGGTTGCTTTGAAAAAAAAAGCGTCATGGTTTATCATTAATGACGCTT
Organism: Iris pallida; assembly: GCA_029216955.1. Classification (NCBI taxonomy): domain Eukaryota; kingdom Viridiplantae; phylum Streptophyta; class Magnoliopsida; order Asparagales; family Iridaceae; genus Iris; species Iris pallida. The sequence continues at coordinate 3,652 of JANAVB010012322.1, read as the reverse complement.
TTTAGCCGTCATTAAAAGGGTTTTTTGTTGTAGTGTTCTAGAATTATTCTCGGACATAGACTCTGGTCCGAAATGGTTGAAGCCTATTGGTGGTTTCGGCCCATACTTTAAACCTTGGATAAACATGTGCCACTTTGGTGGCATATACCTGTTGGATGGTTGATTAGTAGAGAGACATCTGAGTCTTGTGTTTATCTTATGAAAGGGATTGAAAGCAATGTTCTTAGTGTCACTATCGGACCCTTCCTATGAGAATCGAGATCGACGGTATCGGTAGTTTTGGATCAAATTTTTTGGTATTGGAAAACAAAAAACAATTAGTAAATTATTAAAATTTTAGATTTTTTTGGTATATTTAGACATAAGCTTAAGTATTTTCTATGTTGTATTTCTTAGTGGTTTTGAAATTGAATGAAATAGTAGTCACATTTGCTGATTGGTTACCTGCAATGTATAAGTTTTCTTTTTTTTACATGTTTTTAGTTTTTACAACCTTATTATGCTTTTACACCTTTGTTTATTAGTTATTTTCGTTCAATTTTCTTTGCCGAGTTGACAAAAAAGAGACCCCCAATGTCGGTATTTGGTCGGTATCGGATCGGGACATGCCAAACATTTTTTGTGGCTTTGCGCTTGTGTGTGTATTTGTGTATAAATGTTTCTTCAGATAAATACTCGTAGGCTTACATATTTTTTCATTTTGCTTTGTCCATATTTCTTTGCATGTGTCAGGGAGGATTTTGTTGAAAGGGACAACATAACATTGATGATGAACACATGAGTAAACTAAACAATATTTTTTTACTATTATAAATATTCTTTTCTTATCCTCTTATCTCACAATTCTTTACATTTTTTCAGGTGGAACTGATATTTTGTTTACTTGGTTTTGCTTTGTTCATTGTAAGCTGGAATCGGGTTTGTTTGGGAATTAACGGAGGCTACAATGTACTTTATTCAAATCATTTATGTTCTTCATTTCAGTGTTTAGCATTATGATATCAAACTTCTAGATGGTTTAGTCCATTTTAATTATATGTCCTACTTATCGATGGATATTAGTGATGATGGAATATGGTTTGTCAACTTGCCAGGTGTTTCAACGAAACCTCTTTACTTACATATGTGCCTGAGCACTTATAGTAACAGCTCTTGAACCTTATAGGAGAGATGCACTTATGGCAACCTTATAGGAGATTCACTTATGGCAACCTTCTATGAGTAAACCTTATAGGGGGATGCATCCTCTTAAGCTAGACTTGCATAGTTTTTTATAATAATTTGGTATATGGGGTACATAAAATATGTTTTATATTATCTTTTATGTAAACAATCACTAAGAAGGATATTCCATCTGTATTTATTATGTGACTTTGGAAATTATCTGGTAAATATAATCTTATAGCTATTTTACTAATAGAAGATCATAACTGCTTAGCGCATAATTTGGATATTTGTGATTGTTTTGAACCATTGTTAGTTTGGTTTCTATGGATTATCTGTGAACCAGTAGGTTGATCAAACCATGTTAATAGTTTAAGATATCATGCAATTTGTGAACTAGTATGTGGTTTCCTTGTATCATGAGCTTGCTGTGAAGCTTGTGAAAATTTATATTATCTCATATTAATTTAAATTTTCTCATATAGATATTAAGATATTTTATTAATTTTCCTGTTGTTTAGTTTATACAAATGGTTTGCTTTGTAACTACTGTCAATTAACTGGAAAGTTGAATCCATTTAACTCTTGGTTTCATCTTAGTTTCATATTAATTTCTTTAATATATTTTTATCAGACAAGTCAGGAAAAGACGATATGTTGAAGGAACTGTTGGACTAGTTCTTTTATCCTTTTTGTAAGAATAGTAGCATATACCTGCAGATAGGTAAGTTATGGAGAATACAAGTAGAGAAAAGCGCTTGATGAGTTTCTAGGAAAGCAAAAGAAGCAGATAAGTAATAGTAAAATTGTATACATTATGAATCTTTGTTGTTGTGTCTTTCTTCCAAACTTTTGCACTTTTAAGGAGCTCATATGCCATCTTAGATCAACAATATTCAATAAAAAATTTAGATGTGTTATTCAACCGGTGTACTTCAATTGAGTGCTGAAAGCTGGTCAGTTATGAAATTCTCTCTCGAAAAACACTTTGTTATGGCTAGCAATGGGCTGCAAATTTGAAAGTGTCTTGGCTTCATATTCTTTTGAAACATTTGTTGAAAAATCATGACAACCGAACTATATCAGATTCAATACTGATGTTTACACTTCTATGTAGTAGTCTATATTGGTTATTTACTCCAACTTAGCTAATAACCTATTAAATCTAGAAGAATGAGTCTTCTGCAGTACGCTTGCTTATTCCCTGATATAGTCTAATCGTTTATGAATTTTGCATATTCTATTTTTTTCATGGATCATCGTTTTCGCGTATACCTAAACCTCATGATCCTCTGAACATATGGCAGATATCTAATCACAAACGCACATGGTGCAGGAGATGGAAAGGGTTTCATTAAGTTTTTTGCAAATTCAACATTAATGACCTTCCCATTAATTCCTACACAAGTAAGTACACTCTACTGCTTGGTTAGAGATATTGGATATATACATTTAACACATTCATTATTATCAAAGTATCAATAAGGATTGTGTGTGGTTTGGAGGATCGATCGCTTCTCCATTTTTGGGATGCTTTGCATTAGGGAGTGTAAGTCAGCCAAGTTTTGGTCTAGCATCCCCTGCTTGGTTGATGTCCATTAGAAAGTCGATAGGCTTGAGCTCATATGAGTCTAAATCTGAGCTCAGACATTAAAGTCCAAAAGAATGAGAACCTGTTAGCAGATGAAAAGAGCAAGATAAACTTGCATAACTACATATTTCAAGGTTAACAACTTACCACTATGGAAATCCTGATGGAATAGATGCAAGAAACTCAATAGTAAAGGTGGAAAAACATCATAAGGTTATGCCTTTTGATTGGATATGTTCCATCAGTCCACATTTGACCATTCAACATAAATCAAGCAATATATTTGCAAGAGCTGACCAGAATCCCCTTGACGTATGTAGAAGACATTATTAGCAGAGAAGGAGCAAATATAGCATATATACGACGTACAATGGGAGCAGGGTTGAATCAAAAAAGATCTGATGTTTCTGAATGGTTTCAAATTTCAAATTAGTTCCTATTCTGTCACAGGTTCTGTCATTTCCATACCTTCTCCATTCATGTTAGGTTTTGAACCCTGCAAGGGAGATCCTAAAGAAATTTGGAAATTTGTTCCAGAACAACATTAGGTATGTGTGTTCAGAATTCAAAACAACAACTATGATAGGTTAACCTGTCGTCTCCAGATGTTAGGTTAGCGTAGTTAATAATGCAAGTTAGCTGAACCATTTTGATAGTTAAATTTTAAATGATAACTTAGGATACTATCCAAATCTATATAAAAACTACTTTATATATTATATATATTATATATATATATATATATATATATATATTATATATATATATATATATATATAATATATATATATATAAAACTACTTATATAGATATTATACTTTATATATATATATATATATTATATATATTATATATATATTCTATATATATATATATATATATAATTATATATATATA